>CM053399.1:122273182-122295893 GCA_028644305.1 Xerus rutilus | reverse complement strand
GCCTCAGCTTCCTGAGCTACTGGGATTACAGGCAGACACTACCATACCCAGCTTTCCTTCTATTTCTAAAAATCTTTTTCTCTCTTGAAAAATTAGCAGAAGAAAAAAATTTAAGCAGATACAATATTAACTGAAAGGCAACAATAGCTAACATTTTGGCAGGATTCTCTTTAGAACTTTTCTAGACTCTGTGTGCCCTTTGAGATAATAATACACATGTAGGTTCAAAAAATGCCTTTTTTCTTATCATAAGTCAACCCTTGCATGTTAAAAATACCTCTACTTTAACCATTTCTTGAAAGTCGTTAGAAGAAATGCCACGATATATCTTGGTATGCAGAATGGTCACAAAAGGGCTTTTAAAAATACTAATTACTCTAAAATTAAGAAAAAAGTCACACACACAAACACACACATTATTACCCAGTCCATGAAAAAAACAAACCAAGGAGACAGCAGAAATTTGAGAGTGCACAGCTTGGCTCTTTACTGCAGTCTGCTGCTCTCTCCAGAGCTGTGACTTATGTTGCTCTTGATTTTTCCCCCTCCTGAAAGCTGCAGAATTTCCAGTTGCAGCAACTTCAAAAGCTGATTGCACAGATTCCATTTTCTCTCATGATAATGGAATCAATTCATGTCAAGACCTATAGAAGACACCCCCAGCCCTGCATGCTGGGGATCGAACCCAGGCCTTGCACAGGACAGGCAAGTGCTTTACCACTGAGCTACATCCTCAGCCCTCTGAAGACACCTTTTTAATACTAGCTCCAGGTGTTCAGTTTTCTGTAGCCATTGTGTAACCATAAAAAGATTGTGACTCTTTATGATCCCACACATGTCCATAAACACTTCGGCAGTGTCAATTAAAACCACACACATGCACTGTGCTGATTCTAACTTTTAAAATCCAGAGGAAATACCAAGGTACAAGCATAGGAGAATAGCCCTGACTTAGTAAGATTCTCCTTCATAATCTTCCAACTATAGCTATGCAAGAATAAGGAGATGAATGGTTTGGGCTTGTGGGTGTAGCTCACTGATAAGCACTTGCCTAGCATGTGTGAGGCTCTGGATTCCACACTCAGCACTGCAAAAGAGAGAGGGGCGGGGGAATGATTTCATCTTTAATTCAGCACAGAGGGCATAGAATAAAGTGCTCAAATTGCCCAGGCTCTCCTTTTCTCCCCAGGCATAGTGTTTAGACATAGCTTTTGAGAATTCCTACAGGCAGATGGGGTCATGGATCTGAGTTCTGGCCAGTGGAATGTTGGTAGACACAATATCTGTCACTTCTACACCTGACATGTTAAATCTGTCACTCTTTCCTTCAGTTCTGCAGAGGTTTTGAAGGCCACTTATTGAAGCTAATGTTGCCATAAGATGGGGGTCCAAATGACTGCATGGAACCAACCCCACCACCAAATCATGTAGTACAGCAACATGAACAAGGAACAACCTTTACTGTATTTAATGCACTGAGGTTTGTGGGGTGTAATTTACATCAGTTTGCATACCTTGATTAACATAGTTCCTTTTCCTGTCCTCCACCTCAGCAAAATATTTTAGGTTGCTGTGGCAGCTTGTTGACATCTTCCAAGAGGTGTCAGAACAAGAAGCTCGTTTTGTTAGCAAAGCTTTCAGATTCAGACATTGCCAAGAAGAGAGGCTTGCTAGGAAGATTCTGTTTAGATGATTCTAAAGTGGGAAAGTCACTAAATTTTTTTTTTGGAAAGACCCATGTTTTCTTCCCAGTGCACTAACATGGCAAGGTATCAGAGGGGGCTTGAGAACTCTCAGGATTCTTCACTGGTTGACTGGAGTTGCCATTTACTTCTGTTCTACAAGTTTGATGTGTCTTCAGCATCCTATGTATCACCTCCCTTCAGATAAAGCTGAGAAAGTCCAAGTCCCTGGAAGTTGCCCCTCCCTACCAGATGGGGTGGGACTGGCTCACTGTGATCACCTGAGCACTTTCCCAGATGGCTACAGAGGGCATCAGCCATGTCTTGGGGGGGACAACTATTGCTCTACTTAGAATGTTGAAGTGTTTTCATCAAATATATTACTTTTCCTTTTCTGCCTTCCCAGTAGATTCCATTACAATTGGCCAACCATATTTTGCATTCAGCATCTATGGATTCAATCAGCATGGATCAAAAATATTTGAGGGAAAAAAAAGAAACTGCTTCTGCTCTGAACATGTATGAGCAGTTTTTTGTCATTATTTCCTAAATAATACAGTATAGCAACTGTTTACATATTATTTATATTGTACCAATTATTATAAAAGTAATCTATAAAGTATGTGAAAGTATTGTATAGGTTATATGCAAATACTATGCCATTTTATATAAGGGACTTGAGCATCCATAGATAGATATTGGTATCCATGGAAGGTTCTGGAATCAATCCCTACAGATACAGAGGGGTGACTGTATTTCTGGTATTCTTTCTAGACTCCTTACCCTATTATTTTGACCCATTATGCCAAATGAGTTCACCATTGCTGAGGACTTTTTTAGTATTTCAAGGATGTAGAAAACAAACTGCCTCACAATTCAGAGCAAAGGTTTTGGCATGAAAAACACTGCTTAATTGTGATGACCTCAGGGCATGTTCTGTTGACCCTCTCTTGCTCTGGGGTTAAAATAGCAGCCCTAGAATTGATGCCTGATTCTATAGCTGATTTTTGAGATTTTAGGAAAATAATTTCAATACACTGCTCCTTGGGGCGGGGGGGGGGGGTCATAATTGTAATAGATTGAGGAACACAGTGGATTCATTTCTGTCTCCCTTTTTCACCTCCAGCTTTTTTTTTCTTTTTGTACCAGGGATTGAACCAAGAGGTGTTCAACCACTGAGCCACATCCCCAGTCCTCTTCTTACTTTTTATTTTGAGACAGGGTCTCGCTAAATTGCTTAGGGACTAAGTTTTGAGGCTGGTTTTGAACTTGTGATCCTTCTGCCTCAGCCTCCCAAGCTTCTGGGATTACAGGCTACTGCATCCAGCTTACCTCAAGCTTTTAAATCATCATGTCCAACCAAAAGGGAGTCCCTTTATCCTTTATCAAGGCCTTGACTTTCAGGTTCCTAAAAACTCAAGTTCAACCTTGAAATAAAGATATGTCACATGTTTTTTGTCTGCTTTCTAAAATGTAGCTTGATTCTTCTCTGTGCTATCCTGGCAATTTCCCTTCTTTATGCCAAATAGTATTTGCATATAACCTACACAATACACAAGTGAGAGAATACCACTCTTCAAATCAACAACCATTTGTCTTATGTTGTTTTTGTAACTTGTGGGCAAAATGAAAATTCTCCTAGGAAAGGTATGTATGTGAGGGTTTGTAACAAGAGAAAGATGTTGAAAAGAAAAAGAATAACTAAACTCAATGCAAAATAGATTGTACAGGGGAGTGGAAATTAGACTAGTGGTTTTCATGCTACCCTTTTTTAAAGTGTAAAAACAGCATAACATCAAGTGTTTAAAAACCTTCAAATTTCCCCACCCCAATATGAATACTTTAATTTTAAATTATTCTCTTTTAAGAGTGGTTCATATGTGTATGTTTTCATGTAATTATAATCTTAGTGCATATAATTTTGTATTTTGGTATGAATTTCTTAGAGAAAACTTTCTTATCTCTTTTTCTTAGTTCTTAAGTTAGTTATTAGAACATTTTAGAGTCAGATCTAACACTGGGCCTTTAGTTTTTGTATTTTTTCTGGCTGAAGAATGTAGACATCAGCAATTTTTGAAGAGAGCTAAGATAACACCAACCTCTGGGCAAAGAACAATGAGCTAAATGGGGCTTACAGTTTGCAAAGTTGTGAGTTTTCTAATTATAGGGAAAAAAATAGAAAAAAAGTATCCAGGTATTGAGAATCATACAGGCAGACCTCTTCTAGAAGGTTCTAAGCCCTTAATAATCAAATTCCTTCAAGCTTTGCCCCTAAGTGTACTGCAGAAGTTATTTGGGGATCACAGGATGTTAGGCATATGAAGGACCTTTCAGGACAAGTCATTTCTCACCCTCATGATGCAGCCCAGGAATCTGAAACCAAGAGAAAATGAAGGTTCTTCTGTTGTAGGGAAAGATCCGCAGTGAGAAAGAAACTCATATGACTCCGAGTTCAGTGCTCTTTTCAATCCTCTCAGGAGGAACAAGGAGATGGGTAGGATTAAAAAGGAAAAACGTACCAGAAAGGAAGAAAGCAAGCAAAGATAGAAGAAAGGGAAGACAAAACAAGAAAGAAGAGAAGGAAGGGAAAGCGGCTCAAGGTTTCCAGCCTTTAGAAACCTAACAGCAAACTTGAGAGTAGAGAACATGGGGTCCCCATGGTAAACGAGCCCTCTGAATTTAGAAAATCAAGATATATAGGGAGCCAGACACAGTGATGCCCATCTGCTGTCCCAGTGACTCAGGAAGCTGAGGCAGGAGGATTCCAAGTTCCAGGCCAGCCTAGACAACTTGGAGAGATCCTGTCTCAAAATTAAAAAGGCTGAGAACTGGCTCAGGGATAGAGTGCCCCCAGTCCTCAGGACCACCACACATAGAAAAAAGATATATAAGGCCTTCAATGAAATATTTAGTTTTTCTTATCTGCTTATAAATGAAGTTTCTAGAAACAGAAGGCAATGTGGCAGATGGACTTGTGAAGGATGCAGGCTCTGCTTTCTACTGTTTGAAGTCAGTGGACGCAACACAAGTCTTTCATCTGGTTTCTTGGTTTATTTTTGATTTCCTAGTTGGACCATAAATGACAAATGAACTAGTGGAAATACCCATAGCTGGCTAATGTTCCACAAAGTCTCTCTGGTAGCTCCTTTCAAATATTTATTAGGGTTTTTTTTTCCCCTTGAGACAACACTAGAGAAAATGTTAAATATGCATTAGTAACTTAAAGAAACTAAACCTGCCTCATTTCATAGAAAGACCCAGAAAGGATCTGTAGCTAGGCTAAAGTCCTTTGTAGCTATAGCTACAAAGTATGTGTCTGTTCTAGAGAAACATGACCCCCATATATGAGAACCAGTCACAAGATGCTGTGAGACTGAAGAAAGATTCAGAATTGCACAGAGCTCAATCTATTGAGGGCTTACAAACACAAGTATGTCTTGGTCAGCAGCAAGATTGATGGAACCCTGTCATTTGAGTCAGTTTACCACGGGGACCCCATGTTCTCTACTCTCAAGTTTGCTCTTAGGTTTCCAAAGAGCAAAGAGAACCCCATGTTCTCTACTCTCAAGTTTGCTCTTAGGTTTCTACAGTGGTCAGGACAAAACTTCATCCAAACCAGAAGATACCTGGGTTATCTCAAGCTAATATCAAAGACTTCAGGCATATTCCTGATACTGATCACACTAGGGTCTGGTTATAAAGTTCCACATATATCACTCTGGGAAAGTATATAGGAAAAACAGATGAGGGTTACTTAAGGGCAATCATGGTGGTTTCAACTCAGTATGGCTTCAAGGTGGCAAAAAGGCAAGTCAAACTGAATCCCATAGTATTGATTATCTAATGTGGTATAACAAAGCACCCAGAAGCTTAATGGGTGATGTGGTCTCCAAAGAAAAGGAAAGAAAAAGTTGCCATCAAGCCCTTCAATTCTTGTTCCATACATGCTGCTCCTCAAATCAAGCAGCAGAGTCTATTTCCATGCTTCCCCTCCGAATCTAGTTGGTCTTGTTACTTGTTTTGACCAGTAGAACAAACTGGAAATAATGTTTCAGCACTTCCAAACTCAGTCCTTAAGAGAACTGGCAATTTCCAGTTCTTCTCTCTTAGAATCCAGGAGCCATAGAAGTCTGAGCACCTTACTGTAAGGATGTTCAAGACACCACATGGAAAGTAAGAGGTTGTGTGGGGGACTGGGATGCCTGACATGTGAGTGAAGTCTTCTAGAACCTTCCAGCTCTGTCTGGCTGCTAGTTGAATGCTGTCAAGTGAATGACCTTAGCCATTGCTCACCTGAGTTTAGTTGACCCACAGAGTCATGAGAAATAGTAAGTGGCTGGGGCTTTTTTAGTTTGTTTGCCTACAAGTTTTGGAGTGCTTTGTTATATAGCAGTAGATAACTGAGGTAGTAGCTTACAACAGCACGCATTTATTATCTGTCATGAGTCTGTGGATCTGGTATATGGTCTGGTGATCTGAATAAAACCTGGCTGATGTCATTTGGACTTGATAGTGCCTCTGAAGTCAAATGAGAGCTGGCGAGTCAAGGATGGCCTCAGCCACCATGACTCAGCTCCCCTCCACAGGGTCTTTGTTCCTCCAGCAGGCTAGTTCCCCTGGTGATGGCAGAATTCCAAGAATAAATGCAGAAATGCACCAAAATTTTCCAAGACTTCAATTACATCAAGTCTGCTATTGTCCCATTGATCAGAGTAATTCATATGGTGGAACTCACAGTGGGGAGGAACTACAAAGTGTGAGGGGAAGATCCTGAACAAATGGACTTCTTTAGGGACCATTAATGCTATTAAATCTACTACAAGAAACCCATGCATCTTTCTCATATATTAAATAGCAGTTTTAACATTTTGGACTAAGATCTAAAATCAACTGGAAAAATTACATTTGAAATCAAGTAAAATAAGTAGGTGAACATTTTCTGATTTTTAATAGGTTTCCAGATTTTCTGGCCCAGTCACTACTGCTAGTTTTATTGATGCCATTTAATTTCCAATAGAGGAATAACTTTCCTAGATTGTTACTTATAGAGTTAGTGATAGAATCAGGAATGAATCTGGGTTTCGTACTACATGATCCCTTATTTCACTAATTCACAGTAATGATGCTATCTTAAGGCTTTGTAGAGTTTCTTAGAATCCTGTTTCATAGAGTTAGCTCTCTAAATAGCCTGTGGGAAGTTTGCTTTGTGACTTCTGTCTGGAAACCTAAAGCTACATGCATCTATGCTTTACAAAAGGCAGTCAATACTGTACTCTAATAGGAAAGGAGGACAAAGTGTGTGGGTACACATGTGCATTTATATGTACTATGTATGACTACTTCCAATCCACTGTGGATTCATTAGGTTTAGCTTTACCCATTTTCACCTCTCCTGCATTACCAGAACTGACTTTGCATTTTTATTTACCACCATGTCTCTGGGGAGCAAATCCATTTTCTACTCCTTGAATTTCAAAGCAGAAATGAGGAGCAAGGAAGGGGAGACTGGGATTACCCCTCCCAGATCCCACACTAGTCAGCTATTTAAAGTGGTGTGGTGCTGCCCCCTACACAGAGATTCAAAACAGCTGAACAATTCTTTGGATCTATTTCTCTGTCCTCCACCACCCCCTCTATCGGCCCTTCTTGAAGTTTGTTAATCTAGTGATTCTGTTATTTGGGGGTTTCAGGAGTTTGGAACCAAATAAACCATGTTCTGGGTTTCAGGTCACTTGGTGTCTTTGGCTTTAATTTTCTCATCTGTAAAGAGAGCAAGCTGGATTAGATGTATATTCCTCCTCTAAGCTTTAAAGAGTAGGATGCCAGGATAAAGACACAAGTCACAGGGTCCTAAGCAAATGATGCCCTAAATCCCCAGTAATGGGCAGACACCTGGAAGTAGTAGACTGGGAAGACAGCCAAAGAATCAGATATTTGTCAGTTACACCTCAATAAAACTGAAAAGGAATAATTGATATTTTGTTATTAAGGAATTATTGTACTCATTCCAGGCTGATAGTAAACCATAACAAACTCATTGAGATGGGGCAGGGAGATACAGATTTCAGAACTGAAAAGCGATGCTACTTTGCAGAGAACTAATAGTAGCCTTTAGAGCAAATTCATTTGGGTTCACCAAGGAATATCTGGCAATAAGGATCACAAAATGCTAGTCTTCCCTGGACAGAAAGTATCCCACGTTTTCCATCAAATGTTGGTATTTTGGTTTGTTTTGTTAAGGAAGGGAAAAGTGGAAGGAAGCAATGAGACTGAAAAACACCACTTGCTTCGATTCACCTGGAACTGATCTGCTACTTTTCGGTTCCCATTAAGTGAATTTAGCTTAGCTTCCACGACAGCATTTTTTTTTAAGGAGTCCATTAGATCTCTCCCTAACGTCTTTGCACCTAGACTGACATCAGGTGAGGTTACAAGTGCCCCCAGCCCGCTCAGCACTGTCGGTGGGATCTGGCATTCGTGCGGGTCGCCCTTCAACCTTCTCTTTCCTAGGACCCTCTCACCAACCTATCCCTACCTGTTGGGCAGGTTTTACTTCATGAGAACACCTGCTGTCCTCAGAAGGGAAGTAGCCATCACCTTGAAATCGTGGCCCGTCCCTTCCGGGTGTAAGGGGACACTTGTGCTTAAGCGCGGTCTTCGATACAACAGAGCAGTACCACGGATGGACGATCAGACGTAGCCAAATTCAATGGCCTGAGGAAAGGGGACGCCCTATCCCAGCCACAGCCTTGTTGAGCCGCGCTTCAAGACTTTGAGAACCGCCAAGAAGCCCCAGTCTAGACCTGCAGCTCTGGAGGAACCGGCCAATTCTCGAGGACCGCCCCACTTCTGCTCTTGGTCCGGGACACGCGGCAGCGGGACGAGGTGCCTTGTCACCACGCACGACTCCAGCGCCCAGTCCGACTGCTGACAGTCCCGCCGCCGTGACTGCTGCAAACCGGTCTGGCTTCCCTGCAGGGTGTGCGGGGATGGAGCAAGGGGGTGGAGAGAAAAGGGGAAGAGCCTGGGCGGCCGGCGGGCGGGGCCTGCAGCCTCCGGGAGCCGCGGCAGCCGCCGCGCAGCCTGCTCTCTCTGCGCCTCATTCCTACTCCCGCGCGCACTGAGCGGGGACCCGCGCCCGATCCCCGGGGGGAGCCGCTGCTTCTCGGCCTTGGGTTCGCGAACTCGCCTCGCCGAAGCTGCGCCCGGGCGTGGAGCTGCTCTGAGCTGCAGGGTTTTGGTAGCCGCTCGCTGCTCCGTCTGGCCGGAGGACTGGCGGGGAAGGAAGGGGAAAGCGGGGACACACACACACTCGCCGCGGCGCGCGCGCATTGCACACTCGCAGTCGCGCGCCCCCGCCGAGGCGCGTCCGGGGCTAGTTTGGCCGCGCGGCTCCGGCCCCGGCACCTGCCGGTCTCCGCCCCCGCCGACCCTCCGCCCCTCGGCTGCGAAGATCTCCCTTCGCCCCAGGGAAGCAACAACATCCCGATAACTTGCAGGCTGTGGCGCAACTGGTCTCAACAGCGGAGGCTCACGAAGGCTGCCCGGGTGAGGTAAGTTTCCTGCGCGTCCCCGGCCCCTCCCCCCTAGACTCTTCTGAGCGGCTGGCGCTCAGGGTCTGTTTCAGATAAGACCTGAAGGTCTCTACCCTGTCACTTTGCCTGTCCGCGCTGTGCTGAAGGCGACGTGGAGGGGGCGCCCGTGACCACCGAAGCGGGACCTTGGTTCCTTGGGGGCCACAGCTGCGCGCTCCTCGCTGGTACCCACCGGCTGGCCACCCGGGTCCCCCAGGCCGCAATGACACTCGGCAATCACTCTGGGCTCACTTAAGCAGGAGCCCTCTCCCCGTTTGGGGGGAACCCGCAGAGTTTGGCAGCAGAAGGAAAGGTCTCTCCTCCACGCTCCCCTGGTACCAAACAGCGACGAACTTGTTAGGCTACCCTGGGATCTCAAGAGGGGCTTGTGAGTCCGTGTTCTGTTCATTTCTGGCTCTGGAGCCGGATTGAACAGGTGCGGTATGGTTTCAGCTTAAATGCAGCAGCCGACTTCTGCGTTTCCCAGCTTTCTTCCCCAACCGGTCACCATGACGCTTCAACATCTGGGGCGGGGGGTGGGAGTGTGTGGCAATGAAGAGGGAGAGTGCCTGGATTCGATTTGCCACGCCGGTGCCAGGAGTCGTCAGAAGAGAAGACAACAAATGTCTGCTTATCTCTCATCTATGCAGATGAGCATGTTGTCATCTCATCACCCCCCTCTCCACCCCCGCCTCGCTGGTCGCTGGTGCCCAGTATGGTTGGGTAGAAACCTGTTCCGGAGAAGTTGTTTGGGTAGGTTGAATGAATTTTTCATGTTATCTACCGAAACCAGGGTTCCGAACAAGGAAATACTAGTTTCTCTGACGTTTTGAAAGGGAGAGTGTGGCAGACCAAAAATAACACCCCCTACCACTACTACTTGATGACATTCTCTGCCAGCTCAGAGCCCTGGCTCTAAGGTGAATGACCGTTATGGCGTGGGGTGAGGGAGACGCAGAATATGTTAATCTCGTGCAAGGAAGAAGTGGACCCCGCATCGTTACTCTTATCTTTGGTTTGGGTAACCCCTTTTGTCCCTCTGAAAAAGCACATCTAGAGACTTTCCCCTTGTTTTCAGTGGAGAAACTGGAGCGTTTTGCAGTTAGTTGGAGTGGAGAAAAGTCAAAAAATTGGTTTCATTAGGATGCTAATGTGATGAAGTAAATAGTGTTCGTAGAAGCTTGTCAGAACATTTCCAGCTGAAAGGAACCCCTGGAATAACCCTTTCCCATTCAAGTCCAAGCTAGCAGGAGATTGGGCCTCAAGTGTCCTGTAGCATCTCAGCTGAGGGAAATAGTGGGCTCTCATTTCGTGAGCGGAGACTTAAAAAAATTGAGAAGAAAGGTGCTACATCTGAGCCTGATGTGTGATCCTGTCTTGGGAGGGAAAACTGCAGATAACCGAATGATAAAACCACATTACATTTTGTCCAAATTAAGACGACTAGAAGGATTTAATTATTAGACCTTACATTCACATCACTGTCTTGCAATTTTAAAATACTTTTCAGTATTCCCATTCCCTTTCCCAGGGAGACAGGGCAAAGATTATTAACCACATGTTTACAGGAGAAATGGGAGGGAAAATCAGATTAAGGAATTTATCATGGTAACAAGTGGTTGGTGTTAGAGTCAGACAGCCAGGTTTGCTATCATAACCCAGTGCCACATCTGTACTTTTGCCTTTTTTTTGTGGTCTGTACAGTCTCACTGTGAATAAGTGTTCACATTTTACAAATGAGGAAAGTGAAGTTTAGATAAGTAGTGGGAGTTTTCTGTGGTGCTACATCTAATTTTGTGGAATTAGTAAGGTCAGAACTCATCTCCTGATGTCTCATGAATTGCTTTGTGTTTTCTCCCCTTGTTCCACTTCTAATGATGATGAGACACAACTTGGATCCTGTAGTTCACCAAAGACTGTTAAACTTGCCAGCTGCTAACCTGGGTTCCAGCTCTAGTGCTATATTTAGATCATATCACCTCCAAGTCTTAAGTCTGTCTCATAGAACAAAGGTTCATATTAAATCATGCTTCTTTTTCTAGTTTTAGGATTCTATAATGTTGACCAATGTATTTGTAAACCAATGGTTTCATTTCTTTTAGGGGAATCCAAGTTTTTTACCCTCTATCAACTAAGGGATTTAATTTATTCCACTTTTAATTTACTCCTCCCTACTTTCATCATGTACCATTTGATGATGGCAAAGAAAAATAGAGGTGTGCTTTAGCTTAGCATCTATGTTGATCAGTGTTTTTATCAGTGACTTGAAAATATTGATCAGCTAATGTGTTCTAAGATACATGTTGGTTGAATACTCCAAAAGTAAGCTCCCGTTTTTCTTTTAAGTTTTGGAACTTGCACATAGTAAATAGCTCTGTTGAATGAATGAAGTAGGTGAATGAAATCATTCATAAAGAAAATATATGCTGTAAAACATAGACAGCATCTCATCATGTAAATTCCCAGCACATAAGATAGTTTACCTACAAGAGGTGTGTCTTCTGAAGCAGGTACAGGAGCCCATTGTTCTCTTTCCTGAGTCTACCACATAAAGAAGAGTTTTCCTTTCTCCTCATATGCAGTAGACTCATGCATCTATATCATGTTCTTTTGTTTGCCTCTCACCTCTTAGTTGCTAGTAATATATAGCTGACTAAAATAGGAAATTGACTCGTGCCATTTTATGAAAGGGCATACCTTGAGATGAAGGTACCAACTGTTCTTTTTTATGTGTGGTATTGCATACCTTTCAGCAGATGCTAATACTAGCTTGTGGTTTCAGAGGGAAAACCTAATAAAATCAACTTAGTATCTGTTCCCTTTAAGAATCTCTTTAAGAATCCTCTTCTCTTCTCACTCCTCCTTCCTTTGTACAGGAAAGTGGTGGGGTTTTTTGGTTTTGTTTTGTTTTATGTTTGGAAGAATGATGACAATACAATAGATGGGAAATATTACTTCCATTTATATAAGGGATTGAGGTACGTTCCCTTCTGATTAAAAAATTCAAATAGTCACTAGTTAGAGACACATCTTTCATAGGTAAGAGGACTGAAACTTTGGGAAATAAACTGACTTGTTGCTGGTCACAGGGATGATAGTGGGAGGGGTCAGGATCACTGTGGAATTCCTAAGGAGATTTATATTCAAAGTTGTGCCAGGAACTCTATGGCAAAGGTGCATTGTTCACTTGTAGAAATCATAGAGGTTAGCAGAAAGCTGCAGTTAGCTAGTAATATTTAGAGAATCATTATATTTTTAAATGGGTTGATATTCATATTTTTAAATTTGCTTGTCCATTTAAATACTATTAAGGAAAAAATGTTTGTCCATTCTCATCTATTCAATGTGATTCTCTTGGCTTACATATATTAGCAGACTCAGAATTAATACTGTGCTCAGCCAGTGCTTGAAGAGAAGGAATTGTTTGAATAGAAACATAAATGTATGCTGATTTTCTAAGCTTCTCTTCCTGGTAAATAAAGCCAGAAGCAAAAGGTGGCCCTGTCATCCAGCCAGTAAAGTCATAAATATGTATCCATTTAATTTGCATTTGCATTTTGCTTGTACTTCTGTTAAATGGTGAGTCAGAACATTTAATATCCTGGAAAACTGATTTTCCCCCCTATGGCTAGAGCCTTAGAGTTATTCTGTAAAACAGCAAGTCCTAAATGTATTTGTTGTGGAAACATTTTCTCTTTGTATAAAGTCCACTCACTGGAGCTGGAAGGAGTCCTTTTATTTTTTTTAGAAGCTGCCCAGTTAGAACTGTACATTATGTAGCTCAGCTATTCATTTGTGGTCTTATCTATGGAGCAGGATGTGTTTCTTCTAAATGCCAGGGAAATTGGGGGGGACGGGGGGAAGGACCTGGCATGTGTTTATTTAGAGCCTTCTCCTTTCTGACAAATCAGCTTTAAGCTTAATTTATTGATGAAACTTTTCTAGGTATTGTGTCATAAACAATTAGCTGCCATTGTCAAAGAGTTTTCTTCAGCCAAGTCCTTTCAAAATAAAATATGAGGCCTGCAAAACAGGGTTGATTTTGTACATTTTATTCTTGATTGTATCATCTTGTGTAGAGTTTCACCAGAAGTGTACAAAGGAGATGCTCACCCAGGAAAACACACAAATTCTACCCAAATTAGGTTATTTGGGAAAGATCTGAAATGTAATGACTGGGACATGGGTGCTTGTTCCATGAGCAAACATTATCTTGCTCTTATCATTTAGAATGAAGCCCACACTTGAATGAGAAACCACAGGAAAAGTGTGCTTTCTCCATGTAGCCTTCTTCCATACTGTTTGAGTAGACAATGGGCAGGTAGTTTGGGGGAGTTTACACAATTGGTAAACAATGAGTTCTTGAGACTCATTTTCCCTAATATTGTTTATAAAGTCAGTGTTGTTTAGTATTGCTCCTCCTCTAAAAAAATAGATTGCATGTCTTTAAGGGGACGTTCAGGCAAGGACTGAAATTGCCAAGACTGGGATCCCAAGAAGTATAATTATCTTGAACTGGAACTAAAGTTCAGAAGTGGGACTATAGAAAGTTCATGTCTTCTGTAAGGAAAAAGGTTAGCCTTCTCCACTCAGTAATGCTGAGCGAGGAGTCTGGGGAGGAGGATATTATAGGGGCCATAGAATGTGTTTCTTTGCTTTGTAGATGGACTGGCACAAGAAATGCAATGGATTCAACATGTTGCATGATGGGTATTTAATTTTTTCCCCTTTCCTTTTAAAACTATGCCCACAGTCAAAACCACATGGTTTTAGCATTGGTAATAAGAAGGAAACAAAAACAGCAGTTAAGAAACAAAAAGAAATACTGTGACCTCCTTGGGGGAGTAGTTAGAACATCATAAGTATTTGGCAAATATTTGTCAGTGCAAAAGGTTAGGTATCATGTTTTATTTATACTTATATTCTTGGAACTTAGTACTATGTCTGGAAAACGGTGAGAATTTAATAAATGTACTAAGTAATTTATCCAGATTAATAGTACTCTTTAGAATCTTGGGATGTTCCTTAATTATTCTAATGATTGTATTCTTTTCTGAACCATTTTGGAAATGTTAGGCAGGCTGATAAATACTAGATTCAATACTTTATAGTAGTCCTTCTGTCTGTCTTTCTGTCTATCTATCTATCTATCTATCTATCTATCTATCTATCTATCTATCTTATTTTTGGTACCAGGGATTGAACTGGAGGCACTTAACCACCGAGCCATATCCCCAGCCCTTTTTTATATTTTATTTAGAGACAGAGTCTCAATAAATTGCTGAGGCTGGTTTTGAACTCACAATCCTTCTGCTTTAGCCTCCCAAACCGCTGAGATTACAGGCATGCACCACTGCATCTGGCCCTTCATTTTAAAAATTATCAACAGTAGCATTTGATAGAATCCACCTTCTTAAAACTAAGTTCTCTAGGAATAATGTCTAGTTATTTCTCTTATTAAACAAAAAGAGTAACATAAATATAAAAATTATCTATTTTTCCTTTAAAGTACCTAATAAACATGTTTTTAAAGCACTGAGAGAGGCTTAAATAGTGAGTTTGGCCCAGGGTAATACAGAGAAGAATGAACTTGAAGGTTCTCTAAGTTAATCAGTTTAAGTATCATGTCCTAGCCGAGCACAGTGGTGCATGCCTCCCAGCGGCTCGGGAGGCCAAGACAGGAGGACTGTGAGTTCAAAGCCAGTCTCAGCAAAGCAAGGCGCTAAGTGACTCAGTGAGACACTGTCTCTAAATCAAATACAAAATAGGGCTGGGGATGTGGCTCAGTGGTCGAGTGCCCCTGAGTTCAATCCCTGGTACCCCCCTACCCACCAAAAAAGTATCATGTCCTCCTAGGTCTTCTCCAATCATCTAACCTTAGAGGGGACCTTCCTCATAGGTTTCCTTCATTTGTCACATTGAATACTTACATGTTTGTGTAATTATTTTTCTGGGCCCTATGCCCATACTCACACTCAACCTCAGATTACACACTCTTTGAGGACAGGAGTCATGGCTCTTTAATACTGTTTCACTAGTGGCTGGCACATAGTAGGTGCTCAGTAATTATTATTATTATTTTTTTGATACTGGGGATTGAACTCAGGAGCACTCGACCACTGAGCCACATCCCCAGCCCTATTTTGTGTTTTATGTAGAGACAGGGTCTCACTGAGTTGCTTGCTTAGCGCCTTGCCGTTGCTGAGGCTGGCTTTGAACTCGCGATTCTCTTGTCTCAGCCTCCCTAAGTGCTGGGATTACAGGCTTGAGCCACCGCGCCCGGCTTCAGTAAATATTTTTAAAACAGAGCAAGTCTCATCCATCCTGCCAAGATAAAGTGGACTACCACCGCAGTCACCGAAGCTTACTTCATTCAGCCGTGAAGACAGTGGTTAAATGTTTGTGATTCTAACACCCCATGTTAGAATGGTGACCCAGACCTTCAGCAGGAGGAAACACTTGTTTATTTGAATAAACTTTGTCATGATTATGAGTGAAGTGCTGTCTTTTTTTAAAGAGCAATTCCTTTCATGTACTCAGAGATGAACAGTGGAAAACAGAGTAGAAATTATCAAACATTAACCCAAACTTTCCAAAATGATTAAAATGGACTCTACATGTACCTAAATCATAAGCATATATGTGATTCCAAATGAAGACATCATAAGACAATATACAAGGGAAATTTTGTGATATCTTATGTAAAGTTTGCTAATCTCAGCTGGTTTTTCTTTAAACATTAGATATATCATGAAGAAGCCAGGGGAGTGGTTCTCAAAGTGTGGTCCTTGGACCAACAGTGTCATCATCACCTGGGAATTTGTTAGAACTGCATATTCCCTTGCTCCACCCCAAGCCAGATGAATCAGAAACTCTGAGGATGAAGTTCAGCAGTCTGAGTGTCAACAGACCTCCACATGAGTCTGATACATGCTTAATATTGGCAGTAAATGTTAAACTCGATGTTCAAAGTGTTTGCTTCTGGAGTATTCCATGTTCCCAGATGAATCTCGAGGTGTGCAAAGAGGATGCCATCTACCTGCTTATCAGAAATACCAGGGGAAAATGAAAAATTCTCTCTCTGCCAGTCTTGGCTTTTCTTAGAACCATGTGGATCACAATAGAACAATTTCTTGTGACTGGATTGGGTGACTAGAACTTCAGACAGTATATAAAAAAGCTTTTGATAGTCACTGACCCTGCCAGGAGGTAAGTACCTCAGAATTGGGAGATAATTCAGGGAATGTGGGTGATGAAGGTAAGCCCCATGAAAGATGTATGTTTGGGTTTTGTTTCAATAGGATGCCCAGGTGGAGGAAAGATTCTCAGAGCTAGTGATTGTATTTAGGAAGAAAAACTGTGGTTTTCTGACAGTTCTCAGAGTATTTCACATCAGTTCAATACACTAGATATTGGTGAATCTTTTGGCTAAGACAATGCCAGGTGCTAAGGAGTATACCAAAAAGGAAGTACAAATGTGGTCCTTTCAAGGAAATTGACTTTACTGAGAACCTACTCTATTCCAGGCACTTCTCAAGTTGTTTTATTTTCATTTTCCCCCTGTGCCTGCAAGGTGGGCTGCAGCATCCTCCTCCATAGACAGGGAAATGGAAACCTAGTCAGTTAGCAACTTGCTCGTGAGCCCAGAGCCAGTAAGGGATGATGCTAAGGTTCTAGGCCTGGATTTTCTAATTTTAAAGCCCACATTCTTTTTCTCTTATGTACCAGTGCCTCAAAATGGAACTTTGGAATAAGAATATTAAAAAGGAGACTCGTAAGTGAATATAAAATTTATGTCTCCAACCTAGATGTGTCTGTCTGTCTGGTTGGCTCTCACTTTTATATGTGTTCTCTGTCTCCCTCTCTCCCTCCCTCTCCCTCCCACCCCTCCCTTCCTCTCTCTCTTTTTCTCAACTCTGGATTACATAATGGGCATTACACTTGGAAATCTCAAAAGCACCTCACATTCAACACGTCCAAGCTCAGAATCTTGGTCTTTTCTCTCCATATCTGATGCTCTTGAAGGATTCTGTGCTGTGTGGTGCACTAGCCACCAAGTGACACAAGCAGAAACTTGGGAGCTTTGCTTGGATCCATTGTTTTTTATCCTTTGCATCTAATTTGTCACCAATTTCTATTGATCTTACTTCCTGAATCTTTCTCATCCATCTGCTTCTCATCATTTCTGCAGATTCCCTGTAGCTCAGCTTCTCATCTTTGGTGGATGGTAGCCAGAGCCTCACTGGTCTGCATCCACTATGACCTTTCTATAACCCATTACTCATGCTGCAGCCAGTATGCTTAAGATGACTGGAAGGACCCAAAACTCTGCTGACTGGAGCTTTTCCTCCTGTGCCCAGCCGAGCCCTCATGGAACAGTCAGATTCTAGCCACAGGGGATTTCTCCGTTGGTGGCCTTTTACACGCCTGTACAGCCTCTGAGCACTTGTTCTTCCAAACAGCAGCCTAGCCTGATACTTTGCATCCCCTGGAGTGCAGTCATGTCCAGGCTCACAAATACAGTCAGCTGCTCTTACAGGTGTGGAATGAAAACTCCACTGTGGCTCTGGGAACTTGCCCAACCCTTCTCCACATACCAGGTTTTTAGGGTGCTTGGAAATCCCTGAGGTGCACTCACTTATTCTAACAAGGAACCAAAAACTACTGCCCCCAGCGACAGTGGGTTATGTATTAGGGTTAATCATACTCCCAGAATCAAATTTGTGGCCACTGTAGCAGAGACATGTTGCAACCACAGGCTGAGAATAAAATGCAACCCTTTTCTTGCCTCTCCTCCTTGACTGGGCTTAACCTGGCAGTTCTGGGGAGAAGGCGCAGGTTGTTTTGCATAGCTGGCAGCGTCGATAAAGAAGCATGGTTTGAAATCCACTCTCTGTACTTCCTCAAAGTGGAAACAAGTTGAAATAGGTAGAAGAAAGCTTCTCCACCGGGTTGGGGATTGGTCTGGTGAGAGAGATTCACATGGATCTGCCTCAGACTATTCAGTGCCTCCCAGTGGGCCTAGAATAAAGATCTAGATTACTGATGTGGTTCCAGGGCCCCACATGGTCTGAGTCCTGCCTGTCATTCCAGGCTCAGGTGTACCACTCTGCCTCTCACTGTGTTCAGCTGCACGGAGCACCTCCCTGCAGCCCATGTGTGACTCCCTTTGAGGAGTTCTTCACCTTGGCTGACCATGCATCAGATCAGTTCCAAGGTTACTTTTGGAAAGAGGCCTTCACCACCTACCCAGTTTAGGATTGGGCCAGCAATCTGTTCTCTGGGAAAGGTTCAACCCTGTGATTGCAGGATTCATTTGGTGTCCCCCATCTGGTCCTAAGTATCAGCAGGGTTAAATCACATCTGTGAGCTTCTTTCCCCAATGCATCCTTAGCAGTTAAATAGTGCCCACACATATAAAGCTTCGTTGAGTAAATAAGTCAGTGAATTCCAGTAGTTGCACCCAAGTCCTTTTTTTAATACATTTTCAGTGAGGAAAGGAAGCATATAGAGACCACAAATGAACCACATTATATTGCTGATCCTGCCTGTGGACTTTCTGTGACTTTCTTTACCACCACTGAGTCACAGAGCTGTCATGATCAGTCTTTCTACATGGTAGCTGTACTTCTTACTCCCAAGAAATCTAACCCCCAAGTCCTGATATAAAATATTTCTGGATGGACACCCACAATACTACTGTCCTTGTTTACCTCTGGTGGGGTGAACTGGCTCAGGGTACAGGGTGCAGGGATGAGAGGGAGGCTTTTCATTACAGACTATTTTTTAACCTCTGAATTTTGAACCATATGTGTGGATTACTCCCTTTAAAAAATTACAATTGGAAAAGTAAAAAAGAGAGCATCACAAGAGATGCAGAGAGATGAGAATCTGTGTTATTTAGAGAAAAGAAGATAAAAGTGTCATCCAAAGGAGGCTGTCCTCAAAAAATTCTTGTTTTTAAGGATTACTTTTTACTTACCCTGCACATCATTGAACAGTCCATGTGGCTTCTGCTTAAGGGGATTACATAGCATATAACATGACTTAAAAAAGTTTGCCTGATTGCTCCCATCCCAAAACATAACATTAAATCTATATATAAAGGTTCATACAACCTAATTCTCTAAGAGCAAAGCAGTTGTTGAGGAAGGGTGAGCTGGAGCTTTCTCTGATGATCTAGGTGTCTTTAGGATTGGAATAACAGACAAGATTGTAGCATGATGTAGAAACTGGTTAATATAAATTGGCCTGACTGAAGCTTGCATTGAATCTCTGCATGCGGCTTTGCCACCTACTCAATCATACCTGAACAACAAATAAAAATGAAATACCAACCTGTCTTAGCTTAGGCTGTTGTAACAAACTACCGTAGATTGGATGGCTTATTAAAAA
This sequence comes from Xerus rutilus, assembly GCA_028644305.1. NCBI lineage: Eukaryota > Metazoa > Chordata > Mammalia > Rodentia > Sciuridae > Xerus > Xerus rutilus. Next base: position 122,276,242 of record CM053399.1, on the reverse strand, counting down.
CAGAAATTTATTTCTCACAGTTCTAGAGGCTGGAAATCTGAGATCAGCTTGCCAGCATGGTCAGGTTCTGGTGAAGGCTGACTTCTGGGCTACGGACTACCCACTTCTCACATGGGAGAAGAAGGGAGGGAGGGTGTTCTAGGATCTCTTTTATAAGGACACTGATCCCATTCTTGAGGACTCTGCCCTCATGACCTAGACACTGCCCAGAGGTCATATCATCTAATGCCATTACATTGTGGTTATGATTTCAACATGACTTTGGGGGAGATACGGTTAGTCCATGTATGGCCCAGTTGGTGCTATGTAGGAAACACATTCTTTGTTGACACACATAATAAATAAAATCAAAACAAAGGTTTCATGAAACAATCCTCAACCATACTACATGACAGGTGTTCCATTATTTTCTGATATGTTCCCTCTTAGCCCCACCTGCTTCCGATCACTGGTCATAACCCACCAAGCAGATTTTGTTCTCCATTAAAGGGTTCTGAGATGTGCTGTTCAGGAAGAATGAGTGGATCTATGATCCCCTCCATGCTGCCTGTGGGCTGTGCTCCACATCCCGAGCCATGATGCCACATCTAGTGCTCTTCCAACAGATTCACAGAGGATTGTGGTTAATGACTACCTACAGACTCTTCCCACAACGTTTTAATTTCTGTCAAGAAAGCCTGGTGAGACTTGGAGAGTAGGCACTTGATAGAATGTAAAGGAGAGTGGTCCTTGAGGTTTCCATGTCTGTTACACAAGACTGATCAACTTTAATAATAAAACACAGCCTGTTAATGGGGGTATATCTATATTTTTTCATATAATGTTCACCCTAAAGTCTATGTTCCATTATTTTAGCAAGAACCTAAATATTGTAATTCTTACAGTGTTACACCTAACTTAAAAATGTTAAGCACCATTTGAAAATGTTATTATTTCTTTCTATTGAGATTCAAGCCTGCTGGTTTTAATCGGCCACTCCAGCACAAAACAAAAAGGGATCAACCAGGGACACTATCGCTTGTTTTCTCAGACCCTTTGGGTAGGGTGTTTCATGTCTAGAACAGATATCCTGTTTACAAAGGATTTGTGTGTTCCTTTAAGTACCAATGTGTATTATGGCCAATTTTTTAATAGAAAATTTCCCCAAAGCTGTGAAATCTTTCACCGATTTTTTTTTTTATATGATCATACAGAAAAGAGCAAGTCTGATGATTTAGGATCTGTTCAGGGATGCAAGTCTCTTTGCTCCACATAAAATGACAGGGAATTTTTTTTTTTTTTTGAAACTCTTACCTGCCTTTTCTAAATTGATTTCAAGGGGCTATACTTCTGTGGCTTTTGGCAGTGAGTTCCTTCACTCATGATTTGAGAATCTGTTGTGATCATGGGAACCATATGATAACCATACTGTCTGAATTATGGTTGCACTAAAGACTCCTATCATTCTTTTTGATTGTTTTTTTTTAAAAGGTGGGAAGAGTTTTAAAGGGTGGGAACTCTGAGGGAGGCCCTCAGAGTTTTATTTGTAAATCCAGCGAACTTGCATTTTTTCTCCTTCACTTAGTTCATTGACCAGTGTGTTAGGTTTTCATTGCTCTGACCAAAATGCTTTACAAGAATGACTTAGAGGAGGAAAATTTTATTTTGGCTCAGTTTCAGAGGTTCAGTCCACAGTGGGCTGACTGCATAGTTCTGGGCCTGAGGTGAGGCAGAACATCATAGCTGAAGGGCATGGCAGAACAAAGCTCATGGCAGTCCAGAAGCAGAGAGAGAAGAAGGGGCCTCCTACCTATAGGTACCACCCAGTTTGCCTGTTCAAACTAGAATGGAGCCATCAGGTCACAGCTCTTGTAATATAATCATTTCACTGCTGAATATCCCTGCATTCACACAGGATCTTCTGGGCACACCTCCTATCCAAACCATAACATTCAATGAAGAGCATGTTTTCCTTACATTCTGTTTTTATGCTGTTCAGGTATATAAAGTGCTAGCTTTTAAATTTGAGACGGGCAGTTTCCTTTTTCTTTGTTTTTTTGAAATATAGCGAATTTACTGGCTTATGGTCTAAAGCAGGATTTCATAGACTTTTCATTTCACTTAGTGATAGTGGTAAGTGATAGTTACATTTGTGACAGTTTCATTTTCAATGTGTCGTCATTTTATAGATTATAGATGACCAAAGGTCTTCTCTATCCCTTGGAGAAATTGCATAGAAAAATTCCCCAAATTTTCTTGATTTCCATCTTCCATTGGCAAATCTACAATAAAGCAAGTAAGGTGAATACTGAAACATTAACTTATTTTTAAACGAGTCATGTGAACTAGAGTCTTCTTAGGTTTTCGGACTCATTATATTAAAATGAAATAACAATTATGTCATACTTTGGCAAGCTATTTTTAAATGATGCCCTTTTATTGTTTTTCCCAAGATGGATAGTTGAGACAGAGTGGAGAAGATTGATGGAAAGTAGCACAAATGGGAAATCAATCTCCCATGCTAAGAGTTAAGAGAGAAATATGACTTTTGTTTATGTTTGTTTATAGAAAGCAGAATAGAAATTCAGCTGGTAAGATTTGTGTACAGTTGGGCTTCATTATTTGGCTTAGCAGTTTCTCAGAAACTCCCTCTCCTACATGGCAGTTTATAATGTAAACATGATGCATCATTTCCTTTTGTGCAAACTCTCTATAAGGAATAGTCATTTCCACATATGTCAGATGACTTGTGGAAGCTTTCTGGAACTGAGTGTTGTGTATCCTACACATGTGCCTGGCAGCTTTAGGGATGATCATCAGCACTCCCTCACATTACATCTGTATTTGTTTCTTCATTTGTCTGCCTCCTTCACTAAAGCATAAGCTTTCACTGTGTCTTGTCCTCTCCCATATCCTCTGTGCTCAGAGCAGTGTCCGGCATGAAGGTGGCCTGCAATTAACATTGCTTAAGCTATCTGAATGAATTTGTAAGCAATACCTGTTTTTTCTTCAATTTTTTTAGCTCTTACTCCCAATACACACTTAACAATTCAGCAGCCCAGCTTCTGGCCTGATCACTGC
>CM053399.1:122175536-122272682 GCA_028644305.1 Xerus rutilus | reverse complement strand
TCTCTCAATAAAAAAGAAATTGGTCAAAAAGGTCCATAAAACCAGTTCAGAATTCTTATCATTTGTCCTTTTCATTATTTTAACCTCTAGAAGAAAAGAATGTATCTTTTGACAGCTCCCCCCTACCTACCACAGCTTGTTGAGAGCAGTTCATCTCCTGGTCTCATTGGGCCAAACTTCTTGTGTTTTTAAATGACATTTTGCATATATTTGTACAAGTTGAATTTGGATGCAGTGAGAGCTCTGGTCCAAGACACAGGGATTCCTACTCATCCAGCCCTTGTGCTGACACTTTGGTGACCTCTGATCAAGTAACTTGACCTCTTTTGTGTCTTTTTCTTTTCCTCATCTGTGGAATAAACATCTATACATAGGCTCCTGACCTACATCAAAGGCACATTGTGAGGTCAGATGGAAGATGGCCTTTGAGGTCCTCAGAACAAAAGTATCACACACATTAGAGAATTTATTTTATAGGAATTACAAAAACAGGTCATGCTCAGGGCAGTCACTTTCATAGCCAGATCTGAGCAGATCTGAGCCAAGGGGCTCCCCAGAAAGAAGAATATTCCTCTTTTTTCCCCAGAGGCCAAGGGTTCAAGTGGGACACTTAACTGAAATATGCCCTCAACCTGGATGAGAAAAGCAGTGTGCTTTATCTTTAAAAAGAGGACACTCTTAGATGTGGAGGTTTTTTGAAGAAAGCAAAGTTTATGGTTACTTGGTATAGAAAAAGAATGCTGGTAGCCAGCAAATAATTCGTATGGCAGGGTCCAAAGTAGGATTTGATGCCCCAGCTATTAAATAAGCTTATTTCTCATTCCATTTAGATGGTATAGTCTGTGCATGTCAACTTAACACACCTTGCAGAGCACCTAATGCCATGTCTTGCATGCAGAGATGATCAGGGTATTAATTAGTGCTGGTATTGAGATGGAATATGAGAATCTCCCAGAAACCACTTTTAACACCTATGGAATCATTAAGGTTATTTGAATTAAGTTGTTAAATCCTAATGAAACCATCAGTTAGTAATAGAAATATTTATAGTATGATGGTCTATATCACATGACAAAGGTATCTGACTGGAGTTACTAAGTGGGTAATACCTGATTTAAAACTAAACTCTGAGGGAAACTCAGAGTTTAGAAGCATCAGCAGGGGTCATGACATTGGATCTATGAGAAGTGACCAAAATCTGGATTGCTTTTAGCCATAATGACATAATCATAACTATAACAGTGAGGTTTCTTGGTTTTCTGCCCTGGGAGTTAAACACTGAATGTTTGGTTCTGATTGTAGGTCGTATGCTGACAGAAGGTGGGACGTGGAAATAGAGAAGAAAGCTACTAATATCCTCATTTCTGGGATAAGGGGATAAGATATAACTGCTAAAGTTGGTGGAATTCTGGAGTTGTTGTGCCATCTTGCATTCATACTGATAGCACAGGGAAGTTACAGTTGCTCCACATCTTCATTCACACTTGCATGGTCAATCTTTTTCATGTTAGACACCCTTATAAATGGACTGCTGTGGCTCATTGTGGTTTTAAATTGAGTGTCTTTAATGGCTAATCAGGTTTAACATTTTTCATGTGTTTATTTTCCATCCGTATCATTTTTTGTTAGTTGTTAAACTCATTTCTAGTAAGCTTTTTGTAATATGCATAGAATTTTTACATAGATGATCATGTTGTTCTACACGTAAAGCCAGTTTTATTTCAGAACTAAAGTCGGCAAAACACAAATGAAGACTTGAATACTTAAAATTACAAAGCCATTGAACAGAAAAATCAGAACAATAATATATTAAACTTTGGGAGGAGGACAAAGTAGTATGAGGTGAGTCCCTGATGTGAATCGAGACCTAGAGATCTAAGCATGTTATCAAGAGTTATGAAAATAATCAACAAGAAGTCAAAGCAGAAGATTCTAAAAATAGTTGTCTTGGAAAAATGGAATTGGCAGGGATAGGAAAAGTAAAAGAGAAAGGGATGGGGAGAGAGAGAGAAGAGAAGAGGAGGGAATAAAGGGAGGGGAGGGCAGGGGTAAGGAGGGAAGAAGAGGAGGGGGAGGGAGAAGGAGAGAAGATAGACCCTTCCAAGGCACACCTCCAGTAACCTACTTCCTCCAACTAGGTCCCACCTCCCAGTAGTCCATTCAGCCATCAATGGATTAATCCTCTGATGAGGTTAGAAACCTCATGATCCAATCACTTTCCCAAAGCCCCATCCTTGAACACATAAGACATTGAGTTACATTCTAGATCAAAACCTTAATAAGAGTGGAAACTGAATACTGTGAAATAAGAAAAAAAATGGAGAGTTAATCTGTGATTAAAGTGCTCTCTGTAAAGGAAAGATGGAAGGGAGGAAGGTTGGTCCTAAAATGACTATACTACCCAATGAGTATCTAACACTGATATGGGTGCTTCCTATGGTTCAGGAGCTTCCTAAATAGTAAATGTACATTAACTTGTTTAACAATCACAGCACCCTTAGGATAGTCACCACCATTTTATAGAGGAGAAAACCAAGCACCAAAAGCATTAGGTACATTATTTGAGGTGACACAGTCAGATTTCAAAACCAGGTAGTTTGGCTCCAGAGCCATCTCTCTAAGTCATTTTATAGGTATCATGGGAGGACAATGGCTATGACACCTTATGGTACATACAGTGGGTGCTTCTTGATCCTAGGATGATTTGATTTGTTCTTGGAGGCTATCTCCTAAAGCAGTACTTAACTTCAGTTCATTCATAATTCAACTGATATTCAAATGCCTATTAACACAGTTCTAGGTACCAGGATTATTCCTTTTTAGTTGGAAAAGCCAATGAAACAGAAACACAAATATATATTTTGATGCAGTATGCCATAGGGAGGAATAGATCTGGATAAGGAATAAAAGATGACATGGAGGGAAATGAGCTTGTTAGGACAAGTGGTGATCTTGGTGATGGTGAGGTGTTAATGTTAGGAAGGAAGGTTAGGGAAGTCTATTCTGGAGAGAGAGCATATGAAGATTATCTGAGTCCCTTCAGTTGCTGTAACAGTTTCATAGATTGAGTGGCTTAAAGACCTTTGTTTCTTCCAGCAATGAAGGCTGGGAAGTCCCAGTTCACAATGCTGATAGATCCATTTTCTGGTGAAAGCACACTTCTTGGCTTGCACATGGCTATTTTCTCACTGTATCCTCAAATGGCAGAGAAAGAAGAAGCGAGCTCTCTGTCTCTCATATAAGGGCACTAATCCCATTCATGAGAGCTCCATCTTCAGGACCTAATTACCTTGCAAATATCCCACCTTCTAATACCATTAAGCTGGGGGTAAGAATCCCCACATATGAATTGGGGGCTATGCAAATATTCAGTTTGTAACATAGACCTAAATGACATGTAGAAAAAAAAAACCTGCAGATATGGGGCAAAGAAGAAATTGTAAGAAGGAATTGTAAGTGTCAAATCCAGAGGCAGAGCTCATTTGGCCCATTTGAGGCACTATAAGGAAGTCAGTGTATACCAAGGTGAGAGAGATGAGGAAAGGAAAGGGTAGGTAGTTGAGGATAAGAAAAGTAGCACCTTATAAACCAGATGGTGACTTTGGGTTTTATTTTTAGTGTGATGAGATGCCATTAGAAAGTTAAGCAAAGGGAAAGGATATCCAATGAGAACTTCCTATCCTACATCTCATGAGGAGTCAGTGTTTCAAGAAGATCACATCACTGTCCAGTAAAAGTTTGGATGAATGAACCACTAGGGAGATCGGGTCCTCTACGAGCAAGTAAAAGTGACGATATTAGTTATACTAACATGAACCATCTTGAAAGGTGGTTTATTGGCTGGGACAGTAGTTTAATTGTAGCTACATAGAGATGGCAATTAATGGCACAGTTACTGATTGTTTCCTACATGTAATGACATTAATATGTTCAACCACCATTAAAAATGGTGTTTCTTGGGCTGGGATTGTAGCTCAGCGGTAGAGTGCTTGCCTTGCATGCGTGAGGCCCTGGGTTCGATCCTTGACACCACATACAAAGCAATAAAATAAAGACATTGTGTTCATCAACAACTAAAAAAAAAAATGGTGTTTCTTAGCTATAAACTGATAATTGTAAGGATATGTTAGGGCACTGGCATGTGGGGAGGTACACAAGGAGAGTTAAATAGTTAATTTGAATTTAAAATATTTGGATAAATGGGAATACTAAATATATTCACGTTCTTATGTTTTTCTTATAAAAACTTTGTTGATTTATATAATAGAAACATATTTTTTAATCAATGATTATTGAAGAGTAAGAGTAAATCCATAGTTTAAATTTGGTATATATCAAAAATCTCTAGTCTAATTTACTTATCCAAAATATAGGAGAAATATAATTTCTTAACATGTTCAATTGTATCAAAAATTATATTAGAACCAATAAAACTAATTTTTCTAAAAAATCAATGAAATAGAGAAAATATCTATATTTATACATACATATAAAATTAGCATTTGGATTATGTAAGACATAATTATGTAACAACTAGTTTTTATTTGGACAAATCAACAAAGGTTAGGAGCTATCATTTTTACACATAAGAAAACCCAACATATGCAGAAGTGGTCATTCATAATGATTAAAGAAATACACTTAAGGTAACTGAGGTTTAAAAAATAAATTAAAATTATAAGTTACAAGGTTGATAGAATGGCATACTAGCACATGATGATTATCATTCAAATCAGTATAGCCCTGGATTTATCCCCAGCCCTGGAAAAAAAAGTCAGTACATCTTACCTAAAGGCTACCAACAACATTTAACAAACTTCATTGTACTGAATACACCTTTTGATCCAGTCATTTCTCTTTTTGATGTGGGGAGAAAGGGTTAAAGGGAAAAAATGTTGCTGGAACAATGTTAGTTATAATAACAAAAGGCTAAAAATAACTCTAATAACTAACATTTAGAGAAATGATTAAAGTATAATAGCTCATAACAATATAATAGTGTTTCCAGATACAATATTATGGAGAACTCTATGTAAAATAAGTAAAAAAAATACACAAATATGTGAAAAATTGTTTATAATCAAGTGCACCTATAAAGTCTAGAAAGCATAGAGTACTTAGGCACATTTGATTTTGTTTACCTTTTTAAGGTACATTTTGTTACATATGAATATAATATGAAGAATAGAATTCACTTAATGAGAGGATATCATAGGATATAGAAAATGATACACAAGACCAATGATTTGGAGCACCTGATGCCCACAGACAGGAACTGTGATGCCAGTGAAGGTTCACTCTCCTTCCAGTACAGGTAAGCATAGTGGAAAAAAAATGCCCTTTGAGATTTATCAGAAGTAACATTGATTCCCAATGAGTGAGCCATGTCAGCAGAAAAGATTTATTTTGGAACTAAAAACCTACTTCAAAGAAAGTTATAAACTTAGGACAGCCCATATCCAATTACAACATTTTAAAAAATTGTCTCTATAAAAGCCAATCTCTCAATTCTTAACAGCTAGCATACTTTGATGTCATGTACAACTAATTCCAGAAAAGCAGAGAATTTCAGGAAGCCCATGGAAGTCACTGTAATGAAGTTTGACCTGGACTGCTTTGAGAAATAAAACCTTTGACCTCATCACACCAGGTTGTATTGGAGTAAAACAATAAATTTCAAAGAATTCATTAGGTCCTTAAAACAGGTGGCATTAGCCTTTGTATATATGCTAAGTTCAAATATAAATCGACTAGAATGAAAACAAGAAAAGAATGAATTCCAGGATTTTTTTGAATTTCGAATATTTTGTGTGATGGTATTATATGTGTCTCCCCTCTTTTCACAAGAAAAGATAACCTGAGTGGGGCCAGATAGCTACTAGTTTCCTTGAAGTCTCAGTTGAAATCTGTTCTACCTTACTGCTCCTTCAATCATTAACAAGTAAATGTATGGCTTCTGTAGATACCACAGCCAAGGAAAGTCACCTTTAGCATAAGCCCATGGATCCCTTTCATTATATGTGATAATTTGGCTTCAAGGGTCATATGCCACCATCCAGAACTACTTTAGGATCTTGGAGGCTATTCTAGAATTCTTGATGTTAAAAGGTGTCATATTACAATTTAACATCAGTTTATGAATATCTGTAGCACTGATACGATTTCAATTATTATTGATGTCTAGATAAGAAGACATGTATGTTTTGTGGGAAAAGCTGGAAGAAGCAAAATTGTCATTGCATTGATACACTAGACAGGTCTGAGGTGATCCAGTCCCTTTGTCTCCCCAGCAAAAAAACAGCATCTTAAATGAGGCTAATGATACCCACTGCAGTGGATTATTGATAGAGTTACTGTTATGGTTTAGATATGAGGTGTCCCCCCAAAGGCTCATGTATGGTACAATGCAAGTAGGTGTAGAGGTGAAATGATTGGGTTATGAGAATCTTAACCCAATCAGTGAATTAATCCCCTGACAGGGATTAACTGGTTGGTAATTATAGGCAGGTTAAGATGTGGCTGGAGGAGGTGGGTCACTAGAGTGTTACTTTAGAGTCTACATCTTGTCCTTGTTGAGTGGAGTGCTCTCTCTCTTGTGCTCTCCCCTGACCCCCTCTCTCCACCTGTACTTCCTGGGTGCCATGTGCCCAGCTACTTTCTTCTGCCACATCCTTCTGCCATGATGTTCTACCTTACTTTGGGTCCTGAGGAATGGAGTCACCATCTATGTATGAACTGAGACCTCTGAATCCATGAACCCCCAAATAAATTTACTTCCTAAAATCGCTCTTGTCAGGTCTTTTGGTCACAGCAACAAAACAGCCAACTAAAATAGTTACTGAATGAAGGAATATAGTGGGTAGGAACTAAGTAAATGATCTTTCACTTTTTATGTGCAAAGCTTTTTATAAGGTATCTAGGGTGAAGAGGATAACACTTAGAGGGAGGGATTGGGGTGAGAAAGCAATTGCCAAAACAAACCTATTGTAAGGAAATATATAATAGGTTAGGGGAGTTGAGCACACAACTTAATTAGGGAAAGATTGTGCAGGTAAAAGAAGATGGCAAACGTGCTGAATGTGGCTGGCATTAGGGTAAAAGCCAACCTTAGTGTTCTAAAGTAAGCCTTTGAGGTTAAGTGTGTGTGATGGTTTCCTATATAGATTTGATGACAGGCTGGTGCACAGGGCAAACCCTGGCTGTGAAATTGCTTTAGAGAAAGACATGCTTTAAAAAGTAGTAGAATATTAGAATTATGCCCTTTGCTTTTAAAAATCGCCTCTTTCCCACTGTATTTCAGGAAATATGTCATCAAAAGCCAACTGCAACCCTTTTTGTAATATGGGTGGAAGGAGGTATAGGAAGCCATGGGAATGACTTTCATCTCCTTCCAGCTGGTCTTTGTCTTCCAGGGATCCCTGCACCTCCCCCACAGCACCATTCAAAGCGGCTCCTATGAGCTAGTGGCAAAGTAGTTTTGCTCGCTTGCAGCTCCTGAAATCCTTCCACGACACTGGAATAAATAGTGAGGTAGAGGAGATAACCATTTTATTTAAACCTCTCTGTGGAAAGTAACATCTTTCAATGTGTATTTTTAGTTGTTTGTAGTTGTCTTCACTTTTCCTCTTGGATTATAAATTCCTTAAGGAAAGAAGGGTTCATTTGATTTTCAATAAATAAGCTATTGTTGAAAAGAATTCCTTTTACTTCAAAGTCTTGATGACTGTTTGAATTACATGAATCTCTTTGCTTGTTTATAGAGATTTTCAAGATTATCTGAAACTATGCACAGATGGTCCTCAATTTCTAATGGTTCAACTTAACAATTTTCTGCTTTATAGTGGTATGAAAACATACCTGTTCAGAGCATGGTGGTGCATACCTGTAATCCCAATGACTGGGGAGGCTGAGGGAGAAGGATCACAAGTCTAAAGCCAGCCTCAGCAACTTAGCAAGGCCCTAAGCAACTTAGCAAGACTCTGTCTCAAAATAAAACATAAAAAGGGCTGGGGATGTGGCTAGGTGGTTAAGTAAAGTATCCCTGGGTTCAATCCCTGGTACAAAATAAAATAAAATAAAGCAAAGAAAACATACCTGTACAATCATTCTGTTTTTCACTTTCAGTGTATTATTTAATATGTTACATGAGCCACTTGATGCTTTTACCTATATGGGCTTTATGTTAGATGATTTTGCCAAAATGTAGTCTAGTGTATATGTTATGGTAGGCTAGGCTAGCTGTGATATTTGGTAGGTTAGGTGTATTAATACATTTTCAACATATAATATTTTCCACTTAAGTTGGGCTTGTCAGAATTTAACCCCATTATTTGTCGAGGAGCATCTGTATTTATTTGGGTTTCTGCCTGTTTGGGATTCAAAGAGAATTGATTATGTTACTATTTCTAATTTATCCTCTGTTGGCATCGGGGATTTGCCATGACATGTTTTCAGAGTCTTCATATCTCTTTAGAAACTCAAAACTATGTTCCCCTACAGTTAATGGAAAGCAGATCAGAGGAGGAGGCACTAGTCTCAGATCTGGTAGCTAAACCAGACACTTGGGTCTGGCAAACAGAAGGTAGTAGAAAAGTAAGAAAACAAATTCACATGTCTAACAGATGTAGGAAGGTCAATGTTTTCCCTAGGAGGCTGTCTGGGACAACTCAGTTAAGCACCAACTGGCAAGAACAAAGTGTAGTAGAAAGGTCTGCCAGCCCCTTAGGCAAAGCTGAGTAATTCTTAGTTGAATGGAGGGGACATTACAACTGCTTACTGGCACAATGGGTGGGCATTTTGTCAAAGCTCTTCATGTGGTGATGGTGGTGAAGAAGAGGGAGCCTTGTATAGATTCTGATGCTTTGCACCTGCAAGAAATTTGGTACCTTCCTCCCTATCATAAAAGGGGTTATTTACTTTAGGTAAAGGCCACAAGATAATTGTAAATACTCATGTACTTGTGTAATTGAATTGGTGGTAACTTATTTTTAGAAATCCTCTAATGAGCAGATCATTTCTTTTTTTTTTTTATTTAATTTTTTTTATTTAGGCTTACATGTTAACAGTGTAGATGATTCATTGTGCATAGATAGAGGATAACATATCAATTCTCTAGTTGTGAGTTGCATAGAATCCCAACATATATGCAGTCATACATAAAGTTAGGGCTATGATGTCCAACGTATTCCACCACCCTTGCTGTCCCCATGCCCCCTCCTCCCATCATTTCAACCACAAAATTGTCAGTGGGAAATGAGAAGCAGATTGTTGAAGGGAACCTTGCTGCGTGTTGTGTGTGGCAGGAAGTATGGCACTGGATGCTGGTGGCTCTAGCCTGTGAGACAGCCTGCCGCAGTCTTAACTGTATACCTTGTGTTATTTTATTTTTATGTATTCATTCTGTGTCTATCGGAGTCTTCTTTCTTGGTTAATCTAGCTAAAGTTTTGTCAATTTTGTTGAGCTTTTAAAAATACCAACTCTGTTTCCTTGATCTTTTGTATTGTGTTTTTAGTCTCTATTTCAATTATTTCTGCTCTGATATTTGTTATTTCTTTCCTTCTACTAACTTAGGGTTTGGTTTGTTCATCTCTAGTTCCTTAAGATGCACTGGTAGGTTGTTTATTTGAAATTTTTCTAGTTTTTTTTTCTTTCCAATATTTTATTGTCATAAAATATACATAACGTAAAATGACAGTTCAGTGGTATTAAATATATTCCTAATGTGAAAACATCAGCACCATCCATCCCTTTCCTCTTTTATTTATTTATTTATTTATTTATTTATTATTAGTTTATTTAATTGCATTTCAAGTCATAGCACATATATAGAGCTCAGTTTTTCCATTTCTCTGGTTGCAAACCAGATAAAGTTACACCAATTGTGTTGTCATACATGCACCAAGGGTAGTGATGACGATCTCAATCAACCATCTTTACTATACCCATTCCCCTTTCCTGCCTCCTGCATCCCCCATGTCGCATCCAGTGTTCCTCTATTTCCCTTGCCTCTTTTAAAACTAACATTCTATGCCCACTGAATACTTTTATTCTCCCTAACCCTTATGCTTCCCAAACCACCATTCTACTCCTTTGTGATCTTTTTTTTTTCTTCTTCTTCTTTTTATTTATTTTGATGTAGGTGCTATTGCTGTCAACTTCCTTCTTAGTAATGCTTTTGCTGTATCCCTTAAGCTTTAGTGTGTATGTTTCCATGTTCATTTTGTGCTCACCCATCCTTCCAAATGATTGGCATCTGAAGCTGTGTGAAGAGTGGCAGCTAAGCACAGTGCTTCCTAGAGAACTTTGTACAATGATGTCTCCCTTGAGTCATATTGTCTATACTATATACAAGCCCTTTGTGACTTCTGGCTCTTGGGAGGAGCAATTGAATAAAAATTTTCTCATTTAGTTTAGGATCCACAAACCAATGAGAGTTTTTCACTTTCCTTCTGAGACCACCACTCTAGACTTTATAATGGATATATACTTAGACTCTATAATGGATAATTTTTAACTAGTGAGTATTTTTTAGGAGGCAGTGAGATGTACTGTGTTGGTGATGAGCTTGAACTTGAGTTCAGCTGTGGCTCTGCAACTTCCACATGAACCCAGGAAAGTCATTCAACTACTTCACTTGTTAGAATTTTTGGCTATAAAATAGGGTAAGTATGTTCTTACCTCATTGAGTTGTTGTGAGATAAACCTTCAATGGTGAGCACTCAAATATTTGCTAATATTTATTAGACAACTTGATTGATCAAGGCACAGGGTGCACACAGAAAAGTAGTTGAAGCCCATTCCATTAAGGAGCTTACAGAGTAGTTAGCAGATACACTTGGGAGATAATACAAAGTAAGTTGGGGTTTGTTAGAGTTTGAGGAAAGGAAAGCCCACTCCTGTGTGGGAGGTGCACTGAGTAAATATAGCTAGAAAAAACACAAGAAAGGGCAAGATGTCCTCGATGGAGGGACTGACAAGAACAAAGGCTCAGTGCTACATTCAGCATATCTCTGTGGCTTAGTTAAGTACTTGGCAGGTGAGGACTGGTGGTAGCAGGCAGAGGAATCCAGAATGTGCACGATGGATTGGATACAGAAGGTCCTTCCTCCTGCTTGGTCTCTATACCTTTTTACTTTTCACTACTGTGGTGTCTAATACTTGATCCCATGCCTTCAAATGGTCCTAAGACTCACATGAATGAAGATGTCTGTGGAAGAGAAGAGGAGAAACAGGATTCATGAAGAAGGAAGTACCTGCTATCTGTAAATCCCACAATCTGATGGGAGGGCCATTCTGCACAGATTTGGAGAGGTTAAAAGGAGGGGAAAAAATGCAGCCCATCTGTTTGATTGTTGTGAAAACCTTCTGCCAACCAAACAGATGGAGGCTAAGGCTGATACTTTGTTAATACAAACTGTAAAACTGGAAACAGCAATAGGAGGTGACCATCTCATACTCTGCTGGCTGGGTGACTGGGCTAAAATCAAATCCAAAAATTAAAACCCCTCTAGTACCTGTTGGCCTATTTTTGTCACTTAGATACAACAAGGTAAATTACTATTGAACTTAACACTGACCATTAAGGAGTAATTACTTTATGATGTGGAAAATGGAGAAGACTTCAAAGACAGTAGTCATGATCTCTTGGAATTTTTTAGCAAACTTAGTACTTTAGAAAATTTCTGATTTAAAGGATGTTTTATTTTTCCATTGCTATGATGAAATACTTGATAAGATCAACTTAAAAGAGGGAAAGATTTATTTTGGGTCATAGTTTTGGAGGTTTCAGTCCATGGTCACTTGTATATAATGGTGGAAAAAGCTGCTCACTTCATGGCAGAGAGAGAGAGAGGAATGCTGGGGTCCCAGTATTCCCTTCAAGGGCACACTTCCAGTGACCTAACTTCCTCCCACTAGGCCCCACCCCCTGAAGTTTCCACCACTTCCCAGGAGTGCCATAGGCTGGTGACCAAGACTAACACACGTGCCTTTGGGGGTACTTTAGATCCAAACTGTAGCAGAGGACTATTCCAAATACCAGTACATAAAATTCTTGATACCTCACATCCAGTTTCCCTTGTCTTTATCTTATATTAGTAAGGTACAGTTGTATCAATTCATTAGCTAATACTGATTATTAACTAAAGTCCATACTTTATTTAAATTTATTATTTTTCCCCAATGCCTTTTTTTGTTGTTATTGTTCCAGGAGCCTATCATATGCTCCCTTAGGTTCCTTTTGGTTGTGACAGTTTCTCAGGTTTTCCTGGGTTTTGATGACTTTGACAGCTGTAAGAATTATATCAGATATTTTGCAGAAGATCCCCAAACTTGGATTTGTCTGATGATATTCTTATCATTAGAGTGGAGTAATGTGCTTTGGGGAGGTAAAATGTCGTCCTCATCATGTTATACCAAGGGCAATACCATTAACAGGACTTCTCTCTATTCATGATGGTCTTGATGACTTGGCTGATGTAATGTTTGTCAGATTTCTCCATAATAAAGTTACACTTTTTGTTTCCTTCCCATTTCATACTACAGTCTTTGGAAGGAAGTCATTATAACAGCCCACATATAAGGAATGGGAAATTTTCTTCTTCTTCCTTTAGGGTGAACTATCTATAAAATTACATGGAACTCTGCATGGGAGATTTGTATACTCTCTCCATTTATTTATTCAACACCTTATATTACTATTGACTTAATTATTTTATACTTTGAGTTATAATCCAATATTCCTTTAATTTTTTTGCTCAAATTTTTACAGGTTCAGATCTTTCTTGGATTTCTTTTTCAGTTGGCTTCTGTGTCCCTTGACATACTCTCATCATTGAGGAAGCTTGTTTGTTTAGCAATGTATTACTTTCTGGCACTGCAAGGTGCTCTTGAATCATTTGGTGTCTTCCCTGTCTCAGACCCATTGGAATTTGCAATATTCCAATATTTATAAAGGAAAAAAAAACTTTCATTATAAGACATACTTCCAGGGCTTCAGGAGAGCAGGTTTAAAAACATTTAAAGGACATAAATCAGATCTCACAGCTTTTAAGGGATATGTGACCCAGAAGAGATGAGAATTTCTGAAAAAGGAAATTGGAAATTCTGATTACACACGTATGATGAAACTTCACGAGAGAGATGAGAAAGAACATAAAGGAACTCATGTGGCTTCAGAGGATGTGTTATGATTAATTTGGATTTTAAAAAGTCATGTGCAGAAGATACTTATGATCGGACTGAGAATTTCTAAAAATATCATCATCAAAAGTTACTGAGCTGCTGGTTTGGTAAAACAATTTCATGACTCTTCTAAATGAAGTTATATTTTTTCTATATACTAGCTATATTAAAATGGGAGCTCTTCATTTCTCTGAATTCATCTCTGATCTTAGTTCATTCACTCAGCAAATTTTTGTTTAACACACACTTTGTGAACTCATTTAGACTCTAGGAATGCATCAGTGAACAAAGCTGCCAAATTCTGTGTTCTCATGGAGTGTGCACTCTAATTCAAGAAGGTGGATGACAAGCAGGCATTTTTTAAAATATGGAACAGTATATGGTATAGAGAAAAGTAAATCAGGATAAGGGAAACAGCCCTGGGGTAGGGCTGCTATTTATAGAAGGTGATCAAGGAAAGCTCCATTGATAAGGTGGCATTTGAGTAGAGAACAGAGGTATAGCACGGGAATGAGCCATCTGCATACCTTAGGAAAGAATTTCAGGCAGAGGGGACAGAGAATACAAAAGGCCTGAAGCAACAGAGGGGTCAGGATGACAGAGAGGTGAGATGAGTGAGGGGAAACACACAGGCCTGGTCAGGAGGATGTCATTTGTAGGAAGCATGTATGAGTGGCTGTCCCCAGAGCTGAGTGCTGCTTTGGACCTGGACAATGCAGGTAGCTCCTGGACTTTGAGTAAGTAGGAGCCATTGGAGGCTTTTGAGTGGAGGAATAAGGTCACCTGATTTCACATTTGAAAAGGACCACTCTGGTCATATAGGTGATAGGCCGAAAAGGACCGAAGTGGAGACCAATTAAGAGGTCTTTTTATCCTTTAATACATTTTAATCTTAATTTTTTAAAAAATATTTTTTAGTTGTTGATGAATCTTTTATTCATTTGTTATTTATATGTGGTGCTGAGGATCGAACCCAATGCCTCACGCATGCCAGGCAAGTGCTCTACCACTGAGCTACAGCCTCAACCCCTTAATTTGTTAATCTTATTGTCTTTTTGTGTTTCTTTCACATAGTAATAGTTGCGTATACGGACCATTTTCTGTCTACATATTTTAAGATTTTCTTATCTATAGTCCTTAGATTTATAATATTTAGTGGCTGCATAAGTTATTAGTTTCCTATTCTTCCTGTAAAAAATTAACATAGATATAGTGGCTTAGAAGGACACAGCTTTATTATCATATGGTTTCTGAGGTCAGAAGTCCTAAACTCAAGGTTCTGGTAGGACTGCATTCTTTCTGGAGGCCACCTTCAATCCTTGACTCATGGCCCCTTGCTCCGACTTGAAAGCCAGCAACATTTTCAAATCTCCCTCCCTCCACCCTCTCCCTACTTGTGCTGCTATCATGACATCTCCTTCTCTGACTCTGACCCTCTTCTTTCCTTTTATACATTGTGGTCACACTGAGCACACCTGGATAATCCACTTCATTATTTTCAGAATGGATCCCTTAAGATAAATGCCCGGGTGTAGAGTTCCTGGGACAGAGGGCATGATGATCTTGCTTATTTGCTCTCCAAATACTTGGCTATGTTATCAGTAAATATATGATATATCCTTTTAGCTACAACCTCACCAGCCCTGATTTTTGTCACTTAAAAGTATATTTCTAGGGCTGAGGTTGTGGCTCAGTGGTAGAGCGCTTGCCTAGCACATGTGAGGCCCTGGGTTCAATCTTCAGCACCACGTAAAAAAAAATAAATGAATAAAATAAAGCTATAAAAAAAAAGTTACCTCATTTAAAAAAAAAGTATATTTCTAGAGCTGGGGATGTGGATCAGTGGTAGAGTGCTTGCCTAGCATACATAAGGCCCTGGGTTCCATCCCCAGCACCACACACACACAAACACACACACACCCATACAAGTGTATGTCCACCATAGTATGCTGCAAAAGATTTCAATATTGTTTGAATTTAATTTCTTTGTTGGCTAGGTTGAACCTTTGGTGGTGGTATGTATGTATGTGTGTGATGTATGATATTTTGAGGATAGTGTTTTTGTTTTGCTTGTTGGTTTTGCTTCTAGAGCTGGAAGAATGGAGACAGAAGTAGACTGTTGCTTAAGTAAGGGGTAAGACTGGCATTAATAGATGACATATATAAAACTAAATAAATGGCTTTTACTTCCCCATCCAAGAGATGATCTTCAAAATAGGAAGGACATTAATAAAGTGGATTCAGAATACAGTGAAAGAGATCCAGGTAATTTGAATGAGTTCATATCTCTGGGGCATGCTATATCAAATCTTGGGGTGCTGAAGGCATTAACAGATACCATCTCTGAGCAACTCCCAGCAATCAGAGTTAAATCTTAGAAGGCAAAGGAGGTTCCGGAAGACCTGAGAGTTGCAAATGTCGTTCTGCATAGTGTTGAAAAGTCTAATTCCTAAAACTAGCAATGGATGAAATATTCCTTTGCATTATTTCTCAATTACCACCAAATAAATGACTTGTGAGCCCATAGAAGAAATTACCTTAATCCCTAGGAACCAGCATAAATATACTAATCTATATGATAGGTTCATCACATTTCCTTTTTGGATAGGGATTTCTTTTTTTAAAAATATCTTTTAATTTTTATTTTATGTATTTATATGTGGTGCTGAGGATCGAACCCGGTGCTTCACACATGCGAGGCAAGCGCTCTACCACTGAGCTACCACCCCAGCCCCAGATAGGGATTTCTTGATTGGAAGAAAATGCCATAGACAGTGAAGTGTTTGGCAAAAATCTCTCACAGGAAGAGAAATGTTGGTGGATCACAGAATAACTGAATGAATTCACAGATCATTCTAGTTCTATGCCACAGCACAGGTGATAATGGAGCACCAGTCAGCCTGGGAAGAAGTTTCAGCAGCTGATGATTTGGCTTTTCCTTAGCCCTAACTTAATAAAAATTCTCAGAACTTAAAAAAAATTATGTAGATGATGCCACAGGGTTTAATGAACTAGCTAAACCTGCGGAATAAATATCTGTCTGCAATATGAAGTAAATATCCTCCAACTATGAAAATAGACTGAAACCAAATAAATACATTTATGAAAAATAATGAGAATTTTTAGGAACTGAGTTTGTATGTAATGAAAGTCCAGTTTACTTTTCTCAGTTTTGGTTTTCTTGAACTTACCAATTAAAAATAAATGCGGTAGTACTAGTATAGTGAAAACAGATATTTTAAGGTTAGTTTCCTTGGGGGAGAAAGCTAGGTCCACTTACATATATGTGGTTGATATGAAAGCTGAGTATAACATACAAACTGCTGGTTTGAAGGGAGCAAGCAGGGTGCTTATCCTAGCACTGCTACAAATTAGTTGTCATCTTGGAAAAGCAGCTGTCTTTACCTTTCTGGGCCTGAGTTTTCTTATCTGGAAGTTGAGGATGGCAAGGGTGGGGTACAGTTAATCACTTTGCTCCAGTCTCACTCCTGAGTTCTATCAGGCAGTCCAAATTCATTCTCATGTTCTTCAATGAATTTGGCCAAACTTCTAGACTAAATGCATTCTTGTAAATATTTCTTACCCCTTCGTGCCTCTGTGAGAAAGTTTCTTCCAAGTCTACAATTCCCTTTGGATTTCTGTCCTTCAGGATCATGTTAAAATGTATTCACTTTCAAACCTTCCATCCAAGGTTCACTAAGCACCGCAGTGAACTCTCTTTGATCTCAGGAGAACCAGGATCATTTTTTGTTCGGGGCACAGACCTACCCTCTTGGGATTTCTCAATGAACCTCTCCTTAACCAGCCCCGAAGGCTTAACCCTGGGTGAAGATGGTCTTTTCAACCTCTCCATTCCCAGTTTGCCTGTCCTGGACCATCCCATGAATATCAGGTTTGGATCACTGACTGCTCTTCCACCTTTCTACCCAGTACTTGATTCTGATTTAGTTTTAACCATCATGAGCATTTAATTTTGAATTTTTTGTCTTCACATTTTGTTTTCCACTTTGTATCTTCGTGTAATTGTTTCTAAAGGAGTTGAAAATATTTCAAGTACATGTTTATTCTTGCCTGTCTAATTCTTCCCTATTGTCAATCATCAACCGTGATCAAGTGTCTATTTTTGCTCTTACAGAATACAATATTTATCTCACTTCAGGCAATCTATCCTTCTATTCTTTTTTTCAAAAATCTTTTTTACTTTAGGTTAAATTCTCAGAGTCAGAGGTGTCAGACTGAGAGGTACATTGATGTGATTCTTGGTCCCCTTAAGGTACCTTTGTTTTTATTGACAGAATAAACATGAGGGATCACTTTAGCATATTATATTTCCTTAAAACCTTAAAATATTTAAGAGTTCAGCATTTGTATTAAATATATACATTTCAGTCTCCTCCTTAGGACTTCCCTCAATCCTGAAATAATTTTGGCAGGGGGAATATTTTGTAACCTGAGATATCTTGGGTACTTTTCAGCCCACTTTAACTACTTTCCTCCCATGACATTTTTTTTCCCATTTTTAACCTTTTTCTTTCTAGATATACATGCAGTAGAGTGTATTTTGACATGTTATGTATATAGAATAAATGTAACTTGTTCCAGTTAGGATCCCATTATTGTGGTTGTATGTGATGTGGAGTTATATTTGTCTTGTATTCATATAAAAGGATAGGAAAGTTATGTCCCATTCATTCTACTGTCTTTCTTATTTCCATCCCCCGTCCCTTCCCTTCATTCTCTTTTATCTATCTAGTCTCCTGCCTGCCCTCCCTTGTTGTGGGTTTGCATCCACATATCAGAGAGAACATTTGGCCTTTGGTTTTTTTGGGACTGGCTTATTTCACTTAGCATGATATCCTCCAGTTCTATCCATTTACCAGCAAATGCCATAATTTCATTCTTCTTTATGCCTGAATAATATTTCATTGTGTACATTTTCTTTATCCATTTATCCATTTTAGGGCACCTAGGTTGAATCCATAGCTTGGCTATTGTGCGTTGAGCTGCTGTAACCATTGAAGTGGCTGTGTCACTATAGTATGTTCATTTTAAGTCCTTTGGGTATAAACTGAGGAGTGAGATAACTGGGTCAAATGGTGGTTCCATTCCAAGTTTTCCTTGGAGATTCTTATCTCCATACTGCTGTCTATAGTGGTTGGACCAATTCGCAGTTCTACCAGCAACATATACAAGAACCTTTTCCCCAACATCCTCACCAATGTTTATTGTTACTTGTATTCTTGATAATTGCCATTCTGACTATGGTGAGATGGCATCTCAGTGTAATTTTGATTTGCCTTTCTCTAATTGCTAGAGATGTTGAACATTTTTTTCATATATTTTTTGACCATTTGCATTTCTTCTTTGAAGTGCCTATTCAGTTTCTTAGCCCATTTTATTGATTGAGTTATTTGTTTTTTTATTGGTGTGGTGTGTGTGTTAAGATTTTTGAGTTCTTTGTATATCCTGGAGATTAATGCTGTATCTGAGATGCTGGTGGTAAAGATTTTCTTCTGTTCTGTAGGCCTCCATTGACTTCTACCATGAATCTTTTCACCCTTTCAAGACTCATTCTGGGCTCCCTGCTGCTGTGCATGAGCATGTTCTAGGCTTCCCTCTAAATTCATGTGACACATGTAGCTAACTTCTCAGCATGGGTTTATTGCTGCTTATTACTGTTTAATCCAAGAGAATGACGTATTGTCATGCGTGCTCTCCACCTGCCACAAGTATATCTTGGAGTTAACATGTTGTGTTTCTGGTTAATGCATTGGGCAGGAAGTGAGCTACCAATTATGGTCAAGGGGTAGAGTCTCTTTGCTTATGTGAAAAACAGGTACAGTGTCCTTGCAGGTCTTGCTTAGAAAGCTTTCCCAGCCTCAGCCAGTAAGACAGGTGGCATGAACCAAGAAGCTAGTCTGTGTAGCAAGGTTCCTCTGTACATGTACTTGCATCAAATGTCTGAATTTTCACCCTAAAGAAATGAAAACTTTCAGAACTGATCTGTTTGAAGATTTAGATGGTATGTGGTTCCAAACAGGGCTTCATGTTTATAAACAGGGAATCTTTAAAGCCTTCAGGATGTGATTGCTTTTGGAGTTTTTAGTCTGACTGACCTGTAGACATGTTTAGGGGCTGACTAATGTTAAATAGTTCTAATGTGGCACAATGGAGTGGAAGGTAAGTGGCTATTATGGGTGTAGTTAACAATAGTAGAAGACAGAAATAACCAGTGCTTCTCTGTAGCCATAGAGATTCATAGCGTAAAAACACAGATGCCTTTTGATATATGAGTTTCATGAAGGTCTCTCAAAGCAGGGTCCTGTGCTATACAGGAGTGAAAACTTTGCAACCAAGACTCTGATGCAGTGATTCT
Source organism: Xerus rutilus (assembly GCA_028644305.1). NCBI lineage: Eukaryota > Metazoa > Chordata > Mammalia > Rodentia > Sciuridae > Xerus > Xerus rutilus. The sequence continues at coordinate 122,253,123 of CM053399.1, read as the reverse complement.
GATGAAGTCTCTGGAGCTCTTTAGCAACAGAGGTATTTGCCTGTCGTAAAACTGTGATATGGCTTTAGGCAAATATTTATTCAGTGGGAAGTGTGGGTGTGCACAGCAAGGTCTGCTCCTTCCTTATGGACTATTTCCTCATGAAGTTCATTAGTCTCTGACTCGGGGACAATGTGATAGCATGGGAGTGGCGTAGACCATAAATGTCACAAGATCTGAGCTCAGGCTACACTGTGGCAAGTTGTCCATGTTTGTAAGACTTTAGGCTCAGAAGTCTCTGATGGCCCAGAGGTGTTTCACTCATAAAATTGAGAAGAGCTGGCCAAAGTGTTAGACCAGGTCTTTCTAAGGACCCTTTTAGCTTTTAAATCTCTGATTAGTATTTCTAGATGCCATTTTACTTGCCCATTTAACCACAGTTGGGAAATACTGATTTATAAAGGAACAAATATATTCTAGGTCTTTCTATAACACAGATAATAGTTCATGTTTTGGAGTGTATAGTCTTTTTTCTAAACAGATATATATATATATATATATATGAATTAGTAAAATAGAGCATGTACATAAATCTCAAAATTTGAACCACATATACATTTTTATAAAATGATTTGTTTCACTTCACATTGTATATTGCCTGTCATCTGAGTAGTGCTTGGAGTTCTTATCCAAACTCAGATTCTCTTGGTCTTTTCTACTGTGTCTTCTGAGTTCTCCATTTTGGGGACATTACAAGTACCCTCTAAAGTAAACACCATGGCTCATGAACATCCAATGAGTGCAAATAGCCTGCCCATGCTGTTCCAAAAAATAACATTGAGGAGACTCCTAGGGCACTCTGTGCTTTCTTGCTGTCCACTGCCTGGGCACAGACTGCCACTACCAGGGGCCATGGTGGAGGGAGATGAGCGACCCTTAAGAATTGGTATTAGCATATGACCTGACACTGTCTCAGATGCCTTCCACATATAGTTTTATTTGTGCATAACCAGGTGAGATGGGGCCGACCCTGGACCCAGGGATGTATCAGGGAGACCTGGGAACCAGTGATTTTCTTTCTGTGCCCCGCCTCTTGCCCCTCTCCTGACATTCATCTTTTCCTGCTTCTCTGGGTTTCTCTTTCCCCTCTGTTCTCATCACAAATCATTAACAGAAAGATTTTGGTAGCAGGTGTTGGGGTAGGGAGGGGCAGGGCTGGTTATCATGGCCCTGCTCATAAGATATTTATGTTCCCCCACTTTTCAAGTCAGTGAGTTTCAGAGTTGGAAGATAGTCTTAGTTAAGTTTTGAAGAATAAGTGAAATTGAAATACTACTGAATGTTTAACAAATTTTTTTTCTACAATTTTCTGTTTTCTTGCATGTGGTTTCAGCGACTTTAAGGGTTAGATTGGTTTTGGTGGGCATTCTTGGAACTTAAACACCAGAGAACTTATAATAGGAAATACTGTGTTTAGTGGGAATTTTTACTACATCACTATATGCACAGTAAGGTCACTTCTAGTTCTAAAATTCCATGATTTATAGCATTGTTTCTATGGAAAAATACATTCCAAGTTCCAAACAGCTGAGTTTTGGACTCTAACTCCTTTGAGACTTGGGACCACCCATATCATCTTTACTATCTTTAAATATGCAGGTAGGTGTGTGTCATTGGCTTTATTTGTAAATAATGGTAACACAAGTAATTATTGTATGAGCAACTATAATTTGTCAGATACTGTCATAAGAGCCTTCATATATTTGTAATTTCTGCTCACAGTGATTCTTTGAAATAGGCATTATTATCACCATTTTACAGGTAAGGAAGCTCAGGCATAGCAGAAGCAAGAGGTGACCACAGATACATTTGATCCCATTCTTGCAACCTTTCTTTGTTGCCTGATATCTCCCAACCACATCCTAGTGAGTCTTTCTTCTTTTTGCTTTATCCCCAATGGTCCTTTTTCAAGAGAGGTGAAAATTGATTCTTTTAAAAGCACTATTTTAAAATCAGTATCATTCCCACCAGGAGACCCCAAACATCAATTCCTTTTGATCATTTCAAATATCATGATGAATCTCTGTTGCTTTTTGGTGGTGGTGACTGACAGTGGTCATGGTCTCAGAAGCTTGTAGATTACAAAAATATTTTATACAAAATAACACTACAGTATTCAACTACAAGATTCAAATGAACATACCAAAAAATGGTTTTTGAAGGATAGAATGCAGTAGTCAGCAGAGATGGATAGTGGATAGTACACCTCCCTCCCTCCCTCGCTCTCTCTCTCAACATACTTACTTGCAGTATTCACATAAATCTGACCTCAGGTATATGCCAGGAATGTTCATTTCCTCATTCACTCATCATTGAGGAGACTTTTAATGGATCCTCTTCTGCACCAGTTTCTGTAGGTCCAGGGGATACAAGAGTAGATGAGACAAAGGAGCTCAGAACCTAGTGATTGAAGGTCTAGGAACTTCCTAAACACTGTTTTTAAATAACTTAAATACCAAGACATCTTCTAAAATTAACTATATTTGAGATGATTGCCCAAAGAAGTAGTACATATGTGTGAGGAAAAATCCCTTTCAAATAGTATAGATTTGATAAGTTATGTTTCTTTTTGTTGTTGTTAGTAACTGATAGCAATTTTATTTTTCTTCTCTTTCAAGATTTCTCTCTCTCTTACTCATTTGGGAAAGCTTACTACTATTCTGATCTCCCTTAGAAATATTTTTTTAAATTTATTTATTCTACTTAGGTATACATGATAGCAAAATGCATATTGATTCATTGTGCACAGATGGAGCACAACTTTTCATTTCTCTGGTTGTACATGATGTAGAATTACATTATATATGCAGTCATACATGAAGCTAGGGCTATGATGTCCATCTTATTCCACCATCTTTACTGTTCCCATGCCCCTCCCCCCTTCCTCCTCTTAAACCAAAATTCCTGCATTCTTCCCATGTCCTCTCCTCCACCATGGATCAACATCCACTTATCAGAGAGAACATTCTGTATTTGGTTTTTTGGATTGGCTTACTTCGCTTAGCATGATATTCTCCAACTCCATCCATTTACCTGCAAATGCCATAATGTTTTTTCTTTTATTGCTGAGTAATATTCCATTGTGTATATATACCACAGTTTCTTTATCCATTCATCTATTGAAGGGCATCTAGGTTGCTTCCACAGTTTAGCTATTGTGAATTGAACTGCTATAAACATTGAAGTGGCTGTGTCACTGTAGTATGCTGTTTTTAAGTCCTTTGGGTATAGACCGAGGAATGGGATAGCTGGGTCAAATGGTGGTTCCATTCCAAGTTTTCTAAGGAATCTCCATACTGCTTTCTAGATTGGTTGTACCAATTTGCAGTCCCACCTGCAATGTATGAGCGTGCGTTTTCCCCCACAACCTCACCAACACTTTTTTGTTGTTTGTATTCTTGATAATTGCCATTCTGACTGGTGTGAATGAAATCTTAAAGTAATTTTGATTTGCATTTCTCTAATGGCTAGAGATGTTGAACGTTTTTTCATATGTCTGTTGATCGATTGTGTATCTTCTTCTGAGAAGTATCTGTTCAGCTCCTTAGCCCATTCACTGATTGGGTTGTTTGCTTTTTTGGTGTTCAGTTTTTTGAATTCTTTATATGTCCTGGAGATTACTGCTCTATCTGATGTGCATGTGGCAAAAATTTGCTCCCAGAAGGTAGGCTTTCTGTTCACTTCATTGTGTGTGTGTGTGTGTGTGTGTGTGTGTGTGTGTGTGTTTTGTTTTTTTTGCTGAGAGGAAGCTTTTTAGTTTGAATCTATCCCATTTATGGATTCATAATTTTATTTCTTACACAATAGGAGTCTTGTTAAGGAAGTAAGGTCCTAATCCGACATGATGAAGATTTGGGTCTGCTTTTTCTTCTGTTAGGGGTAGGGTCTCTAGTCTAATTCCCAGGTCCTTGATCTACTTTGAGTTGCATTTTGTGCAAGGTGAGAGATAGGGGTTTAGTTTCATTTGGCTGCATATGGATTTCCAGTTTTTCCAGCACCATTTATTGAAGAGGCTATCTTTCCTCCAATGTATGTGTTTGGCACCTTTGTCTAGTATAAGATGACTGTATTTAAGTGGGGTTTTCTCTGTGTCTTCCATTCTGTACCATTAATCTACATATCTTTTCTTTTTTTTGGTACTAGAGATTGAACTCAGGGGCACTCGACCACTGAGCCACATCCCCAGCCGTATTTTGTGTTTTATGTAGAGAGACAGGTCTCACTGAGTTGCTTCGCACCTCTCCATTGTTGAGGCTGGCTTTGAACTCATGATTCCCCTGTCTCAGCCTCCCTAAGTGCTGGGGTTACAGGCTTGCACCACCATACCCAGCTCTACATATCTATTTTGGTGCCAGTACCATGCTGTTTTTGTTACTATAGCTTTGTTAGTATAGTTTAAGTTCTGGTATTGTGATGTTTCACTCTTCACTCTTCTTGCTAAGGATTGCTTTGGCTATTCTGGGTCTCTTATTCTTCCAAATGAATTTCATGGTTGCTTTTTCTATTTTTATAAGGAATGACATTGGGATTTTAATTGGAATTGCATTGAATCTATATGGTACTTTGGATAGTATGGCCATTTTGACAAAATTGATTGTGCCTATCCAAGAGCATGGGAGATTTTACCATCTCCTAAGGTCTTGTTCAATTTCTTTCTTTAGTGTCCTGTAGTTTTCATCATAGAGGTTTTCAACCTCTTTTGTTAAATTGATTGCCAAATATTTTTTTTGAGGCTATTGTGAATGGTATAGTTTTCCTAATTTCTTTTTCAGAGTGTTTATCATTGATGTATAGAAATGCAATTGATTTATGAGTGTTGATTTTATATCCTGCTACTTTGCTGAATTCATGTATTAATTCTAGAAATTTTCTGGTGGAATTTTTTGGATCCTCTAAGTATAGAATCATGTCCTTGGCAAATAATGATAGTTTGAGTTCTTCTTTTCTTATTTGTATCCCTTTAATTTCTTTCATCTAATTGCTCTGGCTGATGTTTCAAGGACTATGTTGAATAGCAGTGGTGAAAGAGGGCATCCTTGTCTTGTTCTCGTTTTTAGAAGGAATGCTTCCAATTTTTCTCCATTTAGGATAATGTTGGCCTTGGGTTTAGCATAGATAGCTTTTACAAAGTTGAGGTATGTTCCTACTATCCCTAGTTTTTCTAGTGTTTTGAACATAAAAGAGTGCTATGTTTTGTCAAATGCTTTCTCTGCATCAATTGATAAAATCATATGATTCTTATCTTTAAGCCTATTGATATGATGGATTACATTAATTGATTTCCGTATGTTGAACCAAACTTGCATACCTGGAATAAACCCCACTTGATCATGGTGCACTATTTTTAAATATGTTTTTGTATGCGATTTGTCAAGATTTTATTGAGAATTTTTACATCTATATTCATCAGGGATATTGCTCTGAAATTTTCTTTCTTTGATGTGTCTCTGTCTGGTTTTGGTATCATGGTGATACTCGCTTCATGGAATGATTTTGGAAGGTTTCCCTCCTTTTCTATTTCATGAAATAGTTTGAAGAGTATTGGTATTAATTCTTCTTTGTACGTCTTGTAGAACTTGGCTGAGAATCTATCTGATCCTGGGCTTTTCTTGGTTGACAGACTTTTGATAGCATCTTCTATTTCCTTGCTTGAAATTGATCTGTTTAAGTTGTGTGTGACCTCCTGGCTCAGTTTGGGTAGGTCATATGCCTCTAGAAATTTGTCGATGTCTTCAGGGTTTTCTGTTTTACTGGAGTATAAATTTTCAAATAATTTCTAATTCTCCTTTGTATTTCAGTAGTGTCCGTCATGATCTTTCCTTTTTTATCATGAGTTTTAGTAATTTGGGTTTTCTCTCTCCTTCTTTTTGTTAAGGAGGCTAAGATTTTGTCAATTTCGTTTAGTTTTTCAAAGAACCAGCTTTCTGTTTTGTTCATTTTTTGGAATTGTTTCTTTTACTTCAATTTCATTGATTTCATCCCTGATTTTAATTATTTCCTGTCTTCTACTTCTTTTGATGTTGAATTGTTCTTTTTCTAGGGCTTTGAGATATAGAGTCAAGTCATTTATTTGTTGACTTTTTCTTCTTTTAATGAATGAGCCTAATGCAATGAACTTTCCTATTAGCACTGCCTTCATGATGTCCCAGAGATTTTGATATGTTTTATCGGAGTTTTCATTTACCTCTAAGAATTTTTTTTATCTCTTCCCTGATGTCTCCTGTTATCCATGTGTCATTCAATAGCTTATTATTTAGTTTCCAGGTGTTGGAGTAGTTTTTATTTTTTAATCTGTCATTGATTTCTTATTTTATACCATTGTGGTCAGATAGGATGCAGGGTAGAATTTCTATTTTTTTTTTTTTTTTTTTTGTATTTGCTAAGACTGGCTTTGTGACATACCATATGATCTGTTTTGGAGAAGGATCCATGTGCTGCTGAGAAAAAGTGTATTTGCTCGCTGATGGATGGAATACTCTATATATGTCTGTTAAGTCTAAATTATTGATTATTTTATTGAGTTCTGTGGTTTCTTTGTTTAGTTTTTGTTTGGAAGATATATCCAGTGGTGAGATAGCTGTGTTAAAGTCACCAAGTATTATTGTGTTGTGGTCTATTTGATTCTTGTAGTTGAGAAGGATTTGTTTGATATACGTAGATGCCCCATTGTTTGGGGCATATTTATGATTGTTATGTCTTGTTGATGTATGATTCTCTTAAGAAGTATGAAATGTCCTTCTTTATCCCTTTTCACTAACTTTGGTTTGAAGTCCACTTTATCTTATATGAGGATGGAAACTCCTGCTTGTTTACGCGGTCCATGTGAGTGATACATTTTTTCCCACCCTTTCAGTTTCAGTCTGTGGATGTCTTTTCCTGTGAGATCAGTCTCTTGAAGACAGCATATTGTTGAGTCTTTTTTTTTTCTATCCAGTCTGTCAGTCTATGTCTTTGAATTGGTGCATTTAGACCATTCACATTCAGGGTTATTATTAAAATACGATTTGTAATCCCAGTCATTTTGGTTTATTTTTTATTTTTACCTTGACTTTGTTTCTCCTTTGACTGGCCTTTCCTTTAGTGTAGTTCCTCTCTTTGTATATTTTCACTGTTGGTTGTCATTTCCTCCTCATGGAATATTTTGCCAAGAATGCTGTGTAGTGCAGGCTTTCTTGGTGTAAATTCTTTTTTTTTTTTTTTTTTTTGGTACTGGGGGTTGAACTCAGGGGTACTCGACCACTGAGCCACATCCTCAGCCCTATTTTGTGTTTTATGTAGAGACAGGGTCTCACTGAGTTGCTTAGCACCTCACCATTGCTGAGGCTGGCTTTGAACTCACGATTCTCCTGTCTCAGCCTCCCTAAGTGCTGGGATTACAGGCTTGAGCCACCGCGCCCGGCTTGTAAATTCTTTTAACTTTTGTTTATCATGGAAGGTTTTTATTTCATCATCAAATCTAAAGCTCAGTTTTGCTGGATATAAGATTCTTGGTTGGCATCCTTTTTCTTTCAGAGCTTGGTATATGTTGTTCTAGAATCCCCTGGCTTTTAGGGTCTGGGTTGAAAACTCTGCTGAGATACGAATTGATCTCCCCCTATATGTAACCTGATTCCTCTCTCTTGAGGCCTTTAAAATTCTATCCTTATTCTGTATGCTGGACATTTTTGTTATAATGTGCCTTGGTGTAGATCTGTTGTAATTTTGTACATTTGGTATCCTGTAAGCCTCTCGTATTTAATTTTCCAATTCATTTTTCTTTTTTTGCGGGGGAGGTGGTGGGGATTCTGCAACCATGTTCTTATACTTTTTATTTTTTGGTACCCAGAGTTGCTTTACCACTGAGCCACATCCCCAGCCCTTTTTATTTTTATTTTATTTTATTTTATTTTTTGGTACCAGGGATTGAACTCAGGGTCACTCAACCACTGAGCCACATCCTCAGCCCTGTTTTTTGTGTTTTATGTAGAGACAGAGTCTCACTGAGTTACTTAGCACCTCACCGTTGCTGAGGCTGGCTTTGAACTCATGATCCTTCTGTCTCAGCCTCCCAAAGTGCTGGGATTACAAGTGTGAGCCACCACGCCCAGCCAATTCATTTTTCATGTTTGGGAAATTTTCTGGTATTATTTCATTGAAGAGATTGTGTATTCTTTTGGTTTGAAATTCTGTGCCTTCTTCTATCCCGATAAATCTTAGATTTGGTCTTTTGATGCTATCCCCTAATTCTTGTATGTTCTATTCATGATTTCTTACCATCTTCACTGTATGGTCAAGTTTATTTTCAAGACTGTATATTTTGTCTTCATTTTCTGAGGTTCTGTCTTCCAAGTGATCTAGTCTGCTGGTGATGCTTTCTATCAAGTTTTTTATTTGGTTTATTGTTTCCTTCATTTCAAGAATTTCTGATTTTTTTTTCGCAATCTCTAGCTCTTTCTTTCTTTCTTTTTTTTAATATTTATTTTTTGGTTGTAGGTGGACAGAATATCTTTATTTTATTTTTATGTGGTGCTGAGGATCAAACCCAGTGCCTCACGCGCGCTAGGCGAGCACGCTACCACTGCGCCACAACCCCAGTCCCCTCTAGCTCTTTCTTAAACTAATCTTTTGCTACTTGTATTTGCTCCCTTATCTCTTTGTTGGTGTGATCGATGGTTGCCTTTATTTGCTCTCTTATCTCTTTGTTGGAGCAATCAATGGTTGCCTTTATGTGCTCTCTTATTTCTCTGTTGATCAATTTTTGCCTGTATTTGCTTGCTTAATTCATTCTTTAATTCGCATGTCATTTTAATTACATACATTCTGAATTCTTCTCTGACATTTCATCAGCTGTGTTGTCAATGGATTCTATTATTATAGTATCTTGGTTTATTTGGGGCACTTTCTTCCCTTGTTTTTTCATGTTGATTATGTATCTTCCTTTCTTGCAATGCCGATCTGAGGTATTGTGGTTTCTATCCTATAATCTTGTAGTGACACTACAGATTACCTGTATCTCACCTTGGAGTTCACTTCTAGTCCCCAGCAGGTGTCCCCAGATGGACACTACTGCCACTAAAGATAGTGGTGGCAGCAGTGGAGGTAACTCAAGATGGCAGTGGGGGTGGCCCAAGATGGATGCAAACACTTTCAAAGATGGGGCTAAAAGGGTGGGACTTACAATGGCTTTGGGCTGATTGACTGGAGATGCGGTGCTTTGATGGGCCGCTGCCTGCAGGCCCAGTCTGTTGCCCCAAGGTAGAGGTTAATACATGAGATGAACTATGGGGATGGGCTGCAGTGTACAAGATGGATACAGGAAGGGAGCAACAGCGTAATTCTCCACTATATGCAGGGGCCGTCCTGGGCCTGGGCTCTCACACAGACCTGTGAGAGCAGTCGTAGGCCTGATCTTGACCTAGACTCCTTCAAGGATTCCAGGTGGTGGGTCTAGCCCTGGGCCTGGGCTCCCGTGGATCTGCAGGGGCTCTGGTGCTGAATTGGGGGTGGTCACAGGCCTCAGCTTCCAGGGTCCCAGGAGGCAGTCCTTCGCCTTGGTCTTGGTTCCCTTATGGGTCGGCATATTGGTGGGTAGCAGTCTCAGTCCTGACCTTGGCTAGGTTCCCGTGGAGGTCTCTGAAGGTGATCCTGGGCCTTGGCCTGTGCTTCTGCCAGTAGACAGGAACTCTGGCTCAAAACTGGGAGTAGTCCTGGGCCTCACTTAGGCCAGGTCTCCCTCAGGAGTCCCCAGTGGCAGTCCTTCCCCAGGGTCTGGGTTCCTCTGTAACTGGCGGCTAGCAGTCTCGGGTCTGCCCTTGGCTGGGTTCTTGCAGTGGTCCCTGAAGGTGATAAGTGATATTTCTAACAACATAAAGACTTATCCAGTGTGAGTTGATTTGCTAAAACTAATTGACATACAAAGTGGGAACTATTGACCTCTGTGCATTTGCTTGACCAAAGTACCAGTTCATTGAAGATGAATGCCATTTCATGTTTCTTAGCCCTGCACTTTAAGATTTACTTAATAAACCTGTAACCCCGGTGGCCTAGGAGGCTGAGGCAGGAGGATCACAAGTTCAAAGCCAGCCTCAGCAATTTGGAGAGGCCCTAGGGAACTTAGCAAGACCCTGCCTCAAAAGAAAATGTAAAAAGGGCTGGAGATGTGGCTCAGTGGTTAAGTGCCTCTGGGTCAATCCCTGGTACACACACACACACACATACACCCCAAAGGGTGGGGAGATTTGCTTAATAAGACAAAGGGAGAATAAATGGATGGAGATGAAGAGGCTGCCAACCTGTGATGGCTACTTCTTCGGTTTCATTCTGAGTATGGATTGAGACTATGGGCATCTTCAATGGGGCCCAGATGGCACTGCCAGCAAGCCTTCCTATTATAGTGATATCTGAGGGGAAGATTCATATGGCTTAAAGTTGCTAACTTGACCAGAGCCTGTTTCAGGAGATCCTGTTTCAGAGCTGAGCTTTGTGGTAGCTCCTGGTGGCAAGGATCCTTTCTGAAACCACATTTATCTTCCTGGAAGAAGGGGAAGGTGGAGGAATGAGACCTGCTGATGTAGACAGGAGGTCAGTTGCCTCAGCTGTTGAAGTCTCTGCTTGGGGTAGCAAAGGCTAGGCAATGTCACAAGGTGCACCCAGAAGCTGTGGTGATCTTAGTGTTCAGAGAGGGCACAATGGGCCTCATTTGGGGAAAGTGTGTTTTCCATAAGATATGCTACCACAAAGAGGTCCAAAGGGTAATCTACCTCCTGCCTCCAACAAATAGATTTCAGGGGGTACCAGAAAAACCAATTTAATATAGTCTCCCACTCTCCTGTTAAAATGTACTTAGTGGATATGTATATCTTGCTTCTGGATGAAAACATTTCATATGACTATTCTCATTCCTCTCTCATAATAAAAAGTCCCACTTTAATTTGACAGAATCTTAAAGTATCTGTATCATGTAATAGTCAATTTCATTCATGTTTACAAATGCTTCTTTCCTCCTGCTCTGGCATGTTGCAAGAAGGGGCTGTGGTTGGATACTTTGCTGCTAACCCCATCATTTTTACTTCTGGTTTAGGCTTGGGTTATGGAGCAGGAAAGGGAAGGAGCGTAGAGAAATTTTTACCTGGCAGGAGGTATCATAGGAGAGTTGCAGGTGTCTAAAGCTGATTCTTTTTCCCATGGAAACTTTTGTGGATTTTTTAGAGATGTCTCTTCACCCTTTCTCTGGGGACCTCTTACCCCCAATGTCCCTGGTGTGGCTGCTCAACTCTCTTCAGCCTCATTGCAAACTCCTTTCTCAGTCTCTAGGAAGCCCATTGGTCCATTTGTACTCCTCTGCCCTGGGTTCAGGTTGCTGTCCAGGTGGCTCTTGTTGGGCAGAGCCTAATGCAGCCGCAGACGTGTCATTCACCGTATGGTCTATGGGTGATACACTGGAGGAATGCAGGCTGAGCCTAGTGCAGCTGAGGTTCCCTTGACTCATCCATCAGCCCACTGCAGGCCTTCAGATTTCTCAGGAGAAGTCACAAACAAGATTACAGTGCTTTCCATATTATAAGTCTCTTGTTTCCAGGTGGTCCTGTGGAGGCTGCTCCCTAGGCCAGAAGGGAGAGGTACAGGCTCTTCCCCTCTTCCCTTAGACCTTTACTCTAGGACTAGTCTGCAGCCCACTTACTTGGAACATTCTTTTCTCTTAGTCCTCAACATCCTGACCCAGTTGTGCTATTACTGCAGGTGAGGGGTGAAGACCAGTTAAAAAGGTTTGGGACCATGTTCTTTGAAGCATGGCATCTAGACCTGGTGCCTCCCTTTGGAATCTGGTTCCTAGTACATCTTGTGACTTACTTGAGATCACATTTTAATTTTCTGCAACATTTTTTGAGGGAAGCAACAGTGCTTATCATATCTTCTGCTTTTGGGGATTCATAAAATGCACAGCATAGTACAGGTTCCTGACCTCCTGTCCACTTTGCTCCAGCCTCTCCTCTGACCTCTTTCCTGCTTCAGGTTCTGGCTCTGCCTGCATCTTCCACCTGGGATGCTCAGCTCCCTGCCCACTTCCCATGATCAGTTCCCAGACTGTAGCTACCTTGTGTGGTATAGGGTAAGAATTTTTTTTTATGAGATTCAGCCCTGTGGAAGCAGTAGCAAATCCCCACAGTTGTGGGATCTCCCTTTCTCTGCCCACTTTCTGCCTTAGGCCCACACAATTGGGGGTTCATGAACCATGGGCAGTCTTCCTTCCAGGAAGAAGTAGAGGCTGGATTCTGAAGGAAGGCATTGTGCTGAGGCCTACTCCCTAGGCTGCCCTCACCCCAGCCAGGAGTCAGCTTCATATTCTTCCCTTGACAAGTTACACTCCACAGAAAGGTCCTTGGGACAGTCAAGGCTCCTAGAGGTGAGAGCCTGAGTGGACTTGGTTCAGGAGGAAGAGGCTTATCTCACATGCACACATTCTTCTGGTGTATCCTATCTGGTATTATCACATCGAAACTGCAGCTGTCATTGTTGGTTGCTTAATTACTGCCTATTGATAGTAAAATAATAGACCACCAATTTCATGAGTTAGTTATTACTGTCATGTTGTTTTAAAGTCCACACTGTAATGCAGCAATGTTTTACTTTATGTTGTCCTTTTGATGAGTATCCTTATTTACCCAAATAATAATCTTGCATTTGAAATGTGCTTCAGAGTTAATATCGCACTTTCATTTTATTATCTGTGTCTATTGTAAGAAAATGCAAGTATGCAACTAATTTTAGGAGAGTAACAGGTAAAATTTTTATCCTTAGTATTACTTTACTATAAATTGTGGCACAATATAACAATTTTTACAGCAAGTAAAAATTTAGTTTACTTTACTTTAGTTATGAAAATTAAAAGTGAATTTTTAAATGGTATTATTTGGTCTTCATTAAGCCTTCCTGTCAAAATCCAAAAAAGTAAAATACTAGGAGACAGATTCTGTCCCCGGTCATACAAAATAAATCATATTATCTTGACTAGGAATCAGTAATCTAGAATTAACCAGAATATGGTTTAACACTTCATTGGAAAGAAATGGGGTTTCTAGCCCAGAGTTTGGTTAACATAGAGGCCCCTATTATTTATTTTTATTCAGGTGAAATTCACAGAACATAAATTTACCTGTTTTCTTTTTGTTGTTATTGTGTTTTGTTTTTGTTTTTTTCATACTGAGGATTGAACCCAGGGGCACTTTTCCACTGAGCTACATCCTCAGCCCTTTCTATTTTCCAGTTTGAGACAGGATCTCACTGAGTTGCTGGGGCCTCCCTAAGTTTCTGAGGCTGGCCTCAAATTTGCAATCCTCCTGCCTCAGCTTCTTGAGTCATTGATATTACAGGGACAGAAAAAGTGGAAGTCATTACCTTTATCTAGATCCAAGACATTTTAACTGCTCTAAAATAAAACCCCATACTAAGTAGTCACTGTTCATTCCCTACTCCTGGTAGCTCTAGTCAACCATTAATCTGCTTCTTGTTTCTGTGTTACTCCTCCAGAGATTTCATATACATGGAATCATACAATATGTGTCCTCTTGTGTCTGGCATCTTTTACTTAGCATAACATTTTCAAGTTCATCCATGTTATAGCATGTATCAGGACTTTGTTTCTTTTTATGGCTGAACACCTAGTATTTTTAGCATCAAAACATTTGGGGGAGCTTTGAAAACTCCAGCACCCACCCACACATAGGCCCAGTAGATCTATCCCTCTGTGGGTGATAACCTCCTCTCACAGCAAGCGTGAGATTGTAGTTCATAAAAAAGGGTAAATGCTAAAGGAACACGTGCAGTTAGAGCTGTCATTTGTTGCATATTACTTAAAACTTAGAAAAAGGGCTGTAGGCAGTGGTATGCAAGGGTTACAGGTAATTCTTTATATGCTAGGCACCTCCTAGGGGAACAACAAATGTTCACTAACTGATGTAAAGAAAACAATGGATTACCAGAAATATTCTCAAGACCCTTGCATCATAGAGGTTTGTTCTGGCATGAATTTTCCAAGTAGTGTTTGGGACACATTGTTTTCCTTGCAATAGTCCCCACTCAGGTTGAGACCTGCTGGTGTAAGATCTTTTCCCCAGCTCTGTGAGTGTTGTAGGCTAAGGAAAAGACAATGAGTTTCAGAGGTGGACAGAGCTGAGTTCAAATCCCACCTCCACCACTTGTTAGCCATTTTTCCTTGGGCATGTAACTTTAAGTTCCCTCATAGGTAAAATGGGAATTATGAGATCTACTTATTCCCCCAAAGATACCACACCCTAATTCCTGGAATCTGCAAATCTTATCTTATTTGGGAAAAGGATCTCTGCCGATGTAATTAAAGTAAGGATTTCAAGGTGAAGAGATTGTCCTAGATTATTCAGGTGGGCCCTCGATGTCATTGCCACTGTCCTAGCAAGAGAGAGGCAGAGGGACCATTCACATAGACACACAGAGAGGAGAAAGTGATGTGAAGATGGAGAGATTGCAGAACTGTGACCTCAGGCAAACAGGTGCTAAAGCTGACAGAAAACAGGCTGGCCCGTTTCCAGGGGGCATATAGCCTTCTGGTACCTCAATTTCAGCCCATGCTAGTTTTGGACTTCTGGCCTCCAGAACAGTAAAAGAATATGTTTCTATAGTTTTAAGCCATCAGATGTATTGTTTGTTACATCAGCCATAGGAAACTAATACACTTCTTTTCCAAGGTAACTTCTGACTACCTAAAACTAGCACATTATAGTCTATCTTCCTCTCTTCTATCCTGTATCAAAGATGGCATTTCTCAAACTTTGAGAATAGTAGTTTTACCTCTAGAGGCAGGTTTCTCAGCCTTGGCACTAGGAACATTGTGAGCCAGATGATTCTTGTTGTGAAGCTGTCCTCTGCGTAGAGATGTTTAGCAACATCCCACTAGGTGCAGTAGTGCCTTCCCTTCAGTTGTAACAACCCAAAATATCTTCAGACATTGCCAAATATCAACTGTGGGACAAAGAACACTCCCTGTTGAGAGTCGCTAGCCTAGAGTACAGTTCCTGGGTTTGTCCCAATTCCATCTTTAATTGGGCAGGTGAGACAACCTCTCTGAACTTCAGTTTAATGATCTATAAAATGGTAATAGTACCTACATCACAGGGTGTGATAAGGATATCCAAATGATGTAATCTATGTAAAGGCCTCTGAGCAGTGCCTGATACCTAGTAAAGTGTTTAATAAGTGACAGTTATTGACCTATGCTCTGTCACTAGTTTGTCATGCTATTTTTTGTAGTTTCCATTATAGAATTAACAGGCACTTAAAATGCTTTCCAAATAGCAATTTCTATTGTAAAGATCAGCATATGTTTGGAAGTTACACATTCTTCCTTCACTGCCCTCCCTCCCATCCCATAGCTCCCCAACGTTGTGCCTACATGTTGAGGAATCATGGCTCAAAGTATGTGTACCGATCACCTGTCATTGATACTAACTCATTGAATTCTTTATATAATACCCTGGATAAACTGTAACAACAAGAAAAACCCCTTCCATCTGTCAGTGATATTTCTATTATTCCATAATTACAGCTTTCTCCTAAGTGACGGAGCTGTTGAATTCACATAGGGATGTGTCACTGTCTCCATTCAAATGTGTGAAATATTTAGCAGCGTTTAGCAGTTTTCAGTGAAATGTTAGAAAGTGTTTTGAATAGATACCATCATCTACTTTTGTAAGGAAGGGAAATGTGCTCCAACCATGGTCTAGGCCATTGTGTCTCTAAACACTGGGGACAGAGCCATGAATAAAACAAAGATCCCCAGTCTCAATGAGTTTGCATTCCAGCACACAATTATAGTAATATGCACAATATATTTGTCAATAGCGTGGTATGTTATATGGTGATAGACTATGGAAAAACAATAATCTAGAGTGAGGAGGTTGGGAGTGCTAAAGTTGATAGTAGATGTAGGTGGGTATTAAATAGGGTGGGAAAACTTTTAAATATTCTTGTTTGGATAAATATCTTTGATGTGGGTTGAAACCAGTGTTAGCTAAAGCACCTCTGCTTATGACAAGCAGTCAGAATACCTGAGCCTTTCAAAGATGGAAAACATTGTGCTCCTTCCCCCCAGAATTGCCTGGCAGTGCCTTTCAAAGCTAAGCTGTGTGGCTTGACTTATCTTAGCTACTGTGGGAATTCTTCATAGAAATGGTTCGAGGATCATTATTGGCAATGCAGTCTCAGGGAAGACGTGTGCCTAGTAGGTAAGAGAACAGGTTTTTGCGTCAAACAGGCCTTCTTTTTAATTCCAGCTCGCTGCTTGTAAAATGAACAATTTAGGGGAAGTCATTTAACCTAAGCTACAAGAATCCTTATAACCGTTATAAGGATTAAATGAAATTACATAGTGAAAGCAAGTAGACTGTGTCAAGGGCGTCATAAACCCTCAGAAATCATTGTTAGTTGTAATTTTTGATTGCATAAAACAATATTTCTAAGGTATTATGTAATTATTCATAGCAATTGTGATCTCTTTGTAAAGCATACCTGTAATTTCCATTTCAAATATGCAAACATTTTTCTAATAAATCCTGCCAAAGGGGTGTCTACAAAGAGAACCTATTAATTGACTTCTTGTGAGCGTGGGCCTCAGACACATTTTGAGTATTCCCTGTGAACTTGCACAAAGGGAGACTGAAATGACAGACTGAAATAGAGGCAGTAAGTGATTCAGGTAACAAAAGTCCAGGTATTTCTAGTACGTGATTAATTTAGTTCTTGTGGATAATTCTATCGATTGACTCTTCCAGGTAATGATATGGCTCTTCACTTTGGGGTACAGACTTCTTTTTTTTTTTTTTAATTTTTTTTAGTTGTTGATGGATCTTTATTTTATTCATTTATTATTTATATGTGGTGCTGAGGATCGAACCCAGTGCCTCACGCATGCTAGGCAAGCGCTCTACCACTGAGTTACAGCCCCAGCCCCAGGGTACAGACTTCTATAGATACTTATTAAATGATGCTGGGATAGAATGGGTTGCCCAGCTGTGGGGACTGAATTGGGACATTCCTCAGCAAGTCACAGGCTTCCTTGGGAATTGGTCAAGGTCAAGGCCAGAATGCATTGGACCAGGAATGCATTGCTGCACTGCAGGAAAAGTGTGAGAACTAGAAGTGGTGGATGTACAACCTTGTGTACATATTAAATGTTCCCTTTGAAACATTTGGTTTTATGCTATGTAAATTACACCTTGGTATTTTTTTTAAGAAAATGAATTTTTGACAGTGCCAGGACTCAAGCCCAGATTCCTTGTTTTCCTATCTAATCTTCAAAAGAGTTATTGGAGAAAAGGATGGTCCTTTGTAGTATATACAGAGAGAATAACTTTTCTTTAACTTTATAGATGTGCCAAAAGTTTAATAATTTCCATATGTCCAGCACCTCCATGTCTGTGCACTTATTTATAAAATTTAATTCTTCCTGTTCTAAAATTTTATGGTGCTATATTGATTGTACAAATAGAGATCCAAGCTATGTCCCCACAGTAAATATCCAATAAATGTTTGCTGAATTAAATGTATATGTTTCCTGAGTTGTCTATAGCTTTAAAATGGTACATGTTAATGGAAATGGAGCTGAAATTGCACAGTGTTAGAGATATTTAAGTTCAACTTTCTCTAAGATGAGCAACCAAGTCCCAGAGAGGGTTAGTCATTTGTATAGTTAGTACAAGACCAGGATGTTGCTTTTTAACTTAACATTTGTGCATTCAGCCATAGTCATTAGAATATTGTTTGGTTTCCTCCTCCACCCTGTTGTTTTCTTTCTTTTTTTTTAAATCCAGATCACCTGTAGAAAAGCCTTGTTTCTAGGAACCACAAGACCCAGGTTTCATCCTTTCTTTTGCCACTGGTTACCAATTTGTGTTTTAGCCAGTTCTCTGGGTTTCTCTTACCTCATCTATCAAATGGGAAGAATGGTACTTTCCTCATCGTGTAAGGACCAGGACTTTTGACTCTCCCTTTGAATCCACTTTTTAATTCACTGCTTAGCTGGTGGTTTTGTTTGTAACTGACTTGAAGGTGAGGGGCTGGCTACTGCAGGTTCTGCTTACAAATCCTAACTGTGCTTCATGCTGTTTTCACAATGGTGATTAAAAAAGGACCCAGGAGGAACAGATTGTTATCAGCAGATAGAAAGGGTCATATCTGGAATTCAGACAAGGGTTCTGTTGTATTTTAAGTTCAGTATAATAGAGTGTGGTTGGTGGAGACTAGAAAGTTCAAAGGAAAGTTTGAGAAGCAGGATCATTAGCAGTGGAACACAGAAATGAGGGCGGCAACTGTGTCCAAAACAACCAAGGTAGGTTTTTGTTGTTGTGAAAATAAAGGAGAAAACAAGCATTTTTAAAAAGGAGGAATCACCTAGAGACAGCAGACAGAGGAGAGATGGGGAAAGAAAGGGCTATTAAAGATTTAGCACAAATAAAGTTCAATAACTGAACTTACTGGTTAATGCTAGGAATCCTAGAATCGGTAGTTTCCATTTCATTTCCTCATAAATCTTCCCCCATGAGAATCAGCTGTAAATACTTTGCCTAAAAATTGTATATTTATTAGCATGAAAAGAATACATTTCTTATTGTAGAAAGTTTAGAAAATATAAATGATAAAAGAAGAATCTCTGACAACCCAACTACTCACAATAACCAGTTTCAACCATTTTGGTATGTATCCTTCAATCTTTTCTGTTTGCATTTACTTACAGATTTTCTTAAAAATAGGATCATAGAGGACCTGCTATTTTAGAATATGATTTTTAAACCCAAGATAGTATCGATATTTTTTTGTCTCTAGTCTTCTATAACATTTTAATGGTGGTATTTAAGTAATTAGCATAATGTAAGCAAATTAAAACTGTTGGAAACCTGTTGTTTTAATCATTAAATTTCATAAATATACTTTTAATATCCATGGTCATTTCCTTTGGACAAATTATTAGAAATACAATTATTAGAACAGCATGGTTGTAAAATGTTAGGGTACTTGATATGCATTGCAAAATTTCTCTCTTAAAATGATATTTATGTAGATTTAGACCAGGAGTGGGAATGTCCAGTACCTTGCTTGCTTGAAAACATTGCATGTGATCACTTTTTTTAATGTTCAACACATTGATGTTTAAAACAGCATTAACATGTTTTAATTTGCACGTATTTGATTTGAGGTATATTTGAATTTTTTGGCCATTTGTATTTCTCCTGCAAATTGTTTGTGTGTTAATTTAAGTCCATAATTTATTGGGTGAAATTATCTTCTTTACATTTAAACTTCAACCATTTAATTGTCATTTAATTCAAGTTTCCTTATAAGTCCCATTGTGAAGTTACATGACTTTCTTTATGTTGGCTCTATATACTTCCCTTTAAATGTACTCAAGTGTTTAGTATCTTTTCTTTCCTTTAGGAATATACATTTTATTTCATTATATTTTCCAGCCAATTATTTCTAGAATTAAGGGAAATTTGATTTTTGTATGGTGGCTCATTTTTTTTTCAGTGAATTTTTTTGTCAGTGAAATTTTGTATTATTTCCAAATAATTTTATGTACCAGTTTCCATTATTTATAATTTTAGATCATACATAGTACTTTAGCAATGTTGGTCTCTTTCTTCTCAAATTAAGTATTTTTAATAACATGTTATTTATATGTGACCTTTTTGTAAAACAGATCGGCTCTGTGAAAACACAACTCTTTTGCCTGTTGTCCTTTGACTAAAAGGTGACACACCAACCTAATAAACAAATGTTTTACTGCAGACTATAGGCAATTTGTGCCTGTCTGTCTGTCTTGCTAAACTTTGAAAGATCTATAAGAAGGAATTTAAGAAGTTAGAAAAGTGGATCAAAACTTCATGTAATGTGTGAAGCCTTAATTTCTCACAGATTTACCAAGACCTTAGATGTCCAATATAATTGAATGGTTGAAGTTTGCACTTATATTTCAAAAGAGAAATTAGTTTTTGTTTCATTGTCCTACTTTGGTGACTACTTTGCAAAAAAAAAAAAATCAGTTTTGTATTTAGTACTGATCCTGTTTTGGGGGTTAGCAGCATGGGCACTTTGAAAGTACAGTTATGAGTATACTGCTGTATAATGATATCACAAGAAGTTTACAAAGTGTATTTCGTGCTAATGTGAAATGAGGATTCTAATTCAAATGTATATTCAGGTACTCTCTTGGCTATTGGATGCTTCTTGATTTTTATGCTTCCTCATACAAAAAAATGATTAAGTTGCCCTGTATTTTATGTAATATAAGATTTCCCCCATTATTGCTTTAATAAAAAGGGGGAGGGGAAGGGAGCCACGTGGCTTCTCAATGAGTTGGAGTCCAGAGAGACAGAGAAAGAAGGGGTCCCAGGGTTAGACAATATGGAGTCTCTCTGGACGGTGGTGACAATCCGCGGAGCCAAATTCCCCAGGCCCTGGAGTGTAGGTAAAAATCTGTTCTGCCCCAGCGACATGCAGAGACACCAGGGACAAGAAACAGGGACATGGGGGGGAGGGGCCTAGAAAAACACACCATTTATTCCAAAAACTACAGAAGCTTATATGCACTCTTGGACCCATCAGGTCCAAAGGTCACGAACAAAGGGGTACTCTTTGGCAAGAGCACAGTCTATTAGCATAGAATGGGGAGAGATGGAAGGGAGGGGTTGGAAGGTATGGAGAGTGCTCCTACACCCCATAAAAGGTGGAAAATATTGAAAAGCATAAGGAATGTGACCCTACCACTAGAGAGAACCACTACTGGCATTTACAATTATTTTTCCCATGTTTGGGTAATTGCTATCATTCTACATATACAGGTGTGTATGCTATCATCCAAACATAATCACATGTTTCCCTAGATGTGGAACATTAAAATGAGAAAACTGGACTGTTGAGCTTTGGGTATGTGGAGTGAGAGTAATCTGTGCATGCTAGAGTCCTGAGGAGGAATCCCAGGATGACCTCAGCACAGTCCACCCACAGTCCTCAATCACTGACCCATGTGTCCTCAGAGAGTCTGAACAGCAGAGCTGAGATCATTCTGCCTGACCCCTGGGAGGCTTAAGGTCATCTGAACAAAATAATCCTTTTCTATGAGCAACTGGGTGGCCTCTGAAAGCTGGCCTCCCTCTCTGAGCTGCAGTGTAGACTTTGCCTTGACATCTTTGATCAGTCATGTGACACTAATTACAGAGTGTGGACAGTGTGGACTTCTGACATGCACATAGAATAGCATGAAGAGAGGTTGGATAAATTGTCCTACTCCTAACACTAAATTCTAGGGATTTTTTTTAGGGCCTTTCGACATGTGATATTTTACATAAAACTTGACCCCTGTTTGACAGATCAGCATGTTTCCCTCCATTGTGTAATATTAGTTTAGGAAATTCATAAATGATCCATTTCCAGATACCAAAGCCAAAAAAAGGGAGAGCTTAAATTGGAAATTTAATGTGAAGAGTTTGTGAATTCCCTGTATTCTCATTTTGTCAGCTTGACATATTTGTGGAAAAAATAGACATCTAAAAATGTATAGTGGCAGCTATGCAGCCTATGTATTCATTCTCAGTTTACAGTTTGGGTTTTACAAGGTCATCTGTAAATTAAAAGCCAACCAACAAGCAAAGGAAATACTGAGAAGAGTAATTTTAACATCTTTTTGTCATAATCATTCTTGTATTGAATTGATTAAAAAAATCAGAAAAGAAGTTTTTTATCTTTGACCTTGCTATAGTTTGAAGAATCTGATAATGTGTACATATATCCTCCTTCTTCTCAACATGTTCTGCCTGTAATTTCTTCTTTGCACCAAATATTCTATTTTTTGGCTACATTTCCATTTTCTAGAATTTCAGTTAAAATACATGTTTTTCTCAATCTGTTTCTTTAGAACAGCACTATCCAATAAAAATATAATGACAGCCACATATATAATTTGAAACTTTATAGTATCTACATTTTAAAAATAAAAAGATAAAAATAATATTGATGGTGTGTTTTAACATAAAAATATAATTTAACAATTGATGTAAAAATTATTAATGATATATTTTATATTCAGACTAAATTCTAGTATATTTTCTAGTATAATCTAGTATATTTTCATACTTATAGGACATATCAATTTAGACACTACATTTTCATCAGAAATGCTTGATCTGTACTTAGGCTTGATAAACTTCACAGTTCAAAAAAATACACATAGAACTGAGGGTGTGGTTCAGTGGTACAATAGTTGCCTAGCATCTGTACAGCCCTGAGTTTGATCCCCAGCATCAAAAAACAAAAAAGGAAGAGGTATAGCCTCACATTCATTCCCATATTGTTCCAACATACTTTAAAACTTTCCTAGGAACAGAAATAAGCATCTTTCGATTTTTTAACTAAAATTTAAAATTCACCATGTTAGTTACATATATCATTTGCTAAATAGCCACATGAAGCTGGTAGCTGAACTGTTTGGTAGCACATCTCTAGAATTTTGACTTCCTATCTACTTTTAAAGAAAACATCACATTTGTGACATTGAAAGAGGGCTTAAGAAAAAAAAATTGACACTGCTGACCAAGAGGGCAAAATTCAAAGATAAAAAGCTTCAAATGTAGCTTCATTAAATTCAGCTCTGGTTTATCCTAAGTAAAGAGAACTAGGGGGCTTCATTTGGCAAGAAATGCATTGGAATATGTGAGTTTATCTGTCTTTCTTAGAGAATCAGTAGAGGAGGATTGTCATTCTAGATCTATAGTTATATTCCTGCCCTCTCTTATAAATTCTTCAGTATGATTTTCTTTTCTTTTTTTTTTTTTTCTTGGCACCAGGGACTGAACTCAGGGGCACTCGACCACTGAGTCACATCCCCAGCCCTATTTTGTGTTTTATGTAGAGACAGGGTCTCACTGAGTTGCTTAGTGCCTCGCCGAGGCTGAGGCTGGCTTTGAACTCGTGATCCTCCTGTCTCAGCCTCCCTAAGTGCTGGGATTACAGACGTGAGCCACCGCGCCCGGCTTCAGTATGATTTTCTAATGCTGCTCTGTCCAATAGAGTAACCTATGGCCGCAAGTAAATACTAAACCCTTAAAGACTGTCTATGGATTGACGTTTTACTTTTCTTTCATTTGAATTTAAAAATGGATACTCAATTGAGTTATTGCAAAGCATTTAAGCATGTTTGGAGCAACTGACTTGAATCTACTTTTTCAAATGCAAATTTTATGAAACCCAAATATAGGCAAGAGATTCCATTTCCAGATAAGATGAAGTAACAGACTTCATCATCACCCTCCCACTGAATTCAGCTATAAAACCTGGCCAGAATGCATGGAGCAGCTCTTTGAGGATGATGAAAGTAAATAGTGGCAGGGAGATTCAGGAATTAGAAGTCCCACCAAATTGGAAGAGGAAGGATAAATCTGGTCCCTGTTACTTCATCGTGCCTGGGAATAGAAGTTTCTACCAAGCCTTTGAAGACTGAATTTGGAACATTGGAACTACAGCCCAGAAAAAAAAGGCTTAAAGCTTGCAGCCTGAATCTAACCAGGGCAATTGCCTGCTCAAACAGAAATAGCAAAATTCTTAGTAAGATTTAAGTAAGACCCAGAGTGTCATAACATAGATACAAATGTCTGTTATACAACCCAAAATTACTCGGCATATGAAGAACCAGGAAGACAGTTTGTGTTGGGGAAAAGTAATCAACAGAAGCCAATACTAAGATGGCACAGATGATAGAACTATCTGTCTGACTTTACAGCTGCTATTATAAAAATGCTTAACAAGTAAAGGCAAACACTTTTGAAACAGATGGAAGATAGAAATTCTCAGCACATGAATATAGGATACATAGAAGAACTAAATTCAAATTTTTGAGCTCAAAACTGCAATAACCAAAAATTTAAAACTCACCAAACAGATTGAATACCAGAAGGGAGATGACATAAGTCAGTGAACCTGAAGATAAAATCAACAGAAATTGTGTAATCTGAACAATAAAGAGACAAAAGATTGGAGATGAAGGGAGAAAGGAACAAAGCCTAGGGAACTGTAGAATAACAACAAAAGGTCAAATGTACATGGCATCAGAGTTCAAAAGAAGAGGGACGAGTGTTGCACTGGGAGAGTATTTGAAAAAATAATGATATAAAATCCCCAAACTTGGCGTATACCTACAGGTTCAAGAAGCTCATAAAGCATAAAATAGAATAAACCCAAACACATCATCAACAAACTGCTAAAAACCAAAAACAAAAAAAAATCTTGAAAATAAAGGAAAATAATGCATCACTACTAGAGGAAGCATGATTTGAATGGCTCAGAATTTCTCAGCATGGAGGCCAAAGCAGGTGATTCAACGCTTCTACGGAAACATTGACTATCATGGAGTTTGACATTCAGCACAAATATTCTTTAGGAATTTTCAAGGAAGGTAAACTGAGATAATTCATGGCTAGTAGACCTGGTCTAAGAAAATTGCTGAAATAAATTCTTCAGGCAGAAGAGAAGTAATCTGATAAGGGAACTTGGAATATCTGAAGTGAAGACAGAGAAATAGAAATAGAAATGACATATCTACTGTATACAATAGACTAATCTCCTTTTCATTTCTTTCATACATGGTTGAAAGAAAATAATAAAATGTCTGATGAGACTTTCAATTGTATGTAAATGTAATGGGAAGGAGACCTAAATGTTGTTAATATTTTTACATTCCAATCGAAATGATAAAATTGTAAGGATAAAGCATTAAAAGTTAAGTACAGTATGTGTCTTGTAATCTCTAGAGGAACCAGTAAAAAATTGCAATAGGAATATGTAGTGAAAAACAAGATAAAATTGAATACTAAGAAGTTTATAATTGCCCAAAACGGGGTGATAAAGAGAGACAGAGGAATAGAAAGAAGAAGGAATAAATAGGAAGCAAGTAGCCCTAAATCTATATATGTCAAAAAATTACACTAGATATAAATGTTCTAAACATACCTGGTTTATACCCAAAGGACTTAAAATCAGCATACTACAGCAACACAGCCACATCAATATTTATAGCAGCTCAATTCACAATAGCCAAGCTATGGAACCAACCTAGGTGCCCTATAACAGGTTAATGGATAAAGAAAATGTAGTATATATATATATACACAATGGAATATTACTCAGACATAAAAAGAATGAAATTATGGCATTTTTCGGTAAATGAATGGAACTGGAGGCCATCATGCTAAATGAAATAAGCCAGTCCCAAAAAAACAGAGGCCTGATGTTCTCTGATATGTGTATGCAACCCAAAACAAGGGAAGGAGGGTAGAGAAGGGATTGGACAGACAAAGGGGAATGAAGGAAAGGGAGAGGGGGAAGGAAACAGGAAAGACAGTAGAAAGAATCAGACATAACTTTCCTATGAATTAATATATATGAATACATACCAGTGTAACTCCACATCATGTACAACCACAAGAATGGGAAGTTATACTCCTTCTATGTGTAATATGTCAAAATACACTCTACTGTCATGTATATCTAAAAAGAACAAGTAAAAAAAGATGGGTAAATCAAGTATCCAATGAAAATTTAGCATCTGAAGTAAGATGAGCAGTTAAGTATAAACTGCACAGCAACTGTTGAAATATGTAATAGAAAAACATTATGATTTCTCATTAGTTTTTACATTGACTACATGCTGAAATACTTTTGCATGCTGGATTAAATAAAATACACTATTAAAATTTCACCATTTCTTATATTTTTAAAAATACAACTACCAGAAAATTTAAAATTTCTTGCGTGGTTTGCATTGAAATTTCTCTTTGCATTATTCTAAGGTAAATCTTTTGCAAAAAAAGCGAAAGGAATATTTCAAGCAGCAAACAGGGTTGTTCAGAAGCTACATTATTTTTTTATTGTCTTAGTTAAGATGTTAGAAGATGTGGAATCCATTAATGTGCTGACTGTTTGAACCAGGACTAAATGTAGAAATGTATAATGGATCATTTTTGGTATGCAAAATATCTGTGGTAACCTAACAATCTCAGCTCCATGTCAGAGTTCATGTTAACCCAGCCATGAACACAGCTTTCTTTTGGGGTGGATCAAATGTTAAGCTACAATCGAGAGGAAGGTAATTTCTTTACCTACTGTTTCTCACAAATTAAAAATCTAATTCTAATTAATGAGGACTAAAAATGTTATTGACAGACTACTCTTTGCTCTGAAAAAGTTATTTTAAACACAGATAAAGAGAAGTCCTCAGTGCAAAACAATAGCCACAAAAACTCAAAAACAATAAAACGAAAGTGCAAGCTACCTTTATGCAAGGCAATTGGATACACGATGAAAAATGTGATCCAAGCATCTTAGCATCCAGGACGATTTCTTCTTAACTTGCTGGAGTGGGAGCTCTCTAGAAAGGTAAAATTCATACCTACATCTCTTGAAGATGTAGCAGCCTATCTAGTTGTTAGGAATTATAGACAGTGAGTAAGCCATGAGGCACAGGTGGAGATCTGCTTACTCTACTGGAATCTTCTCAATTGTAGCTTAACAGTTCACTAACAGAGACTCCTCATAATTACCTCTCTGTTCTTGCCTCTAGACTCTAAGCAATATGAGTCCATGTCTATTTTGCTTAAAGCTTTGCCCCTGGTACTATCTTTGCATAATGTGTAACACATAGGAGTTTACAACTTGGCTAAAAGTAAATGAGGATATACTGAAGTCTCATCTTAACTGAATCTTGCTGGTTTCTTCTAAACCATTGTAGAGTTTTATCCTTAAATGTTTCTATTGAGACTTTCTATACATATGTATTACCTGACTGAGGCTGTAATCTGGCAGAAAATGGCTGTTTTAGTTTTATGCATAGGCTTAATCCTAGTTACCAGAATAATAAGAAATTAGAAGATAATTGGAGGGATTAGGGAGAGAGACAGAGAAAGAGGGATTTTCATATTGGTTCTGTGATTAATTGGCTGAGAGACCTGGAGTCTCATACTATCTGAGGCCTTCTGGCCTGCATGTCTTCAGAATTTGTAAATTCACTATAGGGAATGGATCAGATATTTTTCTCTGTGAGCTCTGTGGCTCTCATAAAATGTTGTGGATTTTGTTTGCACATGTCTCAAAATTCCACACCATTTGAGCATATTTCAGACAATTTCTATAAAATAAATAGCAATGATGTGTTAGGGTAAAGGAGGAAATGACCATACCAGATATGGCAGTCTACAGCAGCTCTTGGCTCTCTTTTGGGAGAATAAATATTCACATGCTTCAGGTAATATAGAAATAATTTATTTCTTCTCTCAGGTGAAATTTCTTGTATTCATTTCTTATTGCTGCTAAGCAGTAACTTAAAATTATGCAGATTTATTGTCTTATAGTACTGGAGGTCAGATGCCCAATACTGATCTCACCTGGAATAAAATTAAGATGTCTACACGGCTGCCTTCCTTCTGGAGGCTTTAGGGAAGAATTTCTCTTCTTGCTTTTTCTAGATCCTCAAGTCAGCTTTGTTCCTTGGCTCATGGTCTCCTTCCATCTTCAAAGCCAGCAGCAACCAGTTGAGTCTTTCTCATACCACATCACTTGGATACAGACTGTTCTGCCTCCCTCTTCCATTGTAAGGATGCTTGTAATTACACTATATCCATGTGATAATCCAGGATAATCTTAAAATCAGTCAATTAGCAACCTTAATCCCCCCTTGCTATATAATATAGCGTAGACTCAGGTTTCAGGGATAAGCATGTCAACACTATTGGGAGGGCTATTATTCTGTCACCTTGCCATGTCTCTGTGTTTTCAGAGTTTAATCAATCAGTTCAAAGCTGGTAATTCTTGTCTTTCTGTTCCCTTTTCCTACTCTGAGTTAGTTAATAGATGGCAAGAGTCATTGGAAGAAATTAGAACTGTGTAGTGTTCTAGACTAACTGAAGGATTTATCTTTAGTGAAGTGTGTCTCAATTTCTTGCTGTTTCTTAAAGCCGGTGGCATGTGGATGGTTCTTCACCCAGGAGTATGTTCCCATCCATGGAAAGACAGAAACTGCATCCTTTAAAAGGAAACAGAAACTTATTGCCTATCTTAATTATTTTTTTACTTCCAATCAAAGATATCTTAAATGTTTGCCAAAGCTCAGTGTACAGTTTTTCTTCCCTGCTGAGCAGGTGGTTGAAAGTTGTGGAATGTTGTTTTGCTGAATATAGAATCATCATGTCCTTGTGAACATGCTCATTAAAATAGAAAAATTGGACTGTATTTATTGGCATGTTAGTCCACTCTTTTGGGTAGATTTTTATGTCTAATTCTCACTCTAATTATTTAAATCTCTGGTAGAAATGCCATCCATTTGCAGATTAATTATGCCATTATCAAAGCCTTACAGAAAAATATTCAAAATTCACTACTAACATTTAAAGAAAATTCATAAGAAGCTGATGTAGAAGAGATAAAGCAAACAATTTTTTTTCTGTCTGTACTTATACCAGACAACAAAACTAGAACCCATTTTTAGGTTGACAGGATCGTTTAGACATTCCCTTATGAAATGTTTGGAGGATAATAAATGGGTTGAGCAGGCTCAGTGATTAGCTCTGTCTCACATTCATTGTGATTCCTATCTTAAGCCATTCAGTCACCTTGAAACATATATGAGTACATACTTGGTGCCATGTTCTTTGGAAGGCAATGAAGATTCTGTCCTTAGAATTGCCATATAGTCCAACTCCAGGGGTTGCCTTGTCTATCACTCTGTAGTCTGTATGCATAGTGGCCCCCGCAGTTGTGTAGGTGAAGATTATGAAGCCTTACATGATCACCCTGGCATTCCCCTGGAGGGAGCCTGTAGCCCAGGAAGGAACAGATTCACAAACAGACTTACAGTTCTTGTGCTGTGTGGGAGTGGGTACATGTGGTAATAGGAACACAGAAGAGGCAGAATCAAACTTTTCTTAGGATAGGCTGACATACCTGAAAAGGTTTCTCAGAGGATGCCCTGCCTAAACTGAGTGTTGAATGATCAATAGAAGATGGTCAGATAAGAAAAAGTTAGGTGGTTTCCTGGGCCAAGCCTGTGCAAAGGAACAAAGGTGTGCAAAAGCATGCCACATGTGTAAGACTTTCAAGTATAGTTGCCCCTTGATATCTATGGGGAATTTGTTCCCCAATTCCCTGAGGATTCCTAAATCTTTAGATGCTCAAATCCTTTATATAAAATGGCAAAATATCAACTGTTCACATCCTCCTGTGTGGATACACACACACACATACCTAAAATGTACCTATGTATGTACATATAGAGAGAGAGATTTTTTGGTACGAGGAATACTTAACTACTGAGCCACATCTCTGGCCCTTTCTAATTTTATTTTGAGACAAGGTCTCACTAAATTGCTTAGGGCCTCCCTAAGCTGCTGAAGCTAGCCTTGCACTTGCCATCCTCCTCCTTTAGCCTCCTGAGTCGCTGGGATTACAGGCATGTACCACTACACCCAACTCTTATAAATTTTAAATTATGTCTAGATTACTCCTAATGCCTAATACAATGTAAATGCTGTGTAGATAGTTGTTATACTCTGTTGTTTAGGGAATAATAACAAGAAAAAGTCTGTGCATATTCAGTACAGGCACAGTTTTTTTCCTCAATATTTTTGAACCATGGTTGGTGGAATGCATGGATGTGGAACCACAGACACAGCAGGCTGGCTGAATGTCAGTGAGACTGAAGTGTGAGATTCATTAGGGAATGTGATGAGGCAAAGAATTTAACCTTTTTGTGCCTTGGTTCTTCATTTAGCAAAACAAAGAAAACAGCACTAGCATCCTCATGGGGGTTTGGGTTAAATGAGATAAGTAAAATGCTTAGGATAAGGCCTGTCATATGAAAGCACCTAGCAAATGCTAGCTGTTGTGACAATCACAACCATAATTGTACTTGTTGAAAAACCAGGCAAAATCTCCCACGCTAGGGAGTGTTGATGTAACACTGTTGACTAGGGAAAGTATTGAAGTATTTTGATACTCTTTTTTATTGGTACATTATAATTATACATAATAGTGGAGTTCATTATGCTGTATTTGTACAGGCACATAATTTGATCAGACTCATTTCCCAGTGTCTTCCTTTTCCCTCCCCTCCTTCCTTCCTCTGATCTGCTTGCTCTACTCTACTGATCTCCCTGCTATCATTATTATAATTATTTCAATTAGTGCATTATAATTTTATATATATAGGTGGGATTCATTGTGGTATATTCATACATGGACATAGTGTAATTTGATAGATTTCATTCCCCAGTACTTTCCCGTGCCCTCCCCTCCTCCCTCCCTCTTGATCCCCTTCTGCTACTCTATTGGACTCCTTGAAAGATTTTTTTTTAAAGTTATGATTTGCAGCTTTGTAGATGTATAAACCTTATGTCATCATTTTGCAAGGCCAATTAAACCCTGTTGAGTTGATTCATACTCCTCAAATCATCAGAGAGACTTATGAAGAAAAATGCCGTTTTTATCAATTTCAACTCAGAATGGAAACCATTCAGCATGCTGGGATAATTATGGCAAAGAGGTGGCACATTTCCTTCCCATGCATTGATGAACCTCCTGGAGCTCCTGCGTAACATCAAATGGTTTCTTAAGTGAGGGTGAGGAGAGTCAGAGTGGATGCAGATGAATATTTGAAGGGCTGGTTTTATCAGATGTTGCCAATTCAATGGATGAGCCTTGCTTGCTTACTTTCCGTCTGCCAGTAGATGACAATTCTCACAGCGCATGCTTGAGGGCACTATCTTTGTCTGGAAGTGCTGGTGATGGTCTGATTTTTTTCCCCTACATCTTTTACAGATAATTCTCTATTTCAATCCCCTCAGCCCCACCTTTTTATAATCACCTTTGTTTCGGTGTGTTTCCTGGATGTGTCATGGTTTTCCAGTTTATGTGGATTCTCCTTAAGGTTGGCTGCTTTTGATGATAGATTAGAGTTGAGTTTAATCTCAACAAGAAATGGTCTCCATAGTGTTCCTTTTCTCATCACCCTCAGGAGCTACTCAGTGGCTTGTTTCTGGAAATATTTAGTCAATTAATTCATGGTAGTTGAATTCACAGTACTAATTATATGGTTGGCATTTACATTTCTGCGTGTCATCTTATTTTTCTAACTTGTTTCAATTATCACTTATGCTAGGTTTTGAAACCCATTATGTTTAGGGACCTGTAGTTTAATGAAGGAGTTGGAAGACTAAGATTTGTCTCATGAAGATGCTGTATTTGTGTGATGATAATCATTTTATCAGGGTACTGGTACCTTAGGCCTTTAAAATTTGGATATCTTTCTATTGACTTTAGGCATATAAACATTTATTTCACTGGATTTTCATACTGCTGTTTAAGGCTATAATGTTACCTTATATATTCTACCAAGCATTGCAAAGTTAAATAGAATTAAACAATATTTTGCCAAAATAAAAGTAATATTGCTAGCAAAGACAAAGAGTTTATTCTGGTTATAGTTGATGAAATAAACTTTTCTTGTCTTCACCTTTATTCTGCCATCTCTTAGTTGTATCTCTGAACCATAAATGTCAATGTACCAAGAAAACTGATTTTAAGTGTGAAATCATGATCTTGATTTTGTTAATGTTAGTTATTAAAAATACTGAAGCATTTTAAATGTGTGTGTATTTTAAAATAAAACTAGAGTTTAAAAAGT
Source organism: Xerus rutilus (assembly GCA_028644305.1). Taxonomy (NCBI): domain Eukaryota; kingdom Metazoa; phylum Chordata; class Mammalia; order Rodentia; family Sciuridae; genus Xerus; species Xerus rutilus. Next base: position 122,221,358 of record CM053399.1, on the reverse strand, counting down.
GGAGAAGGCCTCTGTAAATGTACTGCCTTTTGGAACATGTATTCTGAATTGGTCTTTAAGCCTTTGAACAAAAATGCTTTGATGGAATGTTACAGTCACTGCTCATTATCTTGAATTCACTTGCAGGTCATTTGTTCCTTACTGATTTTTTAAAAATGAGCACTCACCATGCTTTTGCTCCAAAGGAAATCAGTCACAATTGTTCATAACAGAATTTGCTTAAAAATGAAAGCTCTGAGGAAAACTGCACTTATAATTTTTAATACTTTTTAGCATTACAGATGTTGACATTGTGATGAAACAGCTTGTTTGTGGTATCATTGTAATGGTCTGTTCCATGGAGCAGTTAGAGATGAGACTATTGTAATGAAATATTTATTAAAATGCTTACACTGTGCTGAAAATTTGGGGAAAAGGTACCTATGCTGTACCGAGTTCTGTGCTCTAGCAAAACATTTTATAATGATGCCTGATACATGTCTTTATTAATACAACATAGAAAAAATATTTGTCCTTCATTGTTTGAGTTGGAATAAACTTAAAGCAAAGCTCCAAACAAGAACGCTGGAGTGATTTCTTAAAATACAAGGCATGTTTTTCTTTTTTTTTTTAATTCCTCGTAAAAGTAAAGTTTTAAACTAAACCTTAAACTAAGATTTTAAGAAACAAATATAATTTATTCCGTCTATTTTGTGTATAGATAGATACTAACAGATAACATAAAGTTATTTGCTAACTTATTGGGAATGACTATAAGCACATGAAAAAAATCTAATTTGTTTTTGAAAATGCAAATTAAGTAATAACCAACCCCAAAATGCTGGTTTTTCTTGTGTATGTTTAAGAAGAATGGTAATGCCAAGGTTGAAGTGGATATAGCAAGCACTCTTATATTTGTTGAAAATGTTCATTGATACCAACTTTCTCAAGGGTGCTGTGCTTTTAAGAAGACTTGAAACACATATCCTCTATCTAGCAGCTCTACCTCTGGGATTTGGTCTAAGGAAATAATTGGACAGGGAAAAAAACACAACAACCTTCATTATATCAAATATTGGGAATACCTTAAATTTCTACTGATAGGTAAACAAATTATGGTTTTTTACATAGAATGATGTTGTTCATGAAAATATGGCATAATATGGTAAGTGAGTAATGTGCATTTTACGTTTTCATTTGTGGTTAAAAGGGTGTACACTAGGACTTGTGGATATGCATAACAAAATGTTAACAGAATGAATTCCAAGAAATCTTTGGGTTTTGTTGCTTTTTTATATAATATAGACATAAACTGTGTAAATATAGACTCATAAATTATTTTAAATGTATCTATCTTTGACTTAGCACTTCTCCTTTAATCTATCCCATAACCGAATTAACATGCAAAGATGTTAAATAATAGTCAATACAGCACTGTTAAAAATAGTTTTAAAAATTAACCTACCTACTTATCCTCTATTGCCAGGAATATGAGTAAGATGTTCATGGTATAGGCATGCTTTACAGCCATTGAAATTCAAGATGTAGATTTGTATTGATATGGAAAAGGTGCTCACAACAGATAATATGAAAGGGCAAGTTAATAAGCATTGTGTGTATGTAGACAGGTATGTAGATAAAAGTGTGAAATGTTTACATGACATGATCAAGGTAATTATTTCTGGGTGATGACATTATGAGTAATTTTCAACTTCCACTTTCAGCATGTATATATTTTAAAAATTTTGTACAATTAACAAATACTTCCTTTATTTCCAAAAAAAAGTAGAAAGGAACAGTATTAAATATCAAGAAAGGAGCAATAACCAAAAAATATTGTGCAGTACCATGTGAAACACTATGAAGATAGATGAAGTGGGTGCCATTTCTAGGAAAATTTACTTTATCAAAGTGATCGCCAGAAGACAGCCTAAGTCAGTAACTGTGAAGGAAATGAAAAAGATATCAAAGGTGTTCTATAAATTCAAAATTTAAGCCCCAGATGACTTGGGAACATTGTCCCAACATTCTGGGGCATTAATATCATCAAGTAGAGCAAACAAATAATGTATCCAAGGGAGCTTTAATTGAAGTGGTATAAATTAGAGCCATCCCAAATAAACCTGATGGTCATGTAACTATTTCGTCTTTTTTTAAGCAGTGAGCCAAAAGCAGACTTCCAAGTTTTTTTTTAAGTTTCCAAAATGATCTTAATACCAAAGCTTCACAAAGATGGTATGTCTGGACAGGTGTATGTGTACACACACACTGAAGATCAATCTTGCTTATGAATATTGATGCAAAACCTTTCAGTAAAATACCATAAAATAGAATTCAGCAGTTCATTAAATAAATACCATGCAAGGATGTAAGTTTGGTTCAATAATCTTGGAGAAACTTGTCTGAGTATTAAATTGAAAAAGAATAATCTATGTGGTCATCTCACAGGTGCCCAGAATGCTTTGCTAAAATAATACATGCATTGGTGTGGCAGTGGTTACATGGACTATATACATTTGTCAAAAGTTAGTGAACTGTATTCTTTAAAAAGATGAGTTTTATTGCATGTAGATATGTCATTAAAATTAATTTTGAAAATAATTAAGTCACTTTATGGTAACAAAGAAATCCAATATGCATTCCTAAAGAATATGTATATCCATATTTGATAAAATGAAAATAAATAGAATTTGTTACTTTCGGTACTTTAGTTTAAATATGTAGGGAACACTTGATCAAATTAGAAAGCATTTGCTTCACTAAATGTACCACTTGTTCATGCCCAACAATGCATTCCTATTTCCCCATGATTTTTTAAATTGAAAAATTATTTTAAAAAATAGAAGACTGAGGAGCCATCTTTGTGGAAAACTGACCGTCATCTTCATCTCCTTCAGTGAACTCTGCCTTCTGAAATCTTCAATATGTGCATGGAGCTTTTTAGTCCAGGGAAATCTTTCTGTTCTTTGTTATATCATTAAGAATAATTAAGCATTTACATTTTACGTTCTTCATAAGCAAATTATATAGGAAAATGGAATAGGTTTTCACTGTCATTTTTGTGGTGGTCTTTTTCTAGCTTATATCCTATGCCTGACAGCCAGGTCTGCTACATAGTCTAGAATCAATGGCATTAATTGCATTTTCCCTTCACTTTTGCTGGAGAAAGGTGGAAGCTTTTGTTGTCAGTGATGGAAGAGATTAAAAATAAGCAGCACTCTTAAAGTGTCACTATCTATGATTTATGAAAACAGCAGAATAATTGTCCCAGATTCAACTAATCTAAAGCTAAAGGTTGTTTTATAACTTTAAATAAATAAATATCTGTAGCCTATTATTTGTGCCCTCAATTCCATCTTCTCTGTCCACTCTAGGGCTTGACATCCCAGTGATATTGTCTTTTGTGTCATCAGTGTTTTTGTTGCCACTAGTCACTTCTCAGGAAAGAAAAAGTTTAAGAAAATCCTGCCCTTAATAGCCCTTCATGACCAACCCATCATGGTGACATTACATTGCTTGCTTTCCTACAGTACCTGGCACCCAGACGGAACTTGAAAAATGTTTTCTCAATTTGAAATAGCCAAAAATTTAAAAATACAGCCTATTTTGCTGCCTCTACTTTTTACTTATGGTGTGCTTCCCATCTGATTTTTTCCACACCTTCTCTCTCTGGCTTCTGCTGGAATCCTCTCTCAAGATCACCAAGTGCCTCCTAGTCTTCAGCTTCTGAAACACAAATCACAATCCTCATTTCCTCAGCATTTCTACCATATTTGACAAGTGGCCTCTCTTTGTCAATGTATCAAAAGCAGCCTCTATAGTAGGTAATGAAATCATTTTAATTTTTTGCTACTCCCTGTAAATTTATTCAGTGGGGAAAGACCTTCCTTGCTTCTGAATGAAAACTCAGGCACCTTTCTTTCTGCTCACATGTAGTCAATAAAATGCACCACTATCTTGTCAGGTCACTATTTCACGTTGGTGTCTCAAGTATCTAGGGAATCTCCATGGGCAAAACTTCTAACTTTCTTAACAGCTACTCTCTCCCTCAGCAACAGCATCCACAGGCAAAAAGTCTCAGCTTTTAAGGAGGAACATGCTTTTCCTCCTCTTTTTTCCTGTCTTTTGTTATTAGTCCTCCTGCAATTTGCTGAAGTTTGACCTGTCAGGGTCAAAATAAGAATGAAGGAGAGGCGGCTGGATCAAAAATGAGTTTTGTCTTAGTTGTCTGGATTTTCATGCAGTTCATTCTCAAAAGAAGTAGTGGGTTTGAGGTAGGGACATGTGAATTCATTTGTAAACAAAATGAGTTTGAAGAACCTGTGGAAGGTACAGTGGAAATATTTAACAAGTAGTTATTTGTGACAATCCAGAGATAAACATTCAATTAGAGTAGACACCAAAGAAGTGTATACTGTTGTGAAAGGGGAATCCACGGGACAAACATTAGGAAGCAATTTTAATGAACTTAATAAAGCACCCTAGCTCAGGCTGGATGCCTTTTGATCTTGAAGAAATCATTAGCTCCCTCTGAACTTCCATTTCCTTGCTGATAAAGTTAGTGTAGGTGATTTATAAAGCCCCTTTTGGGTTGACATTCTGTGATCTGAGTCCTTTGCATTAGTTCTCATGTCTGCTTTGAGACAAATAGGACATTCTTAATTAATTTTATAACCTTTCAAGTATCTGTGAGCTCATGCAATGACATGATTATCTCTGAAAAGAAAGACTACCCTGCACACATCAATATTTTTTAAAAATAATATAGAGCGCCAGAAAAATGGCAGGTTTGTGGAATCCAAGTGTGTTTCATGAGAATCAATAGTGAGTGTGATTAAGGGCTCAGCCTCTGAGGCCAGACTTTGGGGCTCAGATTCCTCTACCACTTAACTACTGTGTTACCTCAGGCAACTTAGTCAATTCCCCCCATATCTTATTTCTCTCATCTGTAAAATGAAGATGATAATCCTAGAGATGGTGTAGGGATTAAACGAGACAATGTTTTCAGAGTACTTGTTATATATTCACATGTGTCTTATATTATTATTGTTATATATTATTATACTTATTATTAACCTTGGCCTTTTAGTTTTCAAAAGGAGAGAGAAAAAGAAGAATCCATAGCACTTGCTAAGAAGTGGGAAATTTGGATGGCTGAACTCCATGGGTTATAAAAATTCATTTCTTACTAACAAATTGAGCAACAAATGAAAAGTCATATAAATACTGAATTACAGTTGTATGGAGGAATTGATTCATCCCTGCTCCTAATACTTGGTTGCATTTACCTTTTTTTTTTTAAAGTTTTTCTTAGTTGTAGATGGACACAATGTCTTTATTTTATTGCTTTGTATGTGGTGCTGAGGATCGAACCCAGGGCCTCACGCATGCGAGGCAAGCGCTCTACCGCGGAGCCACAATCCCAGCCCCTTGCGTTTACTTTTCACATTTACCTCAAAGTAAAGCTTATGTGGAAAAAGAATAAATTGCGAACTGCTCTCTTTCACAGTAATAAACTTTACAATTTCAAAGTGTCTTAGAGGTTAGGTAACTCTTGGTGGAACAATGTCGACCTCTAAAGCCAAAAATTTTTCCCTAAAGCACGTTGTTAATGAGTCTTTAAGTTTGGAACATCAGCTTCAAATTTCTTTGGACATTTGACCTGCTCCTCAAAATATAATTATGTCATTTGCATGGAGGGAAAGACACACCTTAAGGAATGGTAACTACTGAGACTGGATCATTTTCCAATTTCTTCCCTTTTGCTCTTCTTACTTTGTCAAGAGAGGCTGGTTTCAACTTGTTTGTTAGACCCAGCCAAATATGTGTGTCCCTGTGCAGTTTATTTATGCCAAGAAGGACAGTAACATGACAGCAGTAATTCAGAACAGGGTTTTAAATGAATAAGTAAGAATAAGCCTCTGGGATTAGTCCCAATTGAAAAATTCAGCACCACCAGGGAAGTTAGCTGTTGCTGCTGCTGGGGATTAACAAATGGCTGGCTGCAGGGAATAGTATTCACTGGTCCAGCCACATTCTTAGTTATTGATGGCCTCTCTACCCTGTGGCATCAGTCTCTCCTCAGATGCACAGACTCAGAGAAGCTTATTTTTCCTTCTCAGAAACTCTGTTATGTGAACCTTCAGTTCATACTTACACAGGAAATATATGGCTTTAAAATTACTACAGAGAAAAAGATGAAAATATAATTCCCTTCTACAGAATCAAACTGAAAGCAAGAAAATGAAGGAAGTTCTCTGTATAGTTAAAAAAAAAGGATCATTTTGTGATTATGGTGCAAAGTATATTAATAGAACCTGTTTGTATAGGGCCTTTACAATTTGCAAGGCCTGTCATGGACATATTGTTGTTAGATCCTTACAACGAAGAGGCTGTGTTCCCTATTTCATAAAGGAGATAAGTGAAGTCTAAAGAAATTGACAGACTTGCCCAAGGTCTCAGTGCTGGACTACAATAGTCTGACACCAGGTTTGGTGTTATTTCATGTAGTCCTGCCATATGCACTAATTTGTTGAGATCTTAGAGAAAGTTAGTTACCTTTCCATTATTATAACAAAATATCTGAAGTAAAAGAAAAAAGTTTTATTTTGGGTCATAATTTGGGAAGCTTCGGTTCTGGTCATTTGACTCTGTTGCTTTTGAGCCTGTGACAAGGCAGAAAATCGTGGTGGGAACACATGGTGGAATCAGTACACTTCTTTCAGGGTAGGAATGAAAGAGAAAAAGGAAGAGATCAGTTTGTCTACAGTCCCCTCCAAGGGGACCTAAAATCTCCCACCAGGCCTCACCTCTGGAGGTTCCACCACCTTAGTACCACAGGCTGGGGACCAAGCATTTAACACATGGGCCTTTGAGGGACACTGCAGATCCAAACTATAACACCTACCCAGCTGGAAGGCCCAAGTGTGTAACCAACTATATTTTTAGCCTTTGTATGTTTTACGGTTAATTTTATGCAGTACCTAAAAGCCATCAATTGTGGGTGTTCTCCCCTTGACAAATGGATTTATCCTGGGGAGAAGTTAGCAGTCAGTCTCATTGAATTGCTTAGAGCCTTGCTGTTGCTGAGGCTGCCTTTGAACTCAGGATTCTCCTGTCTCAGCCTTCCAAAGTGCTGAGATTACTAATTCTTGCTTTAATATTTGAAGGATTAGATTAAGTAACTTGAATGTAGACACCATGAGAGTCTGCATTTAATGGGTCTTCAGTAATGTAGAGTCAATGATTAGTTTCTAAGATCATCTACTAATTCTCTTTCATCATAACAAAATAACTCATGTCTGACACAATTCTCATTCTTCACATGTGTTCTAACAGCCCCCACTGAGTTCTTTTGGTGCTAGTCTAATTCTGTTCCATTTCATGAATTACACTGCAGACATACCACTAAGAAGCCAACTTTCGTTGAACAGGGTACACAAAGATTGCAGTTGAGAAAATAAAAGGCATTTCTTTTATGCCTTCTTAGAAGTAGCTAGCTTTGAGGCACTGCAAGAGCAGGGCCCAGGCCAACGAGGTTCTGTTGGGGATCTGTAACCAGCTTCAGCAAGTCTCCCATGTTATATTAGGCTGCTGGAATCTATCAGTGCTTAAAGCCACAGGGAAATGTAGCTCATGGGTGTGTTTCTGTCTCCTTTCTGTCTACTGTCAAAGACAGCAAGCTGTTCTTCCACTGATACCATGTTGTGTCAAAGAGATTTGGAAGCTCAACATTCCAGTTTAGAGTCAGACTCGTGATTAGAGTTTGCATAAAATATCTTCTTCCAATTAAGTGCACTCTTATTCTATTACAAGTTCCCATGCTGTTTTGCCATAGTAATAACATTTTGAGGTCTAATTTTATATGTAGTATATAAATTCTGAGTACTTGATAATTATATGTGTGCACCTGTGTAACCAGCACATGAATAAGGATATCGAACATTTTCTTATTCCTTTCCCAGACAGTTCTAAGCATAACTACTATTTTGACTTCTATCCCCACAGACTGGATTTGGCTGTTCTAGAACATCATAAAAATGAAGTCCTAGAGCATGTACTTTTGTATTTGATTTTTTTAATTCAATATTATACTATAACTCATCCATGTTGTTGACTAAAAAATTTCATTGTATAATTTACTCACCCATTTGTTTATGGACATTTGGAGTTGTTAAAAATAGTAATTCAAGGAACATTACTGTATGCATATTTTAGTGGACATAAGCACTCATTTCTCTTGGACATATAGCCAGAGTGGGGATGCTTAGTCATAGAATATGCACTTATTTTCTTTTAGTAGGTACTGCCAAATATTTTTACAAGATGGGAAGATATTTACTCTCTTAAATTTCTGTGTTTTATGAATACAATTTTATTCTGCAATGTTTTTGCTCTAGGTTGGTGTTACTAGTTAATGTGGGCTGTTGAGATATTTGCCATCCATCTCAGACTATATACATAAATACACATTCATGTTCACATTTATTCAGCATGAATTTAGAGGTGGAAATTTGTCTTATCACAGGCTTGGAGGCTTAGTAGTGAAAGTTTACCCTTAGGAATTAAAAAGAAACAGCTGAAGATAGATAAGTAGATGGGTAGATTGATAATATTAATCACAATAAAGGTTAACTATTGAATAGATGTCTGATTTATGGTGTATGAGTGAGAATGAATTTCAACTAAGTGTAGTATTTAATTAATAGAACAAAACCAGAAAGGTGAAGTGACTCAGAGAAGGTCCCTTGCATTCTGCCTCTGGCATAATTCATTTGCCACAGGCTGAATTGTATTTTATGTCTGCTATTTTCTCTAATTTGTCCTTGATTCCTTTGAGAGGAAGCAGTAACTCAATATATTAATCACTGTTTAGAATCCTCAGCACTGAGCATTTAAATCCTACCAAGTATGTGTCAGCATGTGGTTGAAAAAGAATGGAAACTTAAGGCTTCAGTTTCTTTGAACATAATGGTTCATTCAAGTAACCTACTTACATGGGCTGGAGAGCTGAATAACTAATAATAATATTCCTGATATAAGAAAAAGAATTGGTAAAGTAAGGAGCTTCTAGAATCAGTCTAGAAAAGCCTATTAGGCTGGATTTTCAAATAATAAAGTTCTCTTCCCTTTTGGGCAAAGCTATATTAGTTTATTCATTCATTCTTTATCATTCATTCACATAATCATTCAACATGTATTGGGTACTCTATACTTGTTCTAGATACTAGTAATGCACTCCAGAACAAAGCAAAAGTTTTTGCTCTTATGGAGTTTATCTTCTCAAGAGGGTAAGAGACAAAATCATGTGCTACTCTGGAGGAAAATAAAAACAGGATATGGGGCTTTGGTATGTAGGCTTGGTGTTGGGCACTGCTGGTGCTTTTCATAAGGGAAGGTCAGGGAGAGCCCCAGTGACATTTGTTCAAGAACTAAAAGGCATTGAGCAGTGTGGCTATCCATTGAGTAGTCCAAGTGGGTTGGGGCAGTGCCTGATGGGCTAAAGACTATTATAGAAGCCTCTGAGGTAGGTAGTGAGGGTAGCTGGAGGTGAAGTCAGAGGGATGGCAGAAAATTGGATTAGAAAGGGCCCTGTAGGCCATAGTAATGATCTTTGCTTTTTCTTGGAGTGGTAATCTGCTGAAGGATTTTGGATTAAGTGATAATTCTAAAAAAAGTATTGTCTTGAATATTGTGTAGAGATGTTATAGGGACAAGGGTAGAAACAGAAACCAACTAAGATCTCTAACTTTTGTGTTCAGACAAAAACTAAATGGCGGGCTGGGATTGTGGCTCAGTGGCAGAGCACTTGCCTTGCATGTGTGAGGCCCTGGGTTCGATTCTCAGCACCACATATAAATAATTGAATAAAATCAAGTTCCATCAACAACTAAAAAAATATTAAAAAAAAAACTAAATGGCATAAATGTTTTATTTTTTTTACTTACTGCCATTCACTATGCCTTATTAGTAGTGGTAATAATTGTGCTTATCCAAGTATGACCAATGATTGGCACATTTGAGCCACATCAGTAATAACTTAGTAATATGCAAATTAATAGGCAGTAGATATTATAAAATAAGTTCTGTATGTAATGCTTTTCCATTTACCTAGTTTTCTTTCTGGACTCTTCCTCCTCTTGTCCTTTTTGATTTCATAATGTACCATTCTTTCAGCCATCCACACTTGTACTTCAGCCATTTATGACTCCTCCTCCTTCATCGTCTACACAGGGAATTTCTATTGTTGCCTTGTTGTCTCCTAAATCCACTTCTTTCTGCCATTCTTTGAGTTTTGACTCTCCTTTCATTTCAGAGTTAGTGACTCAATTTTCCTTCTTTAATCTATGTGAAATTCAGCAAACACACACACACACACACACATATGTGAGACCTTCATTTAGATTGGTTCATTGGTTCAGATGTTTGTTCTTCCACGCACAGTAAGGCCTTTTGCAATTTTTAAACCTCAATAATACCAATATCTAATGTAGAATATAAGTACCTAAGATTGCAATAAGGAGAAATGGGGCTATGGAGTATTTAAAGAGTCTAGTAGCAATAGGCACTTAAAAATATTGGTTCTCTCCACTGTTATTGGACATAACTCCATTCTTGATCTTTCTGGCAAATTCTAAAGCATACCTCTCATTGTGTCTGTCATTCCTCTTTTCAAAACTTGCGATAGCTCTCTATTGCCTCACACATCAAATACAGACACTGCTGCCTGCCATTCAGATATCCACTGTCTCTCAACTTTTTTCCCATTATTCTTCTCCAATTTATGTAGTAGCCAAAGTTACTGTCTTATAATCCTATTGTTTTTCAAAAGTCATCTATTAAAATCATGACAATCCTTCAAATCCTGTCTCAAATACCATTGCCTTAATGGGCTGGGGTTGTAGCTCAGTTGTAGAGTGCTCGCCTCACACATGTAAGGCACTGTGTTCGATCCTTAGCACCACATAAAAATAAAGGTATTGTGTCCATATACAACTAAAAACATATTTTTAAAAATACCATTGCCTTAATAAAGCCACCGACAATCTGGAAATGGTATCTTCTAGTCCAGAAACATCCTCGTACTTGAAGGAAACATCATCCTGAGAGTGCCCAGGTCCTGCCACTTAATGTCATCCTGCGGATGTTATTTAATCTTTGTCTTCAGTTTTCCCCTGAAAAATGAGAATTATGATACCTACCTCATAAGGGTGTTTGTGAACATTGGAAGTTTTTTCATGTAAAGTATTTTGCATAGTGTCTGGCACTTGAAAATCAGTTAAATCAGTTTCTATAAATGTAGTCATAAATATGAACATTATTTTATCATCAGGACCCATATTTTTATAAGGGCTTCAAATAAAAGCTCTTTGAGATACAATAGAAAGTGACATAAACTAGAAAACAAGAGCCTTGCAGTGTTGGTTCCTACTACTAACCAAGCTGTGTGATGTTGAATATGTCACTTATCTTCTCTAGATAGCTTCCTTTGGCTACAAAAAAAGCTGAAAAAAATCACTAGCTCTTTCAGTTCCAGTATCCACAAAAAGATCTACTAGCCACTACCAACTCAACCCTACCAAAACAGTTCTTAATTTCCAACCTCTAAATGTGCTCCTTTCTTCAGTAAATGAAACTACCATCTACCCAATCAAAAATCAAAAATCTAAGTCATCTTTAAATCCTATTTTTCCATCTAAATTTAATACATCTGCAAATCCTATCAATTCTACTTCCAAAATATATTCTTGGTTCCATCTACTTCACCTTGATCTCCACTGATACAGCCCTAGTCCAATAGTCTCTCCTGTATTGTTGCAGTTAGGTTCATAATCTATCTTTTGTCCTCTATTCTTGCCTATTTCCTGTAGAGCCAAGGTGATATTTAAAACACAAATCAAGCAGGGCACAGTGTCCTATGCCCTTAATCCCAGCTACTGACCACTACAGAGGTTGAAGCAAGAGAATCACTTGAACTCAGGAATTTAGACCAGACTGGGCAACACAGGGCAAGATATTATCTCAAAAAATAGATAATAAATATAAACCAGATAGTATCATTCCCTTGCTTAAAACTCCTCACTGGCTTTTCATCATAAAATATCACACCGCTTTACCCTCTCTTATCACTCTCCCAGTATGTCCTTTTTTCTCCTCCTGCTTCCTCACCATATTCATGGCTGCCTTGAGCCTTAGCACTTGCTCTTCTCTGATTGTAATCCTCAGCTCCCAGTTGTTCTCTTGACTTTCTTCTTGTCATTTAAGATCTCAACTGTAACTGCCCTCTACTCTCTATCAGCAGTACTCTATCACATCATCTGATTTTATTTTTTCCTAAGGCTTACCACTACTGGAAAAATAATCTATATACTTACTTATCCTCGCCCCTCGGAGTAGAAATCAAAAGTCCATAATAATAGGGCCTATTTCTTAACACAGTGCCTGGAATATAGTAGGTATGCAGTGAAAAACCTTGATGGATTGGCTAAATCATTAAGTAAATATAAATCCACTTTTAATGAGGTATCAAGGTTTTAATTGCATGAGCAAGTACAGTGTTACTTTTAAAATGTATGGACGTATTGGTTTTCCTTTTGTTTAATCCCTCATACTTGATGAATATTAAGGACATATACTTGTGCCAGAAATGACTGTAAATAAGAAAAAACAATCCCAAGTTCCCCTGCCATTTTCTAAATAATTCCCAAATTTATTATTTTCTCCATCTCCTCTACCATAGACGACCTTAATGTAAATTACCATGCTCTTCGGCCTTTTCCTTGTAAGTTCTAATCTTCCAATAAATCTATCCTTGTGACTGCAGCCAGTGAACTTTTCAGTTGGTATTCTTTTTTAAATTTATTTATTCTAATTAGGTATACATGACAGTAGAATGCATTTTGATTTATTGTAAACAAATGCAGCACAACTTTTCTTTCCTCTGGTTGTACACAATGTAGAGTCACACCGTATGTGCAGTCATACATGTACCAAGGGCAATGATGTCCACCTTATTCCACCATCTTTCATGCCCCCATACTCCCTCTCCTCCCCTCCCTCCCCTTTGACCAAAGTTTCTCCATTCTTTCCACACTCCCTCCCGCATTATGGATCAGCATCCACTTATCAGAGAGAACATTCAGCCTCTGGTTTTTTGGGATTGGCTTACTACTTAGCTTTGCATGATATTCTCCAACGCCATCCATTTACCTGCAAATGCCATGATTTTATTCTTTTGATGCTGAGTAATAGTCCATTGTGTATATATGCCAGTTTCTTTATCCATTCATCTATTGAAGGGCATCTAGGTTGGTTCCACAGTTTAGCTATTGTGAACTGAGCTGCTATAAACATTGAAGTGGCTGCGTCACTGTAGTATATGCTCTTTTAAGTTCTTTTCAGTTGCTATTCTACCTAGGCTTTCTATGTTTCAACAAAGACCAGAATCTGCCCTTGTCTCCACCTGTTTCCTCAAACCAGTCCTCACTTTCCACCAGGCCGTACTCCTCCTCGCCTCTTGGGTTCTCGCCTGCCACTCAGCTGAAGCCCTAGCTTCCCGATTCCAGTGTCGTTCTGCAGAACACCCATGTTGCCTACTTTTTCGGATTTTAGACTGTGCCTTCCTCAGGGAAGCCCTCCCTGATTAGGCTAAGCCCAGCTCCCCATCATACAGCCCCACATTACCAAGGGCGTCTCTTTCAGAGTTCATATTTGTTTTATAAGTACATTCTCCCAAATATGACAACCTTAGTACCGCGCGTTAGCGACAGCCAGCCCTCAAAAGCTATTTGCGGAAGAAACAACCAGACTAACAGCCCAACCATTGCTCGCCCCACCCCTACGGTTGCAGCGCCGCTGTTACGCATTTAGTAGGCGCCCCGGACAGGCGTCTCAGGGCGCCTGCGCGAAGGGGCGCGCATGCGTGGAGGGGTGAGCCTGCTGACAGATTCTCGGAGGCAGCGGTGGTGGCGGAGGCCCTGGACTGCGGGGAATGGGAGTCCTAGGGCCCTGACTGAGCACCGCCCCCGCCTCCCTGCCCCCGACATGGCTCAGGAGAAGATGGAGCTGGACCTGGAGCTGCCTCCGGGTACGGGCGGGAGCTCGGCGGAAGGCGGCGGCAGTGGCGGCGGCGGGGGCCTTAGGAGGTCTAACAGCGCCCCCCTGATCCACGGCCTCAGTGACACTTCTCCGGTGTTCCAGGCCGAGGCGCCTAGCGCCAGGCGGAACAGCACAACGTTCCCGAGTCGCCACGGCCTGCTGCTGCCGGCCTCCCCCGTCCGCATGCACAGCAGCCGCTTGCACCAGATCAAACAGGAGGAAGGCATGGACTTGATCAACCGAGAGACGGTCCACGAGCGCGAGGTGCAGACCGCAATGCAGATAAGCCACTCCTGGGAGGAAAGTTTCAGCCTGAGTGACAACGATGTGGAGAAATCCGCCTCCCCAAAACGCATCGATTTCATTCCGGTGTCACCAGCACCGTCACCCACCCGGGGAATTGGAAAGCAGTGTTTTTCGCCATCTTTGCAAAGTTTTGTGAGTAGCAACGGATTGCCTCCAAGCCCTATTCCCAGCCCAACTACTCGATTTACCACCCGGAGAAGCCAGAGTCCCATCAACTGCATTAGACCAAGTGTTCTTGGACCATTGAAAAGAAAATGTGAAATGGAAACTGAGTATCAGCCAAAGAGATTTTTCCAGGGCATCACCAACATGCTTTCTTCTGACGTTGCACAGCTGTCAGATCCTGGTGTGTGTGTATCTTCAGATACCCTTGATGGAAACAGCAGCAGTGCCGGATCTTCTTGTAACTCACCAGCGAAAGTCAGCACTACCACCGACTCTCCTGTGTCACCTGCCCAAGCGGCCTCTCCCTTTATTCCAGTAGATGAACTTTCATCTAAGTGATTCTCCCGTTCTGAAACTTACTTTCTTTTTTCTTATTTTCAATGGAGAGACAGAAAAATCAAGTTGGAGCACTGAACTTTGTTGATTAATCTGAGTCTATTTCCTATTTGACCCTTTCCCCCTTTTTTTGGAATTTCCTGAAATGTTATTCTAGAGAACTTCTATGTCAGGTTCCTGCGGATGCCCTTGAATTCAGTGTAGTAATATTTTCAGACTTTTTCCCAATAAGTGTGTTGAAGCATACATTTTACGCTGCTAATATGTCTAAATACATATGTTATCCCTTGATTTTTTTAAATAATTGAGAGCTCTATTTATTTATGGGAATATTAAGTTCTGATGAAAATATAAATGTTGAATTAATCAGTATAGTAAACTGATGTTTTAAAATTCCATACTTTATGGCCACACTAATTTTTAATGTCATTTTTAATGATTGCTAATTTCCATTTGATGAATAATAACTATTTACAACTTTTTAAAAATATGTTAGTTATAACATATCAGTCCAGTGGTTGTCTGGTCTACCAAGGAATCCTTGGATATTTAATTTTCTGGGTGCAGAAGTGGATGGAAGTGGGAGATGATTAAAGAACAAATTATAAAAGTTTGCAACAAACCTTTTTAAATTAAATATGTAAAAGTACCCATATTTAAGAAAAAATGTTTTCTAATGAGATTTTATTAGTAATTCTAGTTAACCATACAAATATAACTATGATACAGAAAGTGAACTTTTTAAAAAATATTTTTAACCAGAAAGTGCTTTCTTTTGGGTATAATCCTAAAGTGCAATGGGGCAGTGCCTTGCAGTCCTAGCTCACTGTGTATAGGCTGAGGCAAAATTCTTTGTGCCACTTCAAACTTGAAATCTTTTCAAATTAAGATATGTGGGGAGCCCTGTTGAACTTCATCAGAGCCCCCCAGGCAGACAATACTTATCAATCATTGATATACTTTAAAATATACAAACGTGCCTCAGTTCTAGACATTCTTGCCAATGAGGAGCCAGAGCAAATTTTGGCTGCTTTTCTGCTCTGCCCATCTGTCACCTTTCTGGCTCTCCCTTATTCAGGAAGGAAGCAGCTATTCCCTTGCCAATAAGTCCTTTCTTTCCACCTCCCACCTAACTAGGGCACTGTCATTTAGACAAAGGTATAGTGTGACTCAGTTTCTAACAGTGAGCAACAACTGAATGGAATTATTTAACCTCTGTGGTAAAGCTACAGCTGGAATTGGTTACCTAGGGGAGATTGGTTGAATAAGGCTGGTCATTTGCAAGAGAAAATCAGTGGAATCACATAGGTAAATCATTGTTTAACTTAGGTTTTGTAAAAGGTAGAATTGGAGAATGCTCTTGGTCTTTTACAACTAAGACAATAAGAATAGCAAATCTTTTATATTATACTTCCTTATGATACTTCATCTGTTTTCCTTAACTAGATACATGGATGGATGAGTAGAAGGAAAGAAAGAAAGGCAGGCAGGCAGACAGAAAGGAAGGGGTTAACAAAAATTAAAAGACTCCAAAAGACCAAGACAAAAACCCTATCTTGTTAAGGTTATTACCTATGCAGACTAACAATTACATATAATTTTTACTGCTATGAGAATAAATGTAACTGGTCAATTCTTGACAGTTGCCTCAGTGAAATCGTATCAAGGGTAAGATTGTGTCCATGTTTAAAATTTTCTGTTCTGGATAATAATCTTCATGTGCTCTAGTCCTGACAGTGTTCCACAATTCAAACCTATGTACTTAGTTCCCTGTTGGTGCCCTGATCTGCTTCCAGAGGCACTTTAAAATCTTCCACATCTTTAAAACAAATTTTTTTTATCTCTGCTCTTAATCTGTTCTTGTATAGTGCCTAAATTGATGTCATCACTGGAAGCATCTTTGACTTTCCTTTTTCCCTTTCTTAATCACCAAGTACTGTCAACTACTTTTTAAATGAATCTCAGATCTCTCCCCTTCTCTCTCTCTTTGGTCTGATCTTTTGAAAATATAAACTTGTATTTTTCACCCTCTTGTTTGAAAATATGCCTTTCCATTTCCTACAGTTTAGGGATTTTTTTAATTTTTTTAGCCTGGTCTACAAGGTCCTTCAAGATCTGGACATATTCTAAAATGACTTCATTCCTCTCCTTACCCCCTTCTCAGTACACATCCTTCCTTCCTATTCTGCAAACACTAGACTACTTGATATTCCTTAAATATGCCATGTACTTTCTTGTGTTTTTATGCTTTTGGGTAGGTTGTTCTTTCTCCATAAAAGGACATATCTATCCTTCTTAGTCAGGATTTTTTCTTTTTATTGCATGTAAATTTAAGAAAGTGTATACCTACTGATTATAAAACATTTAAACAATGTAGGTATCTACATAGTTCTTTTTTTAAAAAAAGGAAAGCCTCCCTGTTAACTGTAAAATTCATCATTTTTCCCCATAGGTAACTTTTGTTAACAAGTTGGTATATATTGTACAAGATGTGTTACTTTGTATTTCCATGTACATATGTATATACATGCAGGAAGCCAACATGCCATTGACAGCTATTTTCCTTTCTCCCATATCTAATCACTTGCCAAGTCTTACTGATTTTATCCTCCAGAATCTATTCCTCATTTTTATCTCTGCTGCTACCTTGATCCAGGCTATCATCATTTCCTTCTTGGATGTATGACTCCAACTCTGGTTGACTACCTATTCATTCTTTCTAAAGCAACTAGAGCTTTTAAAATTGCAGATGTGATCCTTCCATCTCCCAACTTTTCCTTCTTAAAGCTTTTTATTTGCTTCTGTTGTTCTTATGAGTTTACAAAAATGTATTAATTATGAACTAGGAGGTCAAGAGGGATCTGACATTTGCCTCTCCCCTTGTTTTCTTGCTCACCTTTAATGACTAGCTTTCTTCTACTTAAATACATTATGTTCTCTCCAATTGTAGGTCCTTTTACCAGATCCTTTTCCCTGAAGGTATGAAAAATTTTATTTCTATAAATTTACTATTTTATGTAGATGATAAGTTTTAAATTAGCTAAGGCTCCAAGAGTTTATATGGTCATTTTGTATTACCCTAGTATTGTTCATAACTTCAATCATTACTCCTTAGCTTATGTAAAAATTATCCTTCAAAAACATTTTAAGGTATTAGTATTGCTCATCTATAAACCTTGTATAAGAAGTCCTAAAGCAATTAACAACCTTTAGTTATAGTGTAGTTTGTCATATATAATAAAATTCTGTGCAATATTTTCCTTTATTATGTTTGTTAAAAACAGTGTAAAACATAGTTTAAAAATTATGGATTAAATAATTAATGGTTGCCAAATCTAAAGCTAGTGGGTGCCAGAATCTTCAAACATTTGAAAGATTGATTGTAATCAAGAAAAACCCGCTTTCCAGTGATTCACATTTATTAGTTCAGTCCACTACACACTTACAGCAAGAGACCATTCTTGATATATTTGGCAATAAAATGGGAAAGCTTAAGACTTAGAAGGGCAATAAGACTGAGAACTTTTTTTCCTATGGGTATGTTTATGAATCAGTAGAAAAAGTTTGAAGATTCAGGAGAGGTCAGACAGGGAAATGATTGCCAGACATCCAGCAGAGGAAGATGATATAACCTACAATTCCTGGATAGCATCAGAGAAAAGAAGAAATAGTTGACCTTGGAAAGGCAGACAATAAACTTTTTATCTTCTGATACTTTCTTTAAAATCAGAAGGAGACATCAGTTGATTTGGTATTACAGGAGTTCAGGTGTACAGAGGTATGTGGAAAGTAGAAAGAATTTACATCTGATTAGTTCTATTTTTCCAATTTTTGAGGAATCTGAGATATTTGAGGTGGGGACAGGAGTGAATTTAGAACCTTAGGTGAAATGAAGGTTTAGTGCTGCTCTGAGAATTTGTGAAGGAGTGACTTAAAGATGAGTAAAAGACTTATTCAGCCATTTTGGATGCCACATTGCAGTTGGATAATAGGCACAAAGGAAGTGGGTTGAGTTGACTAGGTTTGGGAATTAGTTAAGTGGGTACTAGGTAAAGTCCAGTGTGTGAAGCAAATAAGGGTTCTGCTGAAAGTATAGTTTGAATGATTGCCAAAGGCATTGAGATTGGTCAGAGAAGTCAGCAAAGGCTGATGGCCTAGGCCATTTTTTTCAAGATCTTACCTTATTTAATTAGCCATACCAAATATGCAGATACTCTGGTCTTATGTAGCAGTTTTTCCTATATTTTTTATGGCTGATTTTGTTTCGCTAGAGATGCCTTCTTCTGAAGGCAACTCTTGAATTCCCCTCATTTGTGTCACATTGTTGACAGTGATCTAGACAGAGTTCTTTGACATTCAAGTAAAAATGTTTCTTAAAAATTGAAATAGTCTGCCAAGCATGGTGACACACATCTGTAACCCTAGTGATTCAGGAGGCTGAGGCAGGGATCACAGTTCAAGACCAGCAAGGGCAATTTAGAGAAACCTTGTCACAAAATAAGAATAGCTGGGGATGTAGCTCAGTGGTAGAGCACCACTGGGTTCAATCTCTAGTACCAGAAAAAAAGAGAAAATTATATAAAAATAAAGTAC
This sequence comes from Xerus rutilus, assembly GCA_028644305.1. Classification (NCBI taxonomy): domain Eukaryota; kingdom Metazoa; phylum Chordata; class Mammalia; order Rodentia; family Sciuridae; genus Xerus; species Xerus rutilus. Next base: position 122,201,882 of record CM053399.1, on the reverse strand, counting down.
ATGCATTGTGTTGGGCACCGTTCTGGGGGTTACACAAATACGTTAATGCATTTAATTTTTATTATTACCATCTGAAGTAAGTGCTGTTGTCCTGATTTTATTAAGGAGAAAATGGAGACACAGAGCAGTTAAATAACTTGTCCAGGTTTCTAGAGCTGGGAGGTAGGCAGCGTATTGTGGTGGTTAAGGACAGACTGTAGAACCAGTTGGCTGTAGTGAGGATTAAATGGATCGGTGTATGTAATGCACTTACAACAGTGCTCAGCAATTCCTGTCAGATGATCAGCTATCCTTGTGGTGGTAGTAGTGACTGGCATTATTGTAATTTAGCTTGTTCTTGCTAAGGAATCTTTATCATTTTTGGCGAAACTCCTATTTTCATACGGAGTAGTATGCTCTGCCCTTCAAAGTAGGCTATTCTTTTCTAACATGAGTTTTTTTGATACTAAAAAAGTCTCTTACACTGAGCAGACTCCCTCTATAACTTTAGTCTTCATTCAAGTCCAGCTCATTGAAAAATGAAGAAGTTGTATTCCTCCTTTGTGAAGTATCATCATTTAAAAATCAGAAATGCTAATCTTTCTCTGGTGCCTGCTTCTTGCTTCTAGATTTTAGAAATCTTGATCAGTTCCTTCAGTGTACTCCCTCTATGAAATAAGTCTGTCATTATTTTGGCAACCAAGATTTTCAGAAGATTGTGATCCTTCAAAACTGTATTTGCCTTCCTTGGTCAAATATGAGAGATAGTCTAATAACATGAGATTTTCCAGTAATAAAAATTAATGCTAATATTTCTTGAGCACTCAATATGGGCCAAGACATTCTTTTCAGTGACATATGAGTTCGTTTAATCCTCATGAAAATCCTAAGAGGCAGGTGCCATGAGTATTTCCATTTAACAGATGAGAAAACCAGGTACATTTTCTCAAGTACCTATTAGTTCCTTTATTTTCCATTTTGGAATTTAGGTGCTCTTTGTTTTCTCCTGAACAGAATTTTTTCCTTATTTGAGATAAATTCTAATTTCTAGCTAACCAGCTACTTGCTAATTTTGTTAGTGTTGCTTCTATTTTGAATCATAATATGTTTATTTTAAATGATGCCTTTAGATATAATATTAGAAGAAGACATTAGGAAGATTTTTAATAGATAAAAATTAAAGTGTATAAAAGGAAATCATGTTTCACATATTTTTAAGCTGATTTGTTGTTTGTTATGATAAAGAATACTCAAACTACAAATCTTAGGGGTTTTTTCCCCTTTAAATATGTATGTAAACTTTGTTACATAATGAGTGCACATACATCCACACACATATATGTTTGTTATGTTTGGTTTATACACTATCAAATTGATTTAGGTTTTCTTAAATGTATCATTCCTAGGGAAACAAGGGCAAGAACCAATTTGATCCTTTCCTGGCCCCTCCTGCCCACAAAACTATAAGTTTAAAATGTGTCATTTTTTAAAGGAAAAAGTAACAAGATTCAAAGAATGATCCAAAGCTTCTTATTACCTAAATACTAACAAGCTTGATTTATTTTTCTACAGGAAAAATCTATGCTTCTTCTCCCCAGAAGCATAGATTTAAAGTCAGGAGAACCAAGCAATCCTTAATCTTTCCCCTCCCTCCCTTCTTTTTAACTTTACTTATAGAAAATCACTTCATTATTCAGTGAAAGGACTCAAAAAAGAAAACTTCCTTTGGAATACATTCTGGAATTGATACTTAGACTTAAAGATTCACACTGTCTTGCTTCTGTATTTAAATTTTTAAACAAATCATTAAAAGCCACAATGTGTTCCAAAAGGTTAGTATCATTTTTAGAAGTTCAATAAATATTTGCAAAACATTTCAAAAGTGGCTCTTAGTTTTATATATAGCCTGTTAGGCAAATAACACCAAGTACCTTTGTCTTGCGCATATCCACATATGCACACACATACACACATTGACCTGTCTTGTGGATCTTCTTTTGTGTGCTTAGAATTATATTTAACTTTCTGCCCATTTTAGATTGTCTTCCATTTTCCCCTCCTCAGTTCCCTTACATGGACAGGCTGGATTTTGTAAATGTTACTGAAATATGACATATACAGATCACACACATATCCAGGTCTCTGCCCCCCCCCCTTATATGAAGTGGTTTTGTTTTTATTTTCATCAGCTTCCCAAATTTCAAGTACTATCCTAAAAGAGAAAAAACATATATGGTACTTCTACCCAGGATCTCTTTGTGCCTAAATTTTATTTCTCCTTTTTGAACTTCTAGAGTACATACTTTTGGAGATGCAAAAATATCACTCATCAAATTCTAAGGCAGCATGACTCAAACTAGAGAACAGAAGACCTATTGCTTTTCCCTACCTGTGAAAGTTTAGTGCTGAAGCAGTGCCAAGGAACATTCTGGTTCTTTTCCAACTGCCTACAGTGGTCCCCCAAACCAAACTAACCTCTAAGGCTTGGCTCGCAAGGTAATTGTGAAATAAGACAATTGAGAAAGATCTTTTGTGCCCTAGCAAAGCTAAATGGTTGTTTGAGGTCATCATTCCTGTGATTGAGGCAATCCTTCCCCCTTGCTTTAAGGACAAAGAAAGATTCTACTGTTGAGATGCCAGGAGGATTTCCAGAAGTCCAAGGCACAAGTAGTATTCAGTGTTGGTATCTTTTTTTTCTTTTTTTCATATTTAATTTATTTATTTGTTCTATTTAGGCTTACATGATAACAGAGTGCAATTTGTTTCATTTATACATAGATAGAGGATAACATCAATTCTCTAGTTGTAAGTTGTATAGAATCACAACATATATGCAGTCATACATAAAGTTAGGGTTATTATGACCATCATATTCCACCACCTTTACTGTCCCCATGCCCCCTACCCCCTTACACTCCTGTGAACAGAGTTCCACCATTGTTCCCATGTCCTCTCCGACAGTATGGATCAGCATCCACTTATCAGCGAGTACATTCAGCATTTGGTTTTCTGAGATTGGCTTACTTCACTTAGCATGATATTCTCCAACTCCATCCATTTACCTGCAAATGCCATAATTTTATTCTCTTTTATTGCTGAGCAATATTCCATTGTGTATATATTCCACAGTTTCTTTATCCAGTCATCTATCGAAGGGCATCTAGGTTGGTTCCACAGTTTAGCTATTGTGAATTGAGCTGCTATGAACATTGAAGTGGCTGCAGCACTGTAGTACGCTGTTTTTAAGTCTTCTGGGTATAGACCGAGGAGTGGGATAGCAGGCTCACATGGTGGTTCCATTCCAAGTTTTCTAAGGAATCTCCATACTGCTTTCCAGATTGGTTGTACCAATTTGCAGTTCCACCAGCAATGTATGAGCGTGCCTTTTCCCCCACAACCTCGCCATAGTGTTGGTATCTTTTGAAAAGAAAAATGTGAGCTGTTTGGGAGTAGGAGTGAGGGGATGATGAATGGGCTGGATATTTCTTTTGACGTGATAAATACTATCTTGGACTCTCACTGAGCTCTCCTTCTTCAGCAGAGTGACACTGAAGGTGGTTTTCCTGAATGTTTAGTCTTTGTTTCACTTTATTGAGTTAGAGTTGAATCATGATGCTAATAATTTCTTTTTCTTTTTTTTTTTTGGTAATAATTTCTTCATACTTCTTTCCCTTAATGTTCTCTTCTTTGAGTCCTCTGGGGGAGAAAAAGGTAAATAGTAATAATGATAGTTTATAATAATGGTCAGATTACTTTGATAGGGAATTGCAGTTCTCAGAGCTCTTTATCTTATTAATTTTACCATGTTCCTAACTCTGAATTAAAATTTATATTTATATAGTCTTTCTCAAGTCATCCTTTATCACACTACTTGCTACCAGATACTTCTAAAATGCAAATCTGAGTATGCAATTTTAATGACTACCCCTGAACTTCAAAATTAAATCAAATTATGCAGTATAAGTGAAAGAAAACCTCCTACCTCCACATATCCCATAAATTCCAGAACTCTAGCCACACGGAGCTGCCTGTGGTTCATATCCCTATATACTGTCTGTGCTTCCAAACAAGCTATGTCTTCTACTTAGAACATTTTTCCTCCCTCCTTCCACCACACCCCCCACCAAACCCTTTCCTTAACTAGCTCCTTAAAAACTTAGCTCAAGACGCACAACTGTCCTGATGACCCCTCCCCTTCTGGGTGCTTTCTTTTATGATCTTGTTGTACCCAGGGTTTCACTCTGTAAAAACCGTTAACAGACTGAATTTTGTTTCTTGTCTCTTTTTCCCATGCATAACAAGGACTAAGTCTTTTATTTCTGCCCTAATACCTGTCATAGCACATTAGAGTTACCCAGATTTGTATTGAGCAGATGAATATTAATTCCATCCGTCCATTAGGATGGATAAATGGATGAATGACACACACTTGATTTTGTCTTGTTTTTCAGTATTTTTCAATATTTGCAGTGGCATTTTGTTTCTTCCACAGACAGTGATGATGCCATTTACAAATTGATTCAACAAATGTTTATCAAGCATTTACTGTGGTACATAATATTTTTAAGAGAAAGGAATGTAGTAAGATTCTTAGTAAAACAAGTCCCATCACATGACTGAGCTTTTTATAGTTTGCTGAGACTAAAAATTCATTCATTAGGCAATTTCTGTTGGAGCACCTATTATGTTCCTCTGGCTGGCTAGTCTTCTGGGATCTGTTAGTGTACAAAACAAAGACTTTTCCCTATAGAACAAAGAAAGACTCTTTCCCTATAGCACACACATTTTGTTTATGTTCTAACAGGGTAAAGGAAGGGGCAGGCTGTGTGTGTGAGACAGAGATTGGAACAGCAAGAAGGTCAGCATGACAAGAGCAGTTAGCGAAAGAAAAAATAGTTGAGAAGGAGGTTAGCAAGGTGATCCAGGTGTTGGCAGGGATGGCATAGGACTACTGGAGGGCATTGCCTTTGATTATCTGTGAGACAGAGAGCCATCGCAGGGGTTGAGCATAGGAGTGAAATGAGATATCTTAGATTTTAAAAGGAATGCCCATTGAGTTGAGAATAGACTCAGAGGGGAAAGGTAGAAACAAGGGACCAATTAGAAGGCTCTCCAGAAACCCCGGCTTGGGTGAGGATATAGCCACCAAAAAGGGAGAAGTGGTTAAATTCTAAATGTATTTTGAAAGTAGAAACCAGCCAATTTTGTGGGCAGATTTGAAGTGGACAGAGCAATTACAATAGACAAGTAAAGGATAATTCCAATGTTTTATATTTGAATACTGGAAGGATTGGAATATGGAATATCCACTAAAATATGGAAATCTGTGGGTGGAATAAGACTTGAGAGTGGGGTGGGCTAGAGAGAAAAGGGGCATTAATAGCCAAATTTTGGATCCGTTACTTAAGAGATATTTATTAGGCATTCAAGTAGCAATTTCAAGTAAGCAGTTAGAGACCTGAACCTGGAGTTTAGGAAAGAGGGCTGCCCAGGAAATACACAATTGGAAGTCATCTGCTGTAGATGCATTTGGAGTCAGGAGAATAGTTGAGATCACTAAAAGGTTAGTGTAGGTGGAGAAGAGAATAAAAATTATACTTTGGGACATACTGTGACATTAAAAGGTCAGGAAAAAGAGACTGAGAAGGAGGAACTAGGGAGGAAGAAAACCAGAAAAGTATGGCCCTGGGAGAAAAACACACGAGAGAAGATTGAGTGCCCGGGCACGTCAGTTGACCTGTTCTGACAAGTGAGGACTGATCAGGGAGCATGGTACTTAGTACATGGAAGTTACAGGTAACCATATGAAAGTCATGTCAGTGGAGTGCTGGGGGTGGGGGCCGGATGAGTGGGGTTCAGAGAGGATGGGATGGACAGAATCAGGGACAGCCAGACGGCTGAAGAAAGACATGGGGTTCCCCCCAGATCCTTGAGGATAACAAGCAACTAAAGCCAAAGTTCATCTCTTTCCCTTTTTATTGATAAATTGTACACAATAAATATTCCTTTGCAATAAATATAATCTCACATGTGAGATTATATTTTGGGGGAAAGCAAAGACAAATAATAATTTTCTTTCCTCTTCCATCCCATTGGCATTTTGTGAGGGGGAAAAAAATCTGTGTTGTTACTCTAAACATGAGTAAAATTGTTCAAGCTAAAAACCTGCTGATTGTCTTCCTTCATAGATTTATCTGGTTAATTTTATTCCCTTGTCACCCATTTTTCTTGATGACTTTTTTCCACTTATAAATTGAAACTTAGTTCCATACTGTGACACAATTATTTCTGTAAGTTTGCCCCAGTTTCTTAACCCAGAGACATTTTTCTCTACAGTGAATGCTGTGAATTCTTTTTTAAGTAGTTCATCATCCTCTTAGGTTTTATTTAAGGGCAGATTTTTCCCCCTTATTCCTTTTCTAAATTATTATTGAATAGCGGGAAAAGTGAGGACCAGTAATGATAGGAAAGAAACCATGTTTTCCTCACTTTGGATGGCTAAGATTTGATTCTGATCATAAAATATTGTCAGATTCATTCTTGTGGGTTGAGCAGTCTAATCTTTATAGAAAGGATTCAGAGATACCCGAGCCATATTTGTTCCCAGGAAGAAAGAAGGCCTTTTCCCTGGATTACTTATTTCTCCTGATACTGCATTTCTATTTTTTAAGAGTCCAGTCAAGTACTGTCCACTCCACAGGGCATCCTCTGATTCTTCTGGCTCTAGGTAGTATTGGTTTTCCTCTGAATCACTGTACTACCTATTGCCTGACTGTATTGCTGCTGTTGTTATTGCTGCTGCTGCTGGTGGTATATCTATCTGTGCAATGGTTAAAAGAGTTTGACCTCTGCAGACTGGTAGAACTGCATTCAAGACCTGGTCCTTTCCCACTTCCCAACTGTGTGATTTGAGGCAAATTGATCTTTGTGTTCCTCTATATTCTTCTTTAAAATTTTTTGTTTTCTTTTTAGTCATACATGACAATAGAATGTATTTTGACATATTATACATACGTGGAGAATAACTTCCCATTCTTGTGGTTGTACATGATGTGGAGTTACACTGGTCATGTATTCATATATGAACATAGGAAAGTTATGTCTGTTCATTCTACTGTCTTTCTTTTTCCCATCCCTGTCCCTTCCCTTCATTCCCCTTTGTCTAAGCCAATGAACTTCTATTCTTACCCCTTCCCTGCTTTTGTGTGTTAGCATCCACATATCATAAAGAACATTTGGCCTTTGGTTTTGGAGGATTGGCTTATTTCACTTATCATGATATTCTCCAGTTCCATCCACTTACCCGCAAATGCCATAATTTCTTCCTTATGGCTAAGTAATATTCCACTGTGTACATATACCACATTTTCTTTATCCATTCATTTGTTGAAGGGCACATAGGTTGGTTCCATAGCTTAGCTATTGTGAATTGACCTGGTATAAACATTGATGCGTGTGCTTCTGTATTCTGACTTCTTAAATGGGAAAAATTTCTAGCTCATAAAGTAGTTTGGGTGTGAAGGGAGGATGTATATAAAATTATTTACTCAAAAAATCAACAACTTGGCTAAATGTCAACCTGAAAAATATATATAATATGTGAAATACTTCCTATCTTTAGCTTTTTCTGAAGGAAAGAGACCATGGTTTATTCTACCTTTCCTAATAGCAATTCTTATGCAGAGAAAGACCTCAGTGCGTGTTTATTAATTTATGATGATAGATAGTGCTTGGGATATGTATGGAATGTTTGCTCATAGAGAACTGCAACATGTATGTCTTAATGTACTGTGCACATTGTTTTAACATTATGAAATCCTCCAGGCTAAACTCTTACAGTGCACGATCCAGGGAAGTGATATCACAACTTTGATGGCACATGATTCCTTTTAGTTTTCCTGACACTCATGAAAATTGCCAGGTTTCCCCCTCTGATTCATGTTTTCATAGCCCAGAGTTCAGAAATCTGCTTTAATTTTAACCCAATTTGCCAAATTTTCTATAATTAGGAGAGGAACTTTAAATGACATTTACTTTTAAGCAAGCTTTCATAAAGCCATGTATTTTAATAGTATGGAAAAAAAGAATTAGAGGGAAAAACCAAATAGACTGAATCAAATTACACTTAATGATGAAAACGATAAAGGTTCTTTTTAGAAAATTCTGATGAACAAATTGATTACACTTCACTGAGACACCACTGCTTATGTTCCTTTGTGTATTGTTTCAGGCTTTTTTGTGATTAAATATGCATGTGTGATTTTTCACACAAAAATAGCATCCTACTGTATATTCAGCTCCATAAGCTGTTTTCCCCAATAATATACAGTGAGTGCTTCATTTTGCGTTAATTGCATGATACTAATTAATTGCATGATATTTGGTTCTATGGATAGACCATGGTATCCTTAACCAGCTGTTACTCTTTAGGAAGTTTTCCAATTTTTTCTCTCTGAAATAATGCTCTGATGTGTATCTGAACAAACTTATAAAATTTAGAGACCACAAATATTTCTTGGATGTGGCAATATAAAATAGCTGGCATGGTAATTTTGATGCAATTTTGTTCGTTCTTAAAATATCCCTTTTCAAGTCAGTTTTGATTGATTTATTTGACAGTCATGTTTGGAGCTCTTGTGTGACTGAAAACAAAAAAAATGTTCTCTGAAAATAATCTGTATTTCAGACTTTTTCATGAATCTCAGAGAACCTTTTCCTCAGTCAATTCAAATCGCAGTTTTGATAATATCATTAGGAAAAGGCTGCTCTGAGGTCTTTATCTCTTGTACCTAAGAAATCTGTAATTCAATGACATTACCAGGAGATGGGTTGTCATGACTCTTGTACCATGCAGTGGAGAAAGGCCGAAACATGGGGACGAGGGATGAGAAAGAAGGCAGGATTAGACACCTGTCCCACAGACTTAAGGTCACCACTGTCTCCATCTCTCATATCTATGGCAACTTGAAATCCTATGTTTTTCTAGATTAGTTATCAAACATTACCTCTAGCTTCCCATTGAGATATCCCAGAGAAATTAGTACTTTGACATTACAACTAGCGTATTTCTCTCTCATGCACTGAAAAATGACACAAAAAAATCCCTTATGACATCATGTGTATTTTGGAGTTATACGATATAATCTCCATATTTAAAGGCCTGAGGAGAAGGAATAATCAGAGTGAGTTCATCATTCACTTTTATAGTAAATGTTGAGTAAATTTGAATGGTGTGCTTGTGTTGTGCTGGGGGCTGGAGTTACCATGAGAAGTGAACACGTCTTTAATTTGCTCTTGGTGTGTGAGGCACATACATATTTTATTTAAAAAAATACCTTGCAATGCTTTGTAGTACTTTGTTGCAATATTTAATAGAATAGATATATTTTCAATATGCTATAGGAACTCAAAGGTGTTTACAGAGAAATTTTTTAAGTAAATGGGTATTTGTCAGGCAAATAAAAAAAATACAAATAGGACAAGTGTTTCATGTAACGTGGGCAAAAAACAAAGTGTATTCTAGGAATTTCCAGCAAATTTGAATTGCAGCATTCACTTAAAACATAAAGATTTCTTAGGTCAAGTTTTTGTGGCTTTTTCCCCCCTAATTTAGTGTTTTTTATTCTTCTATGTTTCTGGTTTTTAAAAGAATTTGATTGTTTATTCTTTGTTAGAAAATTATTAAACCATTTGACCCTGAAAGATGAGATGAAATGGATTTGGCTTAATAAAATGTTCTTGTAAGTACTTCCTATCTCCATGACATACTTTTTTTTTCTCTCCTGGATTTAATTGCTTAGAAATTATGGCTGCAGATTTCACAAAGAGATTGAAATATAGAACATACAAAGAATATGTAGTTCAAATTATCTGCTAAATTTTTGGACTACTAATAGTCCAAAATATGATAAAGATCGCTGTGCACATCTGTTGGTCTTTGCATTGGAAAAGCCTTGGGCTATACATTCTGAGATTTCAAACAAAGAAGATTTATAGTGGAAAGGAAACAGAGTTTTAGACTAAATGGATATGTTGTAAGAGAGCCATAATGGTTGTATTTAAATATTTTCCACATTAAATAAGGCATGTTGTAGTGTTATATTCCTGCCTTGATTTTAAAAATAAATGTATTTGCACCCATTATAGTTTTATTTTAATCCTCTGTGGAGTTCTACATAATAGCCAATATGAACACTTAAAAGGCCTAGATTGAATGAAACTTCCTTAAAGCATAATGCTCATTTAATTTTGAGCTTGTACTATGAGGAACGAGGGGGTTTTTTTGGTTTGGCTTTTGTGTTGTTCTTTTTCAGTTTAGGAAGCCTGCTTGACAAAATCCTGAAGAGTGTTAATTGATGTAAATTTCCAATATGGTTATAAAATTGTCCACTTGGTAAATATTTCATTAGCATTTACTATATGAGCCAGACATTGAGCTTAATTAACAACTTTATCTCTAGTTCCTAATAGATACATTAAACCCCTGACTTTATAGAGTTTGTTACAACAAGAAGAAATAGCAACAAACAAAGGAATGTAATGCAATTGCTGCCAATTACAATGAATGTTAGGAAGGAAATAAATGAGGGGCTGAGAACTCGAGCCATCAAGAAACACCTGCTTTGAGTAGAGTGCATTCCAGGCAAGATGCAGCAGGTAGCATGTACAAAGAAGCCAGGCAAGAAAGAGCTTGATTGTGTTTGAACAATTGGAACAAGACCAGTGGGGCAGAAGCACAATAAGAAGGGCGTCAGATGAGTTTGTAGAGCAAGGTAAGCTGTAGACCATACAAGGTCTAACAGGCCAAGGTAAGGAGTTTGCATTTGGCTCTGAATGCAGTGGGAAGGCATTAAAGTGTGTCACACAAGCAACTCACCTGAACCAACTCACTTTTTAAGATCATTTTGGCCATATGGAGAATGGAAGCAGGAAGACGAACCAGAGGCTGTGCGTTAGTCAGCAGTGGACACTCGTAGCTGGACTGACAGTAGCAGTAAAGAGAAAATAGTTTTGAAAAGTCAGCAGGGCTTAGAGGAGAGAGAGAGAAGTCTAGAGTGTTTCCTGACTTGAATAAAAAGGGGAATGTAGTGACATTAAATGAGATGGGAAAGTTAGAGGGGCAGGAATCTAAAGATGTTTGATTTCTGTTTAAAACCTATTATGGCTAATGTGCCTGTGTGGATTCCCAAGGTAGGAGCCAGCTGGACACATATATTCAAAGCTAAGGAAATATCTAGGATCTAGCTAAAATTACATGTGAGATAGCCACACCTCCCATCATTACGCTGGCTTTGATTGCAAAAGCATTTGAAGTGTAAGTGATAATTCTGCCACTCTACAGTGCATGGCCTCTGTTCATCAGTGACTTAATTTGGAACACCCACCAGTTGTGCAAATGAGGTCCTCCTTGATGACTCTTGTTATTCCAAATGCCTTAGCAGGCACCCAAGGCCTTCCCTGCAGAACCTTCAAGATGTATGCCAGATCCCTCCCCAACATGTGCCCCTTTTTTCTACCATGACAAATAGAAATTTCCAGAAAGCACCATGTTTTTCAAATACCCTGGCAAAATGATGCTCCTGTGCCCTGGAAACATTTGTTGCAGCTTTTTCTACCTTGCTTTCTGCAAGTGATCATTTAACATACAACTCTGCTATATGTCACCTCCTCCAAGGAAGCTTTCCAAAGTCCAATCTTTGTTCCCTTCTCTGTGCTCCCTTAACTAACCCATGTCCACCATATTTAAGTACTGATTACACTATTTTGCCCGTCTGTCTCCTTGGCAGTACTGTCCTTAATAGGAGGCAAAAGGAGCCCCTGCCCTATATGACCCAATCTGGGCCTTAGGACTTGTATGTAAAGGATCCCACTGTGGCCCCTTGCGCTCCTTTTAGGTCTTACTCTATGTAACCAAGCTGCCCAAATTTCTGAATTCCCTCCTCAAATGATGCTGAGCTGGCTTCAAGGGGCTAGAATTTTTTGCCCAACTCCATCCTCCTGAGGGTCAGTTAAGCCCAGTGTATGCAATTTTGAGCATGAAGGGTGGTGAGTAATGTCTGTAGAGGGTGCAGTCGGAGCTCAGCCTGTGCACAGAAGATTCTTTGAAACAAGGGACAGGACTTTGGGTAGGAAGAGAAGGTGGAATACAAGGAATAAAGGGCTAGTCCATTCTGGCCTTGAACACTGAGGAGCTTAAGAATTCTAAATTCAGAGAATGGCCTTTGCATGTCTGTATACTAACCATGAACTATCAAAAAGGAAATTAAGCAAATAATTCTATTTGTAATAACATTAAAAAGAATAAAATGCTTAGGAGTAAACTTAGCCAAGGAAGTAAAACACTTGTACACTAGAAAGTACAAAACATTGATCAACAAAATTTAAGGAAACATAAATGGAAAGGCATCCCATGTTTGTGGATTAGAAGGTTTAATATTATTCAAATTAATATTATGGATATTTAGTGCTCTACATAAGCAATATAATCCCTAACACAATTTCCATGGCCTTTTCATAGAAATAGAAAATCTGGAAATCTATATGTTACTATAAAGGACCTCATATAGCTAAAGCAATCTTGATTAAGAAGAACAGCCCCAGAGGTATCACACTTCCTGATTTCAAAATATATTACAAAGCTACAATAATCAAAACAGTATGGCACTGGCCTAAAAATAGCCATACAGACCAATGAAATAGAACAGAGAGCCCAGAAATGAACCCATGCATATGTGGTCAACTGATCTTCAAAAAGAATGCCAAGAACATACAAAGGGTACAATGAATCTCTTCAACAAACAACACCAGGAAAAATGGATATCTGCATGCAAAAGAATGAGACTGGATTCTCATCTTACACTATACACACACACAAAACTCAAGTGGATTAAAGACTTAACATACTTGACACTGTAAATCTTTAAGAAGAAAACAGGAGAAAAGCTTTATAATGTAGATCTTGGCAATGATGTCTTGGATATGACACCAAAATATATAGGGAATGAAAGCAAAAAAGTAAGTAGGACAATGTCAAAGTAAAAAGCTTTTTGCACAAGCCAAGCATGATGGAGCATGCCTGTAATTCCAGCTGTTCAGGAGGCTGAGACAGGAGGCTTGTAAGTTCTAGGCCAGCCTAGTCAACTTAGCAAGGTCTTGTCTCAAAATAAAATAAAAAGGGCTGGGTGTGTAGCTCAATGGTAGAGCACTTGCCTAGCATGTATGAGGTTCTGGGTTCTATCCCCGGTACTGCAAAAACAAACCAAAAATAAATAAAGAGCTTCTGCATGGCAGAGGAAATGCTCAGCAGAATGAATAGGAGAATGGAATGGGAGAAAATACTTGCCAACCATACATCCAATAATGGATTAATATCCAAAGTATATAAGGAAGTCCTTCAACTCAATATAAGAAAAAATAACATGACTTTTACAACAGGCAAAAGACTTAAATAGACATTTCTCCAAAGAAGATATACAAAAGCCCGCCTTTTTTATGTTGCTTCACTTGAGGAACTGAAAATAGGCTAATGAGGGCAGAGATACTTACAAACTGCAAGTGCCCAGTTTAGGCCAATGAGTGAGCAGGAGCTGACATCTGTTCTCTTTCCTCGGCAACTGTTAGGGCAGAGCCTTGCCTTAGACTGCTAGTTCTTGAGGTTTGTACCTTGCCTTTCACCTGGCATCTAACACATGCATGGATGTTTGTTAAGTGAAAGAATAATACAGCTGGAGATGGAACTCAGTGATAGAGTATGCACTTTGCTTGGGCAGAACCTTGAGTTCAGTCCCCATCACCACAAAACACACACACACACACACACACACACACACACACACACACACACACTATTCTGGTGTTCCATGGTTTTTATGATATAGGAATGAATGAGGAGTAGTTTGAACTCCCTTGGTTTCTATGGACCCAACCACTCCCTTCTTACTGACATAATGCCAACTTGAAGACCAATGCCCTTGATCAATCTGTGGATGGAGTTTGTGTCAAGAGGATACAGGGCTGCCATATATGGTTCTACAGTTGTGCAGTGCATAAAGGTGCCCCACTGAAAGTCACATGGAGCCTGATTTCCAATCCATACTCAGCTACTAAATTCTACAGCCGCTGGTAAAAACAGGGCTTTTGTTTCAGGATTAAATCTCTGCAGGAAATATCTCTTCCTCATTTTTCTCCAGGAGAATGTGTTTTTGGTAAATCAGAGGGGGTACTTTTTGTCATCCAAAGGTATCCTAGGTTTCCCAAGGTTGTGTGAGAATGGGATATTTGGGCACTCTCCCTGACCCCTGCTCCAAATTCTCCATAACTCTTAAGTTCTTGAGGAACTTAAGCTGTAAGCATTCTTGGTGTCAGAATATTTTGAGCATTTATCTCCCCATCCTTTGTAATTTCTTGCAACTTGTACCAAAATCACAGATAAGAAGGTCTTGATCCAAGTTCCAGGTCTACATTCCCTGTCCCCATGCACCTGGACCTCTCTTGAGTCAGCACCTGCTTCTGCCACACAGTAGATTGGCCCAGAAGTATTTCAAGCCATTGCTCTGTTCCTAGACCCCTCTGCCTGCCTGCTGACAAAATGACATTGTGTAGAGTGGCAAAGTGCTTTGCTTGATCCCAGATGTAGCCCTGGATACTGTGATGCAAAATCCCAGAGTGGAGCTCTCTACAGAAGAACAGGTCTGGGCATGAGAGAACTTAGAATTCCAGGAGGACTTAGCTGTATTAATACTAGAGAGAGGGTACATATTCTTTCCTGTTGTGATTACTATTGCTAATAATCACAACAATGCTAGATCCTTCCTGGATTTCTTTTGGTTGGACTGAATTTAAGAATTATGAGTTTATCTCATTCCTTGATACTAAGAAAAGAGAGCATGTGTTGTACTACAGTGCTTAAGCATAGTAGTGAACATTGAGGCAGCCAGCCAGATGAAGATTTGAAACATATTCCAAAAAATGAAAATTCAGGACATTTTTTTCTACTCTCAGACCATAGGAATTGACATAGTTTAGTAAGAAGTTTACAAAGTCACTACTGTGAATTGAGTACGCCACTTAAGAGAGGTGGATTTGGCCAGGATGGACTGAGTCTCATCCAAGAGACAAGTAAAACTCCAGAATTAGTTTTTCAATGAGGGCTAGTGTTGTCATGAAACTGTGAGCAGATACAGCTCCACAGGGAAGACAAAGAGCAGCATCCTCCAAGACAAGACCGGTCCCAGGGTCAAAAGTCTTCATGTTTAGAGCGGCTGCTACACAGGGTCTTCTTATTTTGTTTTGTGACTAATGCTGTGCTGAATTCTGATGGAATGAATGACGTAGGTTTGCCCCAGGGTGTTAACAGCCCTTTTCAGCCTCTTGTGCCAGACAGGAAACAAGTGATGGAGAGTGAATCAGGGTGTGAGCATCACACAGGAAGCATGAGCAGAAGATGAACGATGGGCATCTCTGGATGAGGAGGTAGCTGGCTGGTTTGATCTCCTTGGTGATTTCCTGTATTTATCCAGCATTTTTATAATAGATATAAGTTGCATTTATAATTGTATTTTTTTATTATTATTACAAAAGAATCCATGTGAAGAAACTGAAATTTGTGTGAAATAAAGCTAAAACAGGTAAAAGAAAAAAGAAAGCGAGGGAGGGAGGGAGGGAGAGAGGGACGAAGGAAGGAAGGAAGGAAGGAAGGAAGGAAGGAAGGAAGGAAGGAAGGAAGGAAGGAAGGAAGGAAGCTCTTATGGAAATATTTGGGATAGTAAATGGATCACTATTTTACTTTTTCAACTCATGTCTTTTAATCACTGTGCAAATCAAATATTCATGTATTTCTTACTCAGTGTTAAAGAAAGGAAAAAAGAAAACATTTATTAAGCATCCACTTAATATGTAAGAATTGAAAATTAAATTGAATTAAGAAAACATCCTTTCTGTGTTCAAGATAGTTTGTCTAAGACAACAAATGTGCTCAAATATACATTCATTAAACTTTCAACTTTTGTTGCTGTCATGTTCCAGGCACTGTGATAAATAAACAAATAAATAAAAATAGAGTATACTGCCTTTGAGGGACTGACAGCATAATAGAAAGGGAAGAAATTTAATGATTACAATATAATCAGACACTATCACATAGAGGTGGGCCTGGAATACCTCGGGAGCACATAGGAGAGAACTTAGTTTGGGATGGGTAGGAGTGTATTCTTTGAAAGAAGTAATGCCTAAACCACATCTTGAAGGATAAAGAGCAGTCAACCAGGACGGGAGTCGGGGTGAGGGTAACGTCAGGCATGAGAGTCTGAACAGAGGCAGGAGGTAGAGAGCACAGTGAGTTAGGGAACTGCAAGTCACGCCACGTGACTGCAACTGTGCTGGGCTGGGTAGCAGCGAGAGATGAATTCACAAAGGTGGGTCATGAGAGGTCATTGGCTGTGCTAAAGGTTTCAAGATCTTCCCTGAAGCAGTAAGCCATTCCAATATATTAAAGGCAAAAGACAGATTTGCATTCCAGAATAGTCCCTTTAGCAATATCATGTCCCAGTGAGGCAGACTAATTAGGAGGCTGAGGCAGTAATCTATGCAAGAAATGATGAGGTCTCAATTAAGAAAATAGCAGGGAAAATGCAGAGAAAGAATCAGAGTCAAAGAACATTAAAGAGATTGATTGGAAAGGATTTGATTGATGGGCTAGAAGGACGGGATTTTGAGGAGTTGAGATGGCTGCTGGCTTGGACAACTGGGAGGTAATGGTAGCATTCTCTGGAGTGGAATATGACAAGCTATAAGTGGAGCATATTGAACTTATTGTGCCCATAAGACGTTATAAGAGCCCTGCAAGCAACTGGAAATATAAATCTTACTCTCAGGAGAAATATCTGGGCTCAAGAATTATTTGTGAGTCATCCCAAGTAGATTGCAGTTGAGCCCATCAGAAACGAAGGAGACAATTCAGTGAAAGTGAGAATAAAAGGATACATGAGACCCTGGGGAACATGGATATTTAAGAGGCAGCCTAACAGGGTGCCTGCCAAAAGAACAAAGAAAAAGTGTTCAGAGAGGTAGGGGGAAAGCCAAGCACAAATGGAGTCCTTGCTTGTGCCCTCTCTGAAATCTGCCATTCGTGACAGAAAGGGCAAAGAACACATAAGTGGCAGAAATGTCTGTGCCAACTGAGCTTGCCTCTTAACAAGTCTCCCTGGACATAAACATCAGTTGACACCTCATTGCCAGACTGTCTCACAATACTAGACAGTTTAAGTGGGTAACACATTACCTCCCCCACAAAAGCCAGTGTTCTATTAATAAAGGCCAGGAGGAAAGGGAATTTGGGGTAAACGGATGACCTTGCCAGGTAGCTGAGAAAAGAGGCACCTCGGTAGAAAAGGACTGGTCACAACACGGATTTGAGAGCCTGCTGTGCGTAGATGCTCCCCATGTCAACACTTCAGACAATGAATGAAAAGACACAAAGAGCCCACTTGTGAACTTGGAGTGGCCATGAAAGGCAAATTGTGGGGAAAAGGAAGTGAGTACACTAGTCCTTTGAAGAGGCTGACCTTGAATATAATGGGTCAGAGGGAAAGATCAGGGCAAGAAGGTTGCAGGAACCAGGAGTGAGAGGCCCTGGAAAAAGTGAATATGCTCAGATCCTCAGGACGAAGATTCAGATGAGAGAAGGGGTTTGAATACCATGGAAGAAGAATCTTCGCTGATGGGGGGAGGGCTCCAGATAAGTGGAGTGGGGGGCCTAGAATATATCATAGCTATGCTTGAGAGAGAAGAGGGTTCAGACAAGAGAGAACAGGTATGGTGGACGTGAGTTCACAAGTGAGAAGGGCAGGAACTGAAGAGACCATCATTGCTGTGTGGAGCAGGGGCAGGATGCAGATTGTCATATAGAGACTTAAGGAAATAAGTGAAGTCATAAAATAGGCAGGTCGGAGCACCCCTTTGAAAGTGGACACTGTATTCCCATCCTGGTTCTCACTGTATGACCTTAGGCAAATTATTTAACCTCTCTACTGCCTGTGTGTTCTCTGCAACCAAGAAATGAGGTTAATAACAGAAGGCTGTTATGTGTTGTTGAGAGTTCATTCATGTCGTCCTCATAAGAGCACCTGGCACAAAGGAGGGTTTCATGCTGTAATCATTGTTATTAATGGGACTCAAAGCAACTGCAGGCTGGGGCCACCTGGACACCTGCCTATGGGAGTGTGTGTGGGTGCAGGGCTGAGAGAACAAAGGAAGCCGTGTGTTCTTCCAGGAACTACTCAGATCCTGGAGAGGCAGACCCTCTCCCTGCTCTCAAGGAGAGCAAACAGTGGAGTCACAGCAAGAGGCTATCCAAGAACCAGCCACCTTTGTGGAGAAACAAGCCCTCTTCAGACTTGAGAGGAGGCATGTGAAGACAGGGAGCGGTGTGTCCAAAGCCTCCTTTACCTCCTATGGCAGGACAATGGCAGAGGGAGTGGCCGGAGCAGAGCGTGGGCTCCATATTTTGCAGGGCCTTGAGCGCCCTAAGTCTCTTCTGTAGCCACAAGAAGTTTGGAAGCAGAGTGGTGACAGGATCCACTGTCTCCTTCTGTGTTCCTTCTGACAGAGTTGACAAAAATAACGATGAAGCTAAGTGTATGGAGTGTGTAGTTCACACCAGGGACATTGTAGTGCTGCACATATTGGGCTCTCCTCACAGCTGCCTTGTGAGAGAGGCGCTGTTCTGTTCCTCTCTTTCCCATGACCAAGCTGAGGCACACAGAGATGGAGCTACTTGAAGAGGCTGTCCAGCTGATGGATGGCATGTCAGTTTGGAAGCTGGCATTGTAACTCCAGCCCCTGTTCCTGTGACCACTGAACTATCACTTGTCCCATTGAGACATGGCTCAATGGAGAGGGTAGTGACAGGTGGAGGTGGGACAATGACCTCAGGAGCACTTATGGCAGCTCATGGCAAGCTTGTTTTATGTCTTGGTCAAGAAGAGTTTGGCTGTAAGGATTAGAAAGTCCTGCAAATAGCTCAAGTGCATGGTAGAGGTTATTATGAAGATACAGGGCCCTCACAAGACCCAGTTGCTAGCTAGGGAGGATGACTCGACATCACACAGCTGGAAAGTTGTCAGGCCATAGTAGCATCTTGTCCGTCCATCCATCTGTCTGTCTGTCTGTCTGAAAACACAGGGCCTTCCCTGTGCCTCTTTCTGTAATCTGATTAAATGCAAAGTTCTTGCCTTCACTCGCCTATGACATTGGCTGGCACTGCTTCTACCTGACCTGACAAATCCTTGGGCCCCTAAGTCTATGTGTTATCGAAAAGTTCTACATATATTTAGATAACCTGCTGGTTTAGCCTGAGTTGAGTGTCCCTCCTCCATCCATTCTCAGCTGGGGTGGAAGTGGCAAGGGTTACCACCCGACAGAGAGAATGCTTCTCTCAGAAGTCCCATGATTTTCAGTCCTTAGTGAAGCTTGAGAGCATAGTTGACCATGGACTTAACCCTGTACTCCCCAGACCCAGCCAGAGCCCAGGGGCTGCAATGTTTCTATTGTAAACACAACCTGGGGTGCCTCCCTTTCAAGGGCCAGCTCCATCCTGGTCAAGTAGGTCTCATCCCCACCACTCCTGCAGCAGTTTCTAGATTCCCTCTCTAAATCTGATCTTCCCTTCCCATTTCATCTTGCCAACTCTTAAGCAGTATTATTGTTTTTTAATCATATTGGCCCTCTACTCCAAAGCTTTTGGCAGGTGTTCCTTAAATGGCATCCATGGCTGCCTCCCAAGGCCATCTATCCTGTGACTAATCATTCCCGCCACTTGATTTCTCCCTACGAAGTCAAGATAATCTTCCTCTCTTCACAAACACAGAGAGTCACTCTCTTCTCCACTCCTGCCCCTTCCCTCTCTCTTACAGCCCTTCCTGCCTGCTCTGACATCTCAACTACCCTTAACAGTGCTCACCCTAGACCTCTGTCCCCTCCTTACCTCCAAAATCATCCTTTTCATTTTAATTCTCCAGTTCAACTGTTGGTTCATTGGAAAGCAGCTCCTTACCCAGAGTGTCTTGGCTGAACACAGCCAAGCACATGTCAAACACTTAAGGAAATTTAATCTTCAGTGATTAATAGCTGATTTATGATTCTCTTCTCCTTGGTATCTTTTTTGGCTTTTAAATTTTTTAGTGCATTTTTTAGAACATTCCATATGAGCCCTCTGACTGTGATGATTGAATACTTGTTAGAAGCAAAGCCAAGTAAGAGTATTAACTCCTAATCCTGTTAAATACTCTTCCATTATTACATGTGTTTGTGTTTTGGCTTCACTTTTATGTGCCTTGACAACAGGGACTGTGTTATTCATTGTTGTAGTCCCCCAAAGCACTACACACAAAGGAGTCCTGGAATAAATGAGGAAACGAATACCCTGCTGGTTAAGGAATATGTCAAAACTGGTCATTTTAGTACTGCTGTCCCTTTAGCTAGATCTTTACATTTGTGCTTAGTTTGAAATCACTTTTGTTGCTTGTTTCCAATTAAACTTATTATCAGCCCAGAACTGTAGGAAGACATTTTTTTAAAAAAATTGGTTAAACAACATTTTTGTCCTGCTTAGTCATTTCCTGTCATTAGCAGCATCTTCCATCCCCTCTAAGAAATGCACGTCTTCTGTGGTCCTTCCTACTCCCCTCCTATGTTCGTTCTGACTTCCCAAGCAACAAAGAATCCCCTGACAGCTTGTTCAGAGAAGGTTTTAAGGGAGTAATCTACCAGGTGTCCTTTGTGTTTTGGACCTACCGGAGATCAAGTGTTGGTTTGGTTTTCTCAACAGAAGATGGAATAGACCCATAAATATTTTGCAGACTGTGGCAGGAGCAAAGGCAAATAGCTTTATTTTTCTTTATGTTTCTTAGGTGCCAGGAATTGAACCCAGGGGTGCTTAACCACTGAGCCACATCCTACCCTTTTTATTTTAAGACCAGGTTTCACTGAGTTGTGTAGGGCCTCACTGGCTTTGAACTTGTGATTCTCCTACCTCAGCTTTCCAAGTCGCTGAGATTATAGGCATGCACCACCACACCTAGCCTTGGTTACTTATTTGTAAGACTGAGCATTATTCTGCCAGTTCCACTGGCTTTGGTTTGCATATGGCTTATAGCAAATTATTATAATTGAATAATTCCTGAGGCCTGTACTTTTAGAAAACAGAAAATAGCTTAGAATTAAAGTGTGGATGGAGACCATAATTGTGAATTTTAAAAAATGAGAAATTATACCATGCAATAAAGACATAGTAATGTGAAGTCTATCTGATATCAAATGTCAAGTGAAAAATGGGGGAAAAATTTGGAAATTTTATAGAAGCAAGAAATTCAACTATTTAAAAAATTTTTGTGATTATGCTAGATGTGACTAGGAAGAGGGTTTTTTTTAATGTTAATTAAATCTACATGGATTTTTTCCCATATGCCAAATATCATGACTCTGTATATACTTCCTCTTCTCACTCTTTTTCTCTACCTGCCAACACTACCACCAAACATGCACAGACACATACTAGGTCTTTTGTGTTGATTTTCTTCAAGGCAGGAGAAGGCCAGGCAGTAACGATATTTTCATGGAAGGCTGTGAGTTACAGTGACCAGAAAGCAACACATCCCTCATGCTTGTTTTCACCAGCAACTTTCTTCTGTCCAGTGTTTGGAGTGCAGGCTTGCTGTGAGAAGGCTTATGAATTCTTCTAGCATAACCTTTGGTGGGAAAATGAATTACAAGTGGTCCATTTTATGTTGAGCCTTTTGTCATCACCATTTATAGCTATTCTGTTTATTCACTTTGTGGGAGCCATTCTGAGAGTTGATGAATGTGTTTTATGAGAGAATACAAGAACCCTGCAATTTGATTTGATTGGTCTCCATTTGGATTCATAGCGAGCAGGTGCCATCGTTTGGAATTGGTTTTGGCAGTGGCTTGGTTATATAAATATTAGATGCATGGAATGGAACCTCATTTAAATTATTTTCATCAGTAAGAATAGGAGAGCTTTACATTGAATATAAGATGTCATGGTTCTATTTTTAAAGCTTCTGGGCATACAAATGTGTAACATACCATATGTCTCAACATATGTCTGTATAAGTGGCCTCCATTGTGCATATACATAACGTGCAAATTTTCTGTATTTCTTTGACAGTTTGTGCAAATATTTTTTAAATTCTAAGACTGATTTCTTAATGTAACAGAATTTTTTTCTAGTCTGAAAAATATAGGCATTTCTAACTTTGGAAACTATGTCAAGGATTGTTTTCAGTTTGGTGAATTTTTGTTGCTTATATTTCAGCCTTGGAAAATAACCCATCACATTTTTAATTTCATTTTTTTCATGCATCGTTTGGGACTGTTGTTTGTTGCCAAAATTCCATTGAAGAATACCATACCTCTTCTGAAGTGTAGGGGGAGAAGATGGAAATACTTCCTACCTTCCCAGCAAGGTAGCTTACACCTAAGAATGACTCTCCAGATTTTCATGAATTCATTTACATTTTCACACATTTGTTTTCATTCAGACAAAAGATTAAACAGGGACTTATGATCATAGGTGGAAGGAGCAATCAGGAAGTCTGTTTATAACCCTTTAAATAATAACCTAAACCCTGGCTGCTTTGGAGTGAATTTTTTGAATTATTTTATTTTGAATTGACACATAATAGTTGTACATATTTTAGGGGTACACTGAGATGTTTCAATACGTGTATACATGCTCAAATTAGAGTAATTACCATATCTGTCACATCAGGCATTTATCGTTTCAATTCTTAAAATGCAGTATATACTCATGAAAATTTCAATATGCTTCTCATGCTGCTGAGTCTTTCTTTAAGCAGTCCATCATGGTGCCTGGCATCTTTCCTACCCTCTGTCTCAACTTGTATCCTCCGCACACTGATCTAAGTCCAGTTTCTGTGTTCCCCATATATGGAGCGTTCCCAGGTCCCCACAAGATAGCTTACACAGTTCCTTTGGTAAAACCCAAGAGTACATGTTGTATCGTAGTTGTTCACGTTTGTCTCTCCTGTTGACATCACATCTTTGAAGACTAGGACCTGCCTTTGTCATAATGGCCCCAGAGCCAAGCTCACTGCCTGACATGTAATGTTCAATAAATGTTTTTTGAATGAGTGAAAGAATGAATGTATTTGCTGTCAGATAATGAACCTGAACTCAGAATATTGCCAATAAAAGATACACTCCATGTTTGTACAAATAGGGCAAAATATCCCCTACTGTTATGTATAACTAAAAAGAACAAATAAAAACAGAAGAGCACAATTAAAACAAAAATGATTAGCAGTAACCTGAAGGTATGACAAGGCCCACCTAACTTGCTTTCTCTTTTGAGAAATATATTAGATGTGAATCTATACACAACTTATATCACACAAAAACATCTGAATATGGCTAACCTCTGGAAGCTCAATTCCTGTAAGGCAGTAGCACTCAGAATGATTAAATAACCAGTGAACCCCCTCATCATTCCAAAGAGGCTTTGAGGTGAGGCAGGGGTACCAGACCAGAAGAACTACATGATGAGGTCAGCACAATTCATGGTAGAAGAGAAATGGATCAAGGCCCAAGGTCACAAAGAGTCAATAGCAGAGATGGACATAAAACCTAGACCTTCAGAGCCTGTTTTAATATTCTTTCCATTAGTCCTGGTTGCCTTACTTCATCAGTGTTCATTGAACTGTTTGTTTTTCTGGGAAGGACTGGTAAGGTCCTTGTGGCTAGTGTCTCTCACTTCTGGTATCTACTAGTTGGCCTGCCTAGTTGGATACTTAGATAATCATTTGGCCTTGTATGAGAATCAAACCCATCTATGGTAAATTAAAAATACTGAGTTATATGGCCCTAGCTAGGGAATTCAAAGCTGAAAGAGTTGCTGCTATTACTCAAATATGGCCCCCCAGGTGTGCTATAGCATCTAAAACTTTCAGTAACTATGGAGTGTTAAACAGCTCCCCTACCACCTTGTAAATTAAAAAGTACCCTCTAGGTCGAGACTCACACACATAGAACAAGTTTTACAGGAAGTAATTGCGTAAATTCATATTTTTGGCTAATGGTTGTATTGACAAATTGAAAAATGCAATGTAATATTGATTAGACAATCTAATTGTTTTGTTGAGTAAGTAGCAGAGGGAGTGTAATATAGTAGAAAGAACATTAGATTTGAAGTCAGACAACTCTGGGTCAAATCTCAACCCTTTGATCTCTTAATTGGACCCCTGGCAAATTGTCCCAAGTCTTGGTCTTACTTCCTCCACACACCTAGACTTGGGGAGGGGCTCCAGTTGACCCTGATGGTCATCTATTTAAGTTCCTAGAAAATTCCCAGAGTCATAAAAACTGAAATGTTTGTACTAGCTCCTAGGCTACCTCCCAATCCACATTTCCTTTGACAATCATGAATCTTGTACATATTATCACCCCACATCGATTTTCCTACCTTTATTACAATTTCACTTTTGTTCTATGGCCCATCACTGACCTGCTTGTCCTTGGAGTCATTTACTCTTCCTCTGTTCTTTGTCACAGGGCATTCATCCCATAGAGGCCTCCTTTCTTAGGCATCCCATGAGGTCAGGTGGTTTCCAGCAAATTGACTCCTCAGAGCACTAAGATTGGCAGGTAGAAGGTGAAGAGAAAGGCCAAGGTCCCTCCTCTCTCTTTCTGCCTTGGGTGACATCTCCAACAGCAACTATATCTTCCCCATTCCTCCAAATATACCTCTAGTTCTATGGTTCAACTTCTGCTAATCAAAATTCACCATGTTGTTCTGGCCTGGACAGACCCCTCTGGCTTCTCGGGTCTGTTAACACCACCTCTGCTTTTACCTCTAGCCCTAAAAACAATAGTGATTTCCTGCTAATGCTAATCTCTGCCTTTCACCACTACCACTTATTTAGCTTCTCAGCTCACCCATCACATTTATAACAAATTTCCTGTATGAAATTCCTTCTCTTTAACAGACCTACAGTGCTTTCTGTTTTCCCCTTTAGGCCCCAGCAATTCTCTTGAAGTGATAAACTATCTGTATTGCCTTTGTTAGTCAGAGTAGTTATATGACCTCAAGCCTGCAAAGCATGCTATAAATACTAATTTCTCCAGACCTACCACAGAGGAGTAGGAATTTACTTGTTTTGGTGAGTGGCCCAAGAATCTGAATTTTCAAAAAGCTCCCCAGATGCCCAGCACTAGTACAGAGAACAGAAAAAACCAGGCTGAGGTGGAGGTGCTTAGAATGGTGATGTCACTAAGTTCATTTACCAAGTGAATTCTACAAATCAGTCTCCCAGCAAGAGATCTTATCTCAAAAAAAATTTAAATTACTACATCCCATGGACTTTATAGGACAGTCCATTATAAATGTAAACATACCACCCACTAAATTGGGAGGTGTGAGGGATTATTTGCAAGATTAAGTGAGATAATGTAGATGACAGCATTTCACACATCATTTGTTCAATAAATGATGGTGGAAGCCAGGTGTGGTGGTATGTACCTCTAGTCTCAGCACTAGGGAGGCTGAAGCAGGAGGAACTCTTGAGCCCAGGAGTTTGGGGCCAGTCTAGGCAATATAGTGAGACACTGTCACTTTAAACAAAAAAAAATATAGTGTCTTTCCTTCCCTCAAATACAGTAAAAGCATAGAAATGTAGAAAGCTATGAAAAAATATAAATGATTTATTCCTTAAGGTAATAAAGTCCATATATTAAATACCAGAAGGATAGATAATCAAAGAATCAAAAAATGCTTATTGCCTACCATGGATTATTGTTAACTAAGCTGGTATCTCTACACTCTGCCCATATGACACTGTACGTTGGTTCTGTTTAAGGTCAGAAGTCATTTTAAAAATAAGTTCTAAAGGGGAATCTTGTGTCAGATTATACAGCAACACATTTTCTAAGAAGGCCTGAGCCTTATCCTTCACTTGGCCCCTGGAATTTTTGCATTCCAACCTCTTGCCAGAGACTAGTCACAGTTATAACTGTGAGTGCTCCACTGTCTAGTTCTTATCAAAAGGTTGGTTATGAGAAATAATATTCACGGAGGACTGCCTGAAGGATCCGCGCTCTGTTTGTTCCTCACTGAGACAGTGTCAATTTTATTCATTGCTCATAGGAGGTCATCAGATAGGTGCCCACTGGGATCTCCATATATTAGCTTCTTGTCAGTTTCATTACACTGGGGAAAATGAATGAAAACAAATATATCTATCATTGTGGAATTTTGAACTCTATGCAAAGAGAGAAAATTCTCACAGGTTTGCTAATGAAGAAAACTAATGTTACCAAGACAGAAGCATGAGA
>CM053399.1:122093116-122175036 GCA_028644305.1 Xerus rutilus | reverse complement strand
AAAGATATGTTGAAGTCTTATCTTCCAGGGCCTGTGCATGTACTCTTATTTGAGAATGGAGTCTTTGCAGATATAATGAAGTTAAGATCAGGTCATGAGGGTGTGCCCCAACCCAGTATGACTGGTGTTCTTATAAGAGGAAAGTATCTTATGAAGACAAGAGACAAACAGGGAGAAAGCTATATGGTGACAGAGGCCAAGACTAGAGTGATGTACCCATAAGCCAAGGAAGGCCAAGGATGGACAGCCACCACCAGAAGTAAGGGAGAGACAAGCAAGTAGTCTATCCAGAGGCCAAGAGTGAGCATGGCCCCACTGGTCCCTTGATTCTGTATTTCCAGCACCCTTCAGAACTGTGAGCAAATAAGTTTCTATCATTTTAAGCTACCCAATCTGTGGTGTTTTGTTAAAGCAGCACAAGAAACTTATACAACCTGTAAAAGGTGGGAAGAAACACAAAGGCCAAGAGCCACATAGCCTGGGCCACCTCATCAGCAAGCTCTAGGAAGAGTGCTGCCTTGTCATTTGGTCACAGGAGTTGGCTGCCCCAGGAAGATCATGGCCTAGTGTGAAGTCACACCCTGCAGAAGCAGACCCAGGAGGCATTGTCAGCTGGAGGTATCTGCTGACCACACTTCCAGTGACAGGCAGTCTTCCTCTCTCATAAGATCTAAATGCTGTATCTCTGTCTCATCTATAGTAGCCAAGAAAAAAATGTCTAGGGAATGTAGATGGCAGATAGTCATTTTGACTTTAATATATATATTTTAAATGATTTTAAAGTAAAAAGATAACTATGAGCAAAATATATATGGAATAATAAGTTTTGAAGGATAAAAAAGGAGTTATAATTAATCCAACAAAGAGGGAATGAGTAAAATTACGTGCAATAACAACATGTATAATTAATAAATGTGATAAGAGTAAACCAGACACAAGCTTACCACAACACATGTCAATTTTTTGGTCCACTATCAAACAACAGAGTCTTAGATTAGCAAAAACTAAAAACCAAAAATTCATTTTTAAGCTATTTATAAGAAACACAGGTAAAACAAAATAATAACATCAAAGAAGTTGAAGATAAAGAAATGAACAAGGATATGCCAGGCAAAAGCAAACAAAAAGAAAATGGGAACAAGTGTATTTGCCTCAACTACAATGAAATACAGGGTTAAAATTATTAAATAAAAAAAAGACATTTTGAAAACAAAAAGTATAATTCACAAGGACACTATCATAGGCATCTCTTTTATTCACCAACCATTGTAGTTATGGAATATATGAAACAAAACAGGAGAAAAACAGAAGAACATTATAAAACTATAAATATGAGGGAATTTTGGTATATTTTGTTAATAATTTGATAAAGTAGACAAATAATGATTAGGTTAGTGATAGTATAGGATGTTTCTTCTCTATAAACAGAGAACATATATTTTTCCCTTATATCTATGGAACATTCACCCCCTGCCCAAAAAAAAAAAAAAAAATCTATGCTCATGGTCATAGAAGACAAGAGACAAACTAAATAAGAAAATAAGTTTTGGGGAAGATAGGAGATATTTTATTCATTCCTTAATCCTAGTTCTATAAAACAAGAAATTGGCACTGGAAGATAACAATGTATAAATGCTTGAAATTAAAAAGATCTTATAGGTGATTCCTAGATTAAATAGAAATTAAAACAAAATGACAAGTTATCTGGAAATTAGAGTACTTTACATTAAAACTCATGGGGAAATCATTAATCAGGAATAATTTATAGCCTAAATGCTTTTGGATTGCATCTAAATTTTTTAAACCACCCCCAAAAAAGGAATTAACAGTAAAAGTTAAAATTAATGAAAATGGCCACAAGACAAATAAAAAGGGAAAACCTGACTATAAAAAGATATATTCCATATTAAATACATAAGTGGTGATAAATTTTAACAAGGAAATTGATGGTTTCTAACAAATTATAAGTTACTAAAATTTGACCCAAAATTGTTATAAATCCCAGAAGATGAATAATTATAGAACAAAAGCTGAGTACATCTAAAGAGAAAAACCCTTCTAGTTTTATGAAAAGTATCAATTCCTTACTACAAGTAATGATGGAGGCACAACAGTATCACTCATGAATATATTCTTTTTTAAAAGTTAGCAAATCAAATCCAACTTTTATTCTATGAATACAAAGTTTATTCTATAAATACAAGGGTGGATTTTTGCATTATGAAATCTGTCAGATTTATACATTGGTACAACAGAATAAAGCAGAACAATTATATCAACTGATGCTGAAAATACATTTTATGTAGTTCAGTAGACATTTCTAATAGAAACTAGAAGTGAATTAGGAATAGCAGAAACAACCTGCCACATTTCTAAACCCAATAATAGCACCATGGTAGATGGTGACTACTGAATGCTGTTATAAAATGCCTGGTACTGCTATTACTCAACTGCCATGACTCAGCATTGTTTTAGAAGTTCAGTGAATGCAAGAAGAAAATAAATTGAAATAAACCACATAAGTATTGCAGGTGATGTGACTGAGAATCTACCTAAAATCTTATAATTCTACAAATAGTTTTGGTAAAATAACTGGGCAGAAGATACTGGATAAACTCAATCATTTTTCTTCGTATGAATTAATAACAGTTAGAAATGCAAATACAGGGACTGTAGTTGTAGCTCAGTGGTAGAGCACCTGCCTATATATGTAAGGGAGGCCCTCGGTTCAATACTCAGCACCAAATTAAAAAATAAATAAACTCATTAATTAAATAAAATAAAAGTACAAAAATACAATAACATTATAAAAAAGAAATGCAAATAGAAAAATCCCCATTTAAAAGAGTGGAAAATGAAAACATCTAAAAATGAATTTAGTAAGACATAGGACAATTTTTTAAAAATCTAAGATAGTAGCAAAAGATTTTGAAGAAGTAGTGTACCATCTTTTTGAATGAGAAAACTTAAAATTCTAAAGATAACAATCCTTTCCAAGTTAGCATATAATTATTTTTTTACTGAGCATTATCCATTTTTATTCCACTAGCAATTTTCTCTAAGATCAGAACATTCTGAGGTCTCCAGATTGGAAAAGAATCAATTTTTTGTGACAGATTGAAATCAACCTTTTTCAAATAACCAAGTTGCGGTGGCATTATAAATTGAAAGATAGTCTCCAAATAGCTGCAATTTTCAAATGTTTTACAAATAATAAAGTTTAAATTATTTTTGTCTACTCTCAAGCCTCAAAACAAGGAATTAATTCAACTCTACCATCATGGAGAAAAAAGAAACATAAAAATCTGAAAAATGTTGAAATAAAAAAAGTTACATGTCAGGGGCCATCCGTGAGCTATGCATGAACTAAAATGATGTGGAAGCCACTAGGCAGGAAAGTTTGGTATCAGGAACTCCCAGCAGCAACCCTGCTGGTTTGAGAATTCCCAAGTCATGTAACTTTTTGCCTAGCTCCATCACAAGTTCAGCACAGCATTGGAGATGGGGAGATGTGGAACTACAGAGCCTCTCACAGATGGGTGTGGCTTGCCAAAATGCCAATCAACCTGTTCACTAGCATATAAATTTTGATAACATTCTAGTCAGAATCCAGACTTAGAGGGTGAAGATGTTGTCAGATCAATGAATATGATTTTTTTTTCTTTTTTTGGTACTGGAGATTGAACTCAGGGGTGCTCGAACACTGAGCCACATCCTCAGCCCTATTTTGTGTTTTGTTTAGAGACAGGGTCTCACTGAGTTGCTTAGCGTTTCGCCTTTGCTGAGTTTGGCTTTGAACTCTCCATTCTCCTGTCTCAGCCTCCCAAAGTGCTAGGATTACAGGCGTGCGCCACTGCACCAGCCTTATGTTTTATTTTGAGGCAGGGTCTCACTAAGTTGCATAGGGCCTCACTAAATTACTGAGGCTGGTTTTGAACTTGTGATCCTCCTGTTTCTGCCTCCCAAGCTGCTGGGAACACAAGCATACACCACCACACCCACTAATTAATATGATTTTAAAGTCTGAATAAATATGTAAATACAAGGAAATTGCCAAACATGAAAGAACAATAGTATGGGAAACTTGCACCAGCAGATATCAAAACATACTATCCTGTTCCTGCTTTTAAAAGAGCGTATTAGCTTAGCAATCCACAAGTAAGACTTTGGAACAGAGTAGAGTCCATAAATAGAGGTACAGAGGAAAACTGAAAGTATGCTTAATGTGGCATGTCTTTCCAATAAGGAAAAGGTGTATTATAAGGTAAATGATGTTGGGGAAATTAGCTTTCTATCAGGAAATGATTGCATTTGGATTATATTGCATTTGGAGTAAAGACTAATCTTAAAAATGAAACTATAAAGGTGTTAAAAGAAAATTTAGGAGAATGGATGTATAATATCAGGTTAGGGGGAATTCTCTGCCATATCCTGTAATGGAAAAAACTGGTAGATTTGACTATATAAAACTTTTAAATGTCTGTATGAGAAGATATTGTAAACAAAGCCAATTGAAGGACAATAGCTTGCAACTCATGTGACAAACGTTAATGGTTAGGGGCTGGGGATGTAGCTCAGTGGTAGAGTGCTTGCCTAGCATGCATGAGGTCCTGAGTTCAATCCTCAGCACCACCAAAAAAACCCCAAAAAACAAACAAACAAACAAAAACAGAAGGAAAAAAGAAAAGTTAATGGTTAATATACTAAGAGATCCTATAAACTGCTCAGAAAAAAAGATAAACAGCTTAGTATAACAATAGGCAAAGAACATGAACTGAAAATTATAAATAACCAATAAATCAATCCTCACTAGTAGTGAGAAAACTTGCATTAAAACAACTGAGATGCCACGATCTGCCCATAGGGTTGGCAAACACTTAAAGATGGCAAACATCCAGCACTGTTAAGTATGCCAATAAGCAAGCACTCGTCATGCACTGTTGGACTGATTGCTTGGACCTTTTAACAGAAAGAAATGTAGCAATAGTCATTCAAATAGTTAATGTGCTTATCACAATTGCACTCCTCAGATTCTTTCCCACAAAAATAAAGTACTCAAATATTAAAGATATTTGAGTGAGCCTGTCTATTCCTGCTCTGGTTATGGTAGCCAATCCTGGAAACAGTTTGAATGTTCAACCGCAAGAGAGTGGTTAAATGATGATATGTACATCTTGTGAAATATTTTGCAGTTATTTTTAAATGAGTAAATATGTAGGATTTTAAAAAAATATCTAAAATAGATATTTTAAGAGCAAGTAGAAGAAATTGTGTGTGTGTGTGTGGGTGTGTGTGTATAAACAAACATAGGGGAGATTTTGAAAGTCTATACAGCAAAAAGCTAACATTGGTTATCTCCAGGGGGAGAAAAAGGTGGGACCTGATTCGTTTTTACTTTACATTTCTTTGCATTTTAAAAGTTGATTACAATAAGCAAGTATCTCTTCTGTGTAAAACATAATTATAGCCAAAGGGGTTTATTGAATTGTGTTTTAAAGTGTCATCTAAGCAACTCTAATGAAAATCACAGTTGATATGTCAGAGGGAAATGAAAAATTGTCCACATGTCAAGTGAAGTTCCCTCTCTAAACACTCACAAGAGAAATTTCCACTCGAGCCTCCATCCTCCAACACCTGTGCTTTGTTTTAACAACTGGCTTGCTTTTATCTCTTGGACAGTAGGCATCTTGGAGATGATCATGTCTTCCTTTGCTGTGGCAATTAGGGATCTCAGAGACAAATTGAGGCTTTCATTTCTTCAACACCATTTTAGATTACGTGGCTTGTGTCCTATGCATAACCCCTATCCCTGCCATGATCTTGTTGCCTCTGTATTTTTCCTTCAAATGCATTCCTTCTTTTTAATTTTGTGTGTATGTATCCATGGGAGATAAATAGAGGTATGAATAAATATTGACCAATGATTTTTATTTTTACAGGAACCTGGGAAAGAAAACGTTTCAACATGAATAGGCCACCCATCACTACCAACTACAGATGACTTGCCATTGCATTTACAAAGGTAAGAAACTATAGTCCAAGTTTTAATTAATTCTGACTATTGCAGTGTAGAGCCCTTATCTTTTTACTGTATACTTATTTACAAATATTCTAATGCATGCGTCTCATTCATGATCTTTAACTTTGACATTATCAAATTTAAAACAAACATTAAACAAACAGAAACTAGAAAATTTGTGGGTATAGGCCTGAGACAAAACCCAGATGTGGTCTCTGCCATTAATTACTGTGTGATTAAATTTCTAATAACATTACCATTTTCCTTATTTTTAAATGTAGTAGCACTCAATATAGAATACTTGGAGAATATAGCAAAATATTAAAATGAAAACCTAAAGCATTTATAATCCCATCATCTGCAGATAATCAATACTTCTGAGAATGTCTTTCCTCCTTCCTCTTATGTGTATATGAAAATATATATGATTATAATGTTTTTTAAAACAATGTCTTTGAGCTGGGCACAGTGGTACATGCCTATAATCACAGCAGCTCAGGAGGCTGAGGCAGGAGGATCCTGAATTCAAAGCCAGCCTCACAAAAGTGAGGTGCGAGGCAAATCAGTGAAATCCTGTCTCTAAATAAAATACAAAATAGGGCTGGGGATGTGGTTCAGTGGTCCCATGCCCCTGAGCTCAATCCTTAGTACCAAGGGAAAAAAAAAAGTCTTTGATCTGTACTTACGCTCCATAATTGCAAACAAAGTATTGTAAGTGGTGCAGAAATATAACAAGACTAGGAAATAATCACTGCTGTCACCATTTCAACAGTTCTTTGTGCTTTATCAGCCCATTCCCAAGCATCCCATTTGCCTTTTCAACCCAGATGTCTCTGGTTAATAGGTCTGTGTAACCTTTGACAAACATCACTCTACAAAAGGATAAACTAAAACAAAACAAGACCCTTTGATTTCAGGTGGTAGTTCAGGGCCCTCCTTTATCACTATTATCTGTTTTGTGCACCTTAAAAGGAATTGATTTTTTTAAGACTGAAGTTTACCCATTTCTCTCCTCCTCATCCCTACTGTCAAGTCAGGGGTGATTTACAAAGTAATAAAAAATAATAGTGTAAGACCATCTCATCATCCATCCTTCATTCA
Organism: Xerus rutilus; assembly: GCA_028644305.1. Taxonomy (NCBI): domain Eukaryota; kingdom Metazoa; phylum Chordata; class Mammalia; order Rodentia; family Sciuridae; genus Xerus; species Xerus rutilus. The sequence goes on along the minus strand of CM053399.1, from coordinate 122,167,916 downwards.
TGCCAGTTAGTCAATTTCTCATTGAGGTGGCTTTTTCAAGCACCCTTCAGAGTCACTCTTGAAGTGCTTGCATTTTAAAAGCTGCAAAGTCTTAGATGTGCAATTACTGGAGTGGCATTCTTCAGGGAGGTCTTTATTCTCCTGGCTCTATTGAGCAGTTGAAGGTTTGTTTTTTATCCTGAGCCTGATATTTTAATGCATTTTAGGCATTTTAATTTTCCTAGTATTTCATTCAGAACTCACTAAAATATTATCCCACAGTGACTAGAAAATTCAATTGTTCTTTAAACAAATGAAACAGATACAGTGGGAAGCAGTCATTTGTGAAACACCTGTCCTTGAAACTCCCTATTCTAATATGGACAGATTGAATAAATAGATCAGAAAATTTGAAAGGGTAGCAGGGCAGTGATCGCTGGGTAGTAATAGACCTGGTAAGGTGTGCTTGCCGTGGCCCATGCTTTCACATTCCTGCATGGCTTGGCCACACAAGCTACTGGCAGCCTGGGTAAACTCAATTATTAATTCCAGGGCAGAGAACTGACTGGTGAATTCTTCTGTATAGCAAACATGGCATTTATTAAAAACCCAGAATTTGAAGTATGCTTCAAAGACTTCTATGAAAGTCAGAAGTTTTATCTATCCCTCCTTGTTGTATTAAATGTTCTTCATGCAATTTAAGATAAGACTCTGTACAGTTACCTTGTTTATCACAGAAGTAACTGAATTTAAAAACTCAGATGAATTTGAAGTTAAAGATGAAAGTTTTAGTGCGAAGTAAGAGAAAACACTTTGAATGTCTATATTTCTCCATGAGATAAAGTATTTTATCTAAAAGCATTGGGAAAAATCACAGATAACTAATAGCTAAATGTGTGAAACTATAAACCTTCTCTGTATCCTAATTATAAAACCAATTTAAAAATATACAGCAACACAGAAAAATATTAATAATATTTTTATATTATTATAAATAATATAATAATGCACTTGATAATAGATTAGTACTCTCAAAACATAGAAATAAGTAAGGAACTCACTAATATTAATAATCATTGTAGGTTAATATCAATATCTGAATTACTAAGACTCTAATAGATGAGCAAAACAATGGAAAATTCAAAAGAAGAAACACAAAGAACTAAAAAAGATGTGAAAAAAAATGTTAACCTGCACTAGTAATTTTCAAAGATGCAAATTAAAATCAGGAGAGATGACTTGGTGTTGTGGTGCATACCTGTAGTCCCAGCTAAGAGGCTGAGACAAGAGAATTGCAAATTTGAGGCCAGTCTGGGCAATTTGGCGAGACTTAGTCTTAACAAAATAAAAGAGCTGGGAGTGTAGGTCAGTGGTAGAGCATTCCTGTGTTCAGTCCCCAGTATTGATAGATTAAGTAATTAATCACTTCAGGAAAGATCTTCTTTCACTGTCAGATTCACAAAGATATCAAAAATAATAGTAATCATTGCTAAGTGTGTCGTGTAGCAAGCTCCCAATCACTGCTAATATGGTGTGAATGGATAGAGACTTCTTTTTTTGGTACTGGAGATTGAACTCAGGGGCACTCGACCACTGAGCCCCATCTCCAGCCCTATTTTGTGTTTTATGTAGAGATAGGGTCTCACTGAGTTGCTTAGCGCCTCACCATTGCTGAGGCTGGCTTTGAACTCGTTGATTCTCCTATCTCAGCCTCCCTAAGTGCTGGGATTACAGGCTTGTGCCACCATGCCCAGCTTGGATAGAGTCATCTTGGAAAGAAATTTAGTAATATATTTTAAGAGCTTAAAAATTTTAATACGTTGGTATGATTTAGTAATTCCAGGAATCTAGTCCAAGAACACATTGAAGGTGTAAGTACAAAATAATTATTGTATTATTTTCAGAAGCAAACCCTTGAACCTCCTCAGCTGTCCTCCAATATTAGCATCATTAAAGTATTGACATACAACAGTTTCAGACACTGGTATATGTTCCAAGTAGAAAGTATCATTCTCCTTACAATGAGATTTTTATCATCAAATGGGAAAATACTTAGGGTACATTAATATTCAGTGAAAATACTGAGTAAGATTTTTATATGAAAAATATTGTAATATTTTTCATATAAAAATGCCTAGAGCAAAAGGTGGAAACAAATATGCTAAGTTGTGAATAATGGAGTTGCTCATGGGAAGTAGAATTAAGAATGATTTTTTTTCTCCAATTCATAGTTTTTGGTACTTTCCAGATATTTTTATTGTGAACATTTATAACCAGAAGAAGAAAATTTTTATATGGCTCTGTAGGAAGAAATTTATACACATAATGTATACTTGGCCTTCCAAGTAGCATACTTCCAAGTAGTATACTTAGCGCTTACAGAGTTAAGTATACTACCAAAATGAGAAATAAAGATTGACTTCACAAAGACCAGAGAACAAAGTTGTTGTTGTTGTTGTTGTTTTGGTACTCTGAGAATTTCTTCCTTTCTTAGAAACAACAGCAATAACGATAAGCAAAGTTAAGAACGCCTCCTTTAGTTAGCAATATTATTAATATGTTGTATTTTAGAGTAGAGTTTATATTCAAATGGGAATATTTTTCTCGTGTAGATGTCGTCAGCTGCTGAAAATGGAGATGCAGCTCCTGGAAAACAAAATGAAGAAAAAACCTATAAAAAGGCAAGCATCTTTTTTTTCTTTCTTTAACGTCAAAAGAAAAGCCCTGGTCTACTGTTTGGCATGTTAATATTGTCTCTTCTTCCTCCAAAGCGGTTTTAAGTTACTGCCTTAGCTTCCTATTGCTACTATACCACAAACTTGGCGGTTGGCAGTTGAATAACACAAATTGTTATAGTTCTGAAGGTCAGAAGTCTGCCTGGGTCTCCTTGGTGCCTGCAGAGCTGCATTCCTTCCTGGAAGATCTAGGGGAGAACCCGTTTCTTTGTTCCTTCCAGCTTCCAGAGGCTGCCTGCATTCCCCATACCATGGCTCCAGTCCATCTCCAACCCAGCCGTGGCTGCTGAGCACTTTCCCCTGCCGTATCACTCTGCTGCCCTAAAGGACCTGTGTGATTACATGGAGCCCTCCTGCTTTCAAATCCGGGGTGATTTCTTTATTTTAAAGTCAGCTGAACAGCAACCTTAATTTCTCTGCAGCCTCAACTCCTCTTTGCCATATAACATGACATACAGGTCCCAAGGACTAAGGCAAGGGCATTTTGGGGGGCCATTTTTCTGCCCACTACACTTACCATGGTAGACTATGAGGGAAAGTAGTCATTATTCCTAAGAAGGCCTTTAAGGGCTCACAGCATTCAGCATCCTGTATATTATTTCTTTAACAGACTTGTTGCTTTCTACCAAAATTTTTAACATTTTCTAACTTTGAATTTTAAACAAAGCTTAAGTGTGAAATTCTACACACACACGCACTTATTCTGAGCCTCTCAGATTTCTTTAGCCCATTTCACAAAAATCTGTTTTCCAGACTTCCCAATGTATCTTATCTTACTACTCTTTGAATTTGATAAATTCTTGGCTCCTAGCAAGCAAGCTAATGTTCAGAGACATTCTGGTGTAAAATGTGTCCCCAGACACTGCTACTCCTGATTAAAAATAGACTATACATTACAACTTTTAAAATTTCTTGCCCTCCTGCCCTCTTGTGAATAGAAGGTTTGCATATTGAGGTTTTATTATATTTTAATTATTTTTTCTTTTACCTGTTACTCTTCAATGGATCACTAGTGAGACGTTTTATCATTAAGTTCTTGAACCATTTGACCGGATCACATACTCAGATGAACTAACATGATACATTTCCTGTTCAGTTTTTATAGGGGATAATATGTTCTTTTTCCTGAAACATCTTTCTTATCTAAGTTTTCTACTCATCCAAACCTAGAAGTTTCAACAGGAAAGTTGTCATCCAGAATAATGGTGTGGCTAGGGCAAAGCAAGATGAAGAGCTCAGAAATGTCACTGTATTATCTTATAAAATTTGTGCATCTGGCCAAAGGTAACAATACACTATCATTATTTATTTTTAGACACTGGTAGTAAAACCAGATACCTACCCTTGTTTACCCAAGACTCCATGTAAATTTAGTCAATCATGAGACCAGTGTAGAGATGGTACACTTTAACCATCTCTAAGCCTGTCATTACTTCAGGTCAGTGTCAGGCAGCATTCTCAATCAGCATCAGAGTGTGACTGTTATATAGTGCACAGACTACTGACTGAATCCTGACCCACAGAAGCTCCTTCATGATGCAAACATAATGGAAAGAATGTGATCACAACATCTTGAAGTTAGTTAAGTGTGTCTGGCCCCAGACTTTAGTAATATAGGTTGTATTCTACCTTTAATGTCTCAAATGGAACATTTAGCTCAACAGTGTTGGGAAAGTTATAACAACTAAAAATCAGATTCTATGATAACAAGTAATTTCAGTAGATAAAAGAAGACAAAGGAAAGTTAAAGGCAACAACAATGAAAAAACCTAACCCCCACACAAAACAAAATACCACCACCAAAGAGATCTTTTTGATGATCTCTGATTTTAAAAGGGATGTAAGGGATTGGGGGGGAGGTATGCAGCTACTCTTAGAAAAGCACTGAACCTTAACCCTCAATAATATGGTGTTGATATGCATAGCAGGAAGAAAGAGTCACTTACAAAAGTGCTGCTTTGCAGACAGATAAAAGCTTAGCTGAATTATTCAATTTAATTCTTCTCCATTAAGCAGACCATTTTCAAACTGGAGAAGGTGTTAATGATAGAGTTAGGAGAGGTGATAATATGAGGCACATTTGCTGTTGCAAACGTGTTTCTAGACCCCATAAACCATTTCCCAGATGAAAGAACTTGAAGCTAGAAGACACAAATGCCTGAGTAATGCCTGAGTGTGAGCTTTGAATGCAAATTTGAGAATAGAATTGTCATAAGGCAGGAGATAAGAAAATATTATCCTTGTTTTTCGGGGGGTTGGAGGATACTAGGGGTTGAACTCAGGAGCACTCGACCAGTGAGCCACATCCCCTATTTTGTATTTTATTTAGAGACAGGGTCTCACTGAGTTGCTTAACACCTCTCTTTTGCTGAGGCTGGCTTTGAACTCACTATCCTCTTGCCTCAGCCTCCCAGGCTGCTGGGATTATAGGCATGCACCACCACACCGGGCTTTCCTGTTTTTTTTTAAATGAGGAAAACATACATTCTGGACACCAGACAATAAATGAAACATCATTCCCCAGCATAATTTGAACATTATTACTAAACATATGGTTTATACATGAGAAGAAACACATATCTTTTACAGACGTGGAGAAGTTCATCAAGATAGAGTTTATGTCACATTAGCCACATTTCCTAGTATGAAATAGTCATTAAATTAGTTACAGAAAGGAGAATGATCACATTTAATGAATCTTAATTTTTAAGGCATTGGGGAGAAATTGTAATATCCTCTTAGCCCAGGTGGGAAAGTATGGATTAAATATTATGATTAGTGTGTTTATACCTGGTTGGATTCATGGTCCCAAAGAAGGACAGTTTTGCTCCCTTTGCACTGGTCTCTGCCAATATGAAATACCAATTGGCCCCATGTAGCTTAATATTTTTACCTCTGATTCTTAATGAACATAAAAGTTGTGCTTTGCGAATGCACAAATAACAAAAGAACCTGGAAATGACAGGTCACAGAGTAGATGAGTAGATGAGTATCATCAAGGCCACCATGAATTTCATTAGCTATGGCCTTTACAGATAATTTAAAATTTCTTTTCTAGTCCTAAAGCTCCAACCATAGGCTATGTACCTGTTTAATAAGATTCTCTGATGAGCCATTGTGTCTTTGCTCTGACTTAAGCCAATCCAGGGAGCCCAAGTTAAGGAGCCCCATCTGCTATGCTACAAACAAGAAAGAGACCAAAGGAGTCAATAAGGAACTTACAGTAGCTTGAGGGAAGCAAGACTTGTAAACAACTGTAGTCAGTCTATAATGAGGTGACTAAAAGAGGAGAAACTAAAAGAGGAGAATCTGTGTTAACCAGCTGGCTTAGGCTTTGTGTATAATGCCTAAGATTTACTGGGCAGCAACAAGCAACACTCAGTATCATGTATTATGATGTATTATGATGTCCACATGTTTTTAGGAACACTCAGTTTCATGGAACAATTCTATACTCTCCCTGTCTTGATTACTTTTTGCACATGATTGTTTAGGCTACCTGCTTTGTTCCAAATTCCACTTGACCATTTTCTTAATCCATTATCAGTTCTTGGCAAGCCCAGGAAGAAATGTTAAACATGAGGTTAATGTTGTCAACTGAGAACTAAAATAAGTTTGGTTTTAGCTGGCTAAAACAAACATGTTGCCCATTAAGACAGGCATTAAGAGCTGCCTTGCTGTATTTACAGAGTCTAGTATTTCCATTCTCAGGTGATTCACTGAGTGTCTTCCATAAGAGTTGTAAATGCAAAAGCCTAGAGCCACCAGACAGGTAATGAAGGAGTGAAATAAGAGGGGACCCATCAGGAGAATATATGCCTTCCTGTAAGGGGCAGGTAGCACTCTTCTTTTCCAGCTGATAGAGCAACACGAATGCTTGCCCAGGACTGCTACATGCTCTGAGTTTTCAGGAAACCAGAAATAAGTTTTTTGATGTAAAAATTTTTAAATAAGCAGCTATTTCCAAATTTTTAAAAAAAACATATACTCTAGGCCAAAGAACATACCCGTGGAACAGATGAGGCTCCCAAGCTGCAGCCATTTTGCAACCTCTGACCCAGCATCAGAGTAAACAAGTGAGGAAGAGAAGAAAAGGATGCAAAAGAAATGCCCGTTAGAACTCATCTCTGCTTCCCATGACTTTACAATTTATTTGGGAAGAAAAAATATGATCCCATGTGAAAAAAAAATTAATGAACCAAATCAGTATTAAATGCCAAGATTATTAGCATTTTATTTAATCATCTTGTAAATCCTGATGAGCTCAAAACTCTCAACAGTGTTTCAGGGCTTTCCCCAGGCTTGTTAGTTAGCAGAGCATTTTGCTGGGACAAAATTTTATAATGTCTCATTGTCTTTTGTCATGTCAAAAACTCCAACTCCTTTAGTTGGCTGTGGTTTCTGTTTTACTTACTAATTTGTCTCCATGATAGGGAATTTGATGAGCACAGAACAGGGATGAGTATGGTTTGTTGGAGGAGGGGGAGACACTGGACTGAACAATGCCAAGTGTCAGTATTTGGGGAAAGTAGCCGGTAATTTTGGAAGTATAGGCTGGGTCTGAGTGACACGTAGCCTTAGGCGTGATTGGAGGGCATTGAATTATATGTTCTAGGCCAGTGTGGTCCAGTAGAATTTTCTATAGTGATAGTAATGTTCTATCATCTACACTAATACCACGGCCAGTGTGACCAAGAAGCTGAATTTTTTTATCTTAATTTTGAAAAATTTAAGCTTAAATAATACATGTGGCTGATGGCTACCATGCCAGACATTATACAGTTATAGGCTGTGAGGTTCCATGACATCATTGTAGAGGATAGGGAAATGAGGCAATGACTATGTGAACCTCTTCACAGTGTACAAATTATATGCCGCCAAAGGACAGTGACACGGCAAGCTTTTCTGTTAGTCTAACAACATAGTTAGGTATAAATTTGGGTATAAAAAGAGGAAAGTCAGGTGTGGTGGTGTATTCCTATAATCCCAGTAGCTCTGGAGGTTGAGACAGGAGGATCACAAGTTCAAAGCCAGCCTCAGCAACTTAGTGAGGACTTGAGCAACTTAGGGAAACCCTGACTCAAAATAAAAAATAAAAAGGGCTAGGGATGTGGTTTAGTGGTTGAGAGTCTTCGGGTTCAATCCCTGGTGCCAAAAAATAAAGGAAGAGACATTTTTAAAATAATCATAGTGAAGACTGATCTAAAGTTTTCCAATCAGAGTGACTACCAGAAAATTCCTGCCATTGATGGAACTAAAAATGTTTGAGAAAGAATATCATTTTGGCCGGGCGCGGTGGTGCACACCTGTAATCTCAGCACTTAGGGAGGCTGAGACAGGAGAATCGCGAGTTCAAAGCCAGCCTCAGCAACAGATAGGCGCTAAGCAACTCAGTGAGACCCTGTCTCTACATAAAACACAAAATAGGGCTGGGGATGTGACTCAGTGGTCAAGTGCCCCTGAGTTCAATCACGCGTACCAAAAAAAAAAAGAATATCGTTTTGGTTTTAGTTTTGTTTTTATTTCTATTACAAGATGAGAAATTTAGAAGGAAGCAGGAGACAGGGCATGAGCTCACTTTAAGGGTGGTATAAACTAGGTGAACTACTGACTGTAGCCAGTTATCCAAGTAGTCTCTATTTTAAATGCAAAAAAATTGCCCAGCCCAGCTCTACCTCTCCAGAAACAGCAAATAGCAGGGCATTTAGTGACACATGCCATGTCACCTAGTGGTCTTTGTCAGGAAGATCATACAAACTTCAGCCACGAGGTGTCCTGATTGTGTGATCTATCCATTAGAACAGAGAGTATTTCCCAGGCATCTGGATGTGGACTGGCATGGGATGTGTTTACTGCCACCAATTGCCTTTCCTCCTCTTCTCTGCACCTAGCCCTCTACCTCTTATGCTTCTTGCTCGTTCCTGGTTCTTGCCCCAAACAGGCCTCCACTGAGAGGTTCTGGTTTTGTTTACTGCAGAAGGAGTGAGGGCAGTTCCCCTGCCTTTGCCTCCATTACCCTGCCTAAGGTGGATGTCAGGTCTCTTTAACCAACTTCATCCATGTCTAATAGGACCAGGATACATGTAGGTAGGGGCCTTGGCCCCAGTGCCCCAGCAAAGTTTCTCATCTTGTTTTATTTTTTCAGACCTTAGTTACTGTTTCATCCCAGGGTCTCAGCCAGTTTTTCCTCATTAGTAGAGGCAGGCAGCAATGGGGCGGGAGGGAATAATCCCTGGCCCTCACCACATCATAAGGAAAGCTATCTTTTATTACTTTTTAAACATGAGTAATGTTTAAGGTAATGGCCCAGAGACATTGTGATCTAAGAAGCATTTGTTTAAATACAAGTTCTTTTATAAAACCTCTCAGGGAAGACACATAAGACAGCTGGTAATATCAGCTGCCTCTAGGAAGAACTCTGGTAGGGCTTTTGAGTGGGGAAAGATCTCTGTATATACCTATTTATGCATATTTAATTTTGAACCATGTGAAAGTATTACCTATGTGAAAACTGAATTTTAAAAAAATGTCCAAGTTTTGGAGGGGAAGTGAGCTGGCATGTGTCTCATGCCCTGACCACTCTTCCTTTCCTTCAATTCTAGAGAGCTACCACTGCCTTAAAACAAGCAGACTTGTTCTGTGCCCTGAGGGAACCACATTCTAGCTCAACAGAGACATCTTTGTGTTTTCCCTGAGCAGCAGCTACACAGGTCCCTAGGGAAATGGCCCTTTCACATGTAACACCTAGGTCACCTTAGTCCTCAGCCCCTTACCCCATTGGTTCTCAACCAGTTATTTTGCCCACCAGGGAACATTTATTTAACAAGGTCTAGAGACATTTTTGGTTGTTGGGATCCGGTGCTGTTGGCTTCTAAGAGGTGGAGACAAGAGATTCTGCATCTTACAATGCACAGGAAAGATCCCTAAAACAAATAATCACCTAAATGTTGCTAGTGCCAAGGCTGAAAACCTTTGCCCAAACCAAAGTAGGCTTTTAAGAAGAGGGTCCGATATGAGTCCAGCTCTGCCAGATAGTCGTTTCTAACCCTGGGCACTTTTTCTAATTGATTTGTGTCTTAGTGTTCCTCATTGATAAAATGTAATTATTTCCTACTCTGAATGACTTATAGTGCTCTGAGGATCAAACAGTTTAATAGATGTAAACCCAGACTGGGCAAAGTAGAATATTAATGAGTGAAGTCACTGTTTTTGTTAGTGAGTGCGAGATCCCTTTGCCTCTGATTTCCAGATTAGTCTGTGGGAACAGAGCAAGGCAGTGGGGTGACTGCTCCCCTAGGGCTGGACATGGGGGAGGAAGATTACTTAGCATCCTGATGCTGGCTGCAGTCAGACCTGGGCACGGCACAGTACACAGGGTGTGCTGGAACAAGACACTGTGTCCTTTCCAGTAGCACTGGCTTCTGAAATAAGGGACAAAGATGTACCACTAATAGTGGGCTGCTGATGGGTTTTAAAAATTGAGCAGCAAGGAGGTGAGCTTTGTTGTTTAGAGATGGGGAGTTATTAGATAACCCCATTAGATTCTGAAGCATGTATAATCCTATGCGTTGTCCTCCTCCCCCTGTGCAGATCATCCCTCCAAACAACTCTGCTTTTGCATAGTGACACCTGTGCACCTGTCTTCTTACTAAATACTTAAGTGTATGATTTCAAATATACCTTTATTACTTTTAAGCGAGGTTTTATATATCATTAAGCAAAAAACGTTTAGCAGTTAAGGATGGAAACCACTGAGAGAGCCAATCCTCAACGTCAGTCTGTTTCTCTGAATGGCTCATTGTTAAGTGACCTCTTTCCGCATTCACGTTGGAGCAGGCGTCTCTGTGGTAAGCCACAGAAATTTTGTTGTGCTTCTGCCTTCTGATCAACAAACACTGCATTTTATGGTCCCAATTCCAATAAATGTCACATTAGCAGTCCTAAAACACTAAGTATAGGAGATAATATCCTAAACTTAAAGCCTGTTATGTGGCTTCCTTCAGGAGCAACAGCAACCAGGATGTGGCTGAGCTTGGTATGAATGACAGACTAGCAGGCTGGAATGTTCAGGGTTCCTGCAGCTTTTGGGGCCATCTGAGCTGTCATTCCTGCTCTCAGGGCACAACGTTGCTTTTGTTTTCCAGTGAAAGGGCTGAATATAAGCAGGTAATCTGCACGCCTGCCTGCACAGCTTGGCCAGCAGGGTTCTGATCTGACAAGCAGGCTCCTTGTCTCAGGGCCTTTGGCTTATCCATCTTTATCATGACCTCCCCCATCCCTTGCCTGGACTTTTAACAGAGATTTTTTAAGCTGGCAATCCTAAGTCACATAAGAACCTAGCAATTGGTTCAGAATTGAGGAGTTCTTCACAGGGCAATTTACCATGTGCTTATTCAGGATATTTGCTTTTGTATGGAGTTAGAATAATTGGCTGCTGAAATAACCTTGTATATGAAATTCCACTGAATTTAGTCTAGCCCAAACTCTATTTATTCAGTGAATTAAAACATAATTACTATCAATCAGAAGTAATTTCAAAAGCTATTCTAATAATAAGAGCTAACATTTATTAAGTGTTTACTGTATGCCAACTACCATTCTAAATAGAATTATTAATTCATTTACTCTTTATAAGGACCCATTGAAGTGATGTACCTGGCTCTTGGTGTCTGTGGTTCTGAATCCATGAATTCAACCAATCATGAATTAAAAATATTTGGGAAAAAAACTGCACCTGTTCTGAGCATGTATAGGCATTTTCCCTTGTCATTATTCCCTAAAAAATACAGTATAGCAACTACTTATAAAGATTTACAAGCCATCATGTATTATAAGTATTGTAGAGATGATTAACATTTATGAAAGGATGTGTATAGGTTACATGCAAATGCCATGGCTTTTTATAGAAGGGACTTGAGCATGTACGGATTTTGGTACCCATGAGTGTCCTAGAACGAAATCCTCATGGATGCTGAGGGACAACTATACAATTATTCCAATTTTACAGATGAGAAAACTGAGATACAGGGAGGTTAAGTAATCTGCTCCAGTAATCTGCTATACAGCTGGGATAGTAACCCAGATTCTCTCTCTCCAGGCTGTCAAAACCTCCTTACTGCACTATGGTATGAATACTGCGGTGTCCAGAGAACATTGTTCCCATGACATCAAAAAGTTCATTTTCAATTATCTGCTGTAATAGTAAGAGCCAGTGGCACAGATAAATCCAGCCATTTTTATATTTGGAAAAATAAGTTAATAAAATTGAACAGCTTTAAAAAGTGTTTTTCACAAATCAATGGTTCAAAAGCCAATTTTCCTCATCCAAAGTATGTCTCACCTCTGTATTCAGCATCTAAACTTTAGCCTGAAAAATACCATTTTCTAGATAATACGTAGTAATTTCAAAGTGAAAAAAATTGGGGATACTGTGTGGGACACTGGAAATAAAGCAATAATGGCAAAACCTTTTCTTGAGTGTAGAACTCAAAATTGACAGTAAGGGATGAGATCTACTTCGCAGGGTGTGACGTATTTTGAATGGTCAAATTAGAACACATTTTAAAACATAACTGGCCAACAGTTCTGTAGACTGTCACAGGGGCAATGACTCACTAATTATCTGTTCAGTAGCAAAGATCTTATAAAGAAAGCATTGGATAGGAGAGTGGCTATTTTGAAAGTTATTTCCCTATGAGAATCATGTTCTCCCAAACGATACACCTGCATTTTCTGGTGAGTTCACTGGATGTTGATCCTGTGTTGGTCACTTTTATTATTTGAGATTTCTCAGAGTCAGCTCAGTCCTCTGCATGGAAGCTGTTGTCCTTGAAACATTCAGCACAGTGAAAGAGAAAAGGAAAAGAAGGTGGTGTCTGGTCTCAACGTGGCTGTAAAGTTAAGATTCTCACCAGGCGTGGTGGTGCACACCTATAATTCCAGTAGCTTGGGAGGCTGAAACAGGAGGATTCCAAGTTCAAAGCCAGCCTCAGCAACTTAGCGAGGCCCTAAGCAACTCAGCAAGACCCTGTCTCTAAATAAAATATTAAAATGATTGGGGATGTGGCTCAGTAGTTAAACACCTCTGGGTTCAATTCCTGCTTTAAAAAAAAAAAAATGATTTTCAGTCCTGCTGTCTTTTTTGCCCAAGTTTTGCATGTGTACTCTCAGGTGCCCCAAGACACAACTTGGGTCACAAGGAAACGTTTAAGCTGCTCTTGGGGTATTTCTGCAGTTTCTCTCGGTGGAAATAATGAGATGCTGTCACTCATATCTACGATTTTTACCCCTCCAGGATGTGCCTCTATCTATATTATGAATCAGGAAGCACTTGATATTGAACAGAGAGCTGAAATGTAGGTTGTCCAGGTACCATTCTGATTCTCCTGAGCTAAGTTTTCATACACTATGCCCTTAACAGTTGTTATGGATGTGACTAGCATCTGAAATTTAAGACAATTTTGATTTATGTGCATGCACTCACTCAGTTATTTAGATTGGCACTGTGCTAGGCTTTAGGGGTAAAATAGTAAAAAAAAAAACAAAAACAAAAAAACTATCTTCATCAAAATAGATGAAGTCCCTGCCTTAATAATGCTTTATTGACATGGTAAAGATGGATCAAAAAAGTAAGTTTCATCAAATAATTACCAAATTGTTTTTTCTTAGCTTTTTAAATTTTCCCCTCAGCACTGCCAACAAAACCAAGGACCTCACATATGCTAGGCAAGTGCTGTACATCTGAGCTATACCCCAAGTCCCTTTTTTGTGTGTTATTGTTGGGACAGGTTCTCACTGAGTTGCCCAGGCTGGCCTCAAACTTAGGAACCTCCTGCCTCAGCCTCCCAAGTAGCTGGGAGTATATGTGTATACCACCACATCTGGCTAAAAATTACCAACTTAATAATCACCAAGCATTGTGATGAGAATAAAGGACAAGGGTTCTGCCCTTTAGGTAAGCTATTCAGGGAGCCCCTCTATGGAGGTGACCTGGGGGCTGGTATCACAGGTATGATGAGGCAGCCAAGAGAACGGAGGAAAGAGCCTCCTTGGAAACAGAAAGGAGCTGGGTGAATTCAGGGAACCAAGGAGAGGCCAGAGTGTGGAGGGTCCCAAGTGAGGAAGAGTGGACAAGTTAGGTAAGAACAGCGGTTGTCAACTGGGGCCAGTTTGTCCCCCTGGCAACACCAGACAATGCTGAGTCACAAATGGGGAGAGGGGGGGTGTTGCTGGCATCTGGTAGGTGCAGATCAGGCTTGCTGCAACATCCTGCAGGGCCTAGGACAGCCCCTCATCACAAAGAACCATCAGCCCCAAAGGACAGGAAAGCTACACTGAGAAACCTGGGTTAGAGAAATAAGCAGTGGCCTAGACTAAGATGGGAGACTGGGAGGGGGAGAAAAGGAAAGATGCTTCAGAGTTGATATTGACTGGGTCATGGTTGAATTGGGACCAAGGAACCAAGATAAGAACCATCTTTATCCCAGGATTGTAACTTGAGCTTCTTGGGTGGTCTGGTAGCCATTTGTTAAGATGGTGAGGAAAAGTGAAGTCTTTTAACATGTCAATCTGAGAATGGCAGGGAGCCATTGATCAGGGAAAAACAATTAGGTGGTTGAAAATGTGGATTGGGAATTTAAGGGAGAGGTCTACCATTCAACTTCAGTTTGTCCAGTTATAGATCCACAAGAACTGGTGAAACAGGTGGAAAAGAGAGGCCCCAGGATTAAGGAATATCCATATTTTTTGATATTACTGCTGAAGACCCTTCTCTACAGAGCTATATAGGTTGAACATTCCTAACTGGAAAATCTGAACTCTGAAAATTTTTGTGTGCTGACATGACACCACAAATGAGAAATTCCACACCTGACCTCATGTGATGGGTCACCATCAGTGCACAGGTACACTAAAAATTCTGCATAAAATTATCTTCAGGCTATGTGTATAGTACTGTACGAAACATAAATGGATTTCTCATGTACACTTGGGTCTCGTCTCTATGATATCTCATTATGTAAAAAATCCAAAATCCCAAACACTTCTGATCCCAAACATCTTGGATAAATGATGCTCAACTTTTATTCCTACAATAAGCAAAACTTTCCAAGTCATTGCCTTATAATCTCCTCTGGCCCTCTGTTGTATAACAGAATAAAAAATCCACACTTCATAGAATAGTATGAGTCCTTTATGGTCCATGGCCAGTGGGTGTGTCTTGATGCATCTTCTGCCACCATCTTGTACACACGCCTAACTCTGGCCATGCCACACTTTTTTTCCCTCTCTTTTTCATCCCTATGCCTTTTCACACATGCCAGTCACTCTATGATCTCTTCATTCTGGAAACATCTCTCTCATTGCCTTGCCCACTCTCCCAAGTGCTATTAGTCACCCCTTACCCAGACCTCCCTTGGCTCCCTGCACTCACCTCTGCTGTCTCATGGATGACTTTGTTCTGTAATAATTATGCGCAGTTATGTCCTGCCAACTGTGCCACGTACAGCTAGAGAGCAGGGGCCTTGCCCAGTCATCTTGACATCTATAGGGTCCCACACATTGCCTGGCACATAGCATTTAAGGATGTATCATTTTTTTTTTCTTAACTCTAAAATTGTCATTGACTTTCCAGACAGATATGTTCTTGAGCCTACAGTTCCAGTTCTACAATTAGAGGTGAGATATGTTGGGGTGGAGGGGCAGAAAGGGGGTGGAATTTGTACTTTGGATGTTTGACTCACAGGAAGCACACTTTTAAAGAGCTCAGTTCAGCTCCCTGGACGTTTTCTGTATCAAAGATGACACTGATTATGGTTATCTGGGTCATGGGTCACTGTATGGATATGGGAAAGTTGGCTATTAATGGTATTAATGAAAATTTACATAAATTTGTATGCTTTTCTCTTGTTAATCTGCATCTGATAAGTCCCCCTGACTGTAGTCTACAGACTGTTTATGATTGGTTGCTCATAAGAGAGCTTCGGCAACAAATTTTAAAAGACAGCTTTTTTCCATCTGTTACTTAACAGTTCTAGTCTTTCCCAATACTGGCCCAATTAAAGGTGGCCCCTAGATAGTGGTAGCCATTCTAAGGGGGTCCAGATTTGGGATTAGTTGGCAGCCTTTTTCTTAAGCACAACAGCAAAGAAAAATGCCTTTTTTTTTGTAAAATGACATACACAGGATCAATGATTATCCAAGTTCGCTATGTTAGAGGAAAAGAGATGGAACAATAACCTAATAATTTAAAAGCAATTTATATCACTCACAAAATCATAAAAGAGTGATATAAATTGAGAGAGTGTAAACTTGAAAGAGTGTAAACTTGAAAGCTGCACTAAGGACCCAAAGGCAGTGATGAAAGCAGATAGAACACTTACCATATGTCCTCTCTTCCTTCCTTACCCCCAGTAGCCTCTTCTCCAGAAGGGAAAATCTGTGCCAGGACCATCCGATTGGATGGGCCACTGATGAGCTCAACCTCATGCAGGACATTTAATGTGTGAGCATAGCATTGCTATAGTGTGGTTTGAGTATAAAACCTAATTTTGTTGGAGAAGGCACTAGAAGATGGTAATTAACCATATAACTATAAAGTTGATATTATTGTTGCCCCATTAGAATTTAAGCCCTAAAATAATGGGGAAACTAGGGAGAATTCAGTGCTTAGAAAAGGCACAAATATTATTGTCATTCTCTCCATACTGGCACGCTGCCCAAAATTTGGAATTGCAAGTGGTCTGGGACCCTGTTCTCCCTCCATGGCAGTTCTTACTATTGAGGGACTGAAAGTAGCAAGTTATTTTCAAAAAGCATTGAAAGTCTGTGGCAAAAGGAAGCCTGGCTTTTGTGCATTAAAGATACCTTTAAAAAATTATGCCTAGAGCCGAGTGCAGTGGCACACGCCTGTAATCCCAGCACTTAGGGAGGCTGAGACAGGAGAATTGTGAGTTCAAAGCCAGCCTCAGCAATGGCAAGGTGCTAAGCAACTCAGTGAGACCCTGTCTCTACATAAAACACAAAACAGGGCTGAGGGATGTGGCTCAGTGGTTGAGTACCCCTGAGTTCAATCCCTGATACAAAAAAAAAAAAAAAATTATGCCTAGAAAGGGAAAATGTTTGCTTTGCTTTGCATCACATTGAATAAAATTCCAAGTTTTCTCTTGTGCTTTACCATCTTTCTGTGTCTGATTTAATTTCAGGAAACTAGCTTGGACTTTTAAGAACCCTTTCTCCTCCTCCTGTCCCTGGCTTTACATATCTAGCTGCTCTTCCTGGGCCAATGTAATTCTGAGGAAAATAAATGTCATTCTCTCTCTAAGGACACAAGTGCAATAGTATAGGGTATGTGGTTGAAGGGTATGATGGGAAGGGCAGACAATGTCCAGCTTTGCTCTGCGTGCATTTAAAGAAAATTGTGGTGAAACTAAGCAACACAGCCTCTTTTTGCAGAATGTGTTTTTATTTTTTATTAATTATTCTAAATTCAAAGACAAGTCAGTTCCACTGTTCCCCTTCATCTCCTAGGTTTTGTGGAATATCTGTTTTGGATATAACCTTAAGATCAAGGCTGTCTTAAAGCTGTAAATATAAGAGATTTTTTAAGCAGTGAAGCTGCATTGGAGAACAAAATCAGAGGGTTTTGTTTTCTGAGATTTTGCTTTGGAAAAAGATTGTTTTTTAAGGAAGTATTCAAGGTAATAAAAAGTTAAAATTTTCCATTTCCTTTTGGAATTTGGGATATGCCATCTCAGCTGAATTGATGTTTATTTCCAGGCTTTTAATTTATTCAATTATTTATTTCTGATAATCTTTTTTTAGCATATTAGAGATTTCTATTGAGAGAGAGAGAGAGAATGCTGATTTTTTAATGTATACCTTTTTTGGGTTGTGGAGGTATACATTAAAACTGAACTGTTTTAGGTGAGTCCACAAATGTGTAGGAAGAAACTACACAGTCTGATAAAGCTCCTGATATGTCTAGCCAAGGAAAGGGTGTTTTACCAGAAGCCAGGTAGCCACACACAGTTGATGTGACATGTCTCCATGTGGCACCCATGGCCCTCAGAATCCCTGATGGGACACACACTGGCCTGGTACACAAGGCCAAATAGCGATGCCGAGCCCCGGCCCTGTCCTCAGGCTTCCACTTCCATGAAGGAAGAATGTAACCCACAGTTTCCTGAAACAGAGAGCATTATAGCCACCATGCCTTTCTTGCTCTTTGACCCAAATTCAGCCTCAAAATTCAGTGTTCAAGCCAGTAAGCACTGGGCACCCAGACAGCCCAAAACAATGCCAGCTTCCCAAGCTGACGATGCCTGTTTCCCCACATGCTCTCACTCAGTAGACAAAGCTGGGCACCTATTTGTGTCAGGCACAAGGGTGAACACAGGGACTTGGCCCATGACCTCATGAAGCCAAATAAAAAAGACTGAGCATTTTAGCTCTATTAATAAACTCCCTTTGAGCAAGTTTGTCCCATCTTGTCCCCCAGATGATTAAGGAGGCACATATTTTCCCAAGTCCTCTCTAAGTTTGAGCACTGCTTTTTTTTAAAATATCTTAGCCAACTAGATAGGTGAAAATGCCTTCATTTTCATTTGTATTTGTATTGTTATTACTGTTAAGTCTGATTTTTTTCAGATGATTTTTATTTATTTACGTGTATTGTTGTGAGGTTAACTTATGAACATCCTTTGCTCCTTTGCTGTTTTATTGGTAAGTGCTACTTAGATATTAAGGGCATTGTAGTTTTGTTGCAAATGTTTTTCTGGACTCAAAGTAGACTTTTAACTTTGCTTACTTTTTTGGTGAGAATTTTTTTATTTTGTTTTCAGTTGGCATGATAATTGTACATGTTTATGGGGTAGAGTATGATGTTTTGATACATATAAATGAGTGGTAATCAAAATGAAGTATTTAGAATATCCACCCCCTCATCTATTTGTCATTTTTTTTGTGTGAGAACACTCAAAATCCTCTTCCGGCTGTTTTGAAATGTTTAGTACAATATTGTTAGCCATGCTACTCCACTGTGCCATGGAACACTAGAGCTTCTTTTTTCTATCTAACTATAGCGTTGTACATATTAACCAATGTCTCCCTCTCTCCCCTACATCTTTTTCTGACGAAAGCTTTTATAAAATAAAATTTGTTAATATTTCCATTAAGACTTTCTATCTGTTCTTATTTCTCAATTTTGTGCAAGTAATTCCTTGTTTTAATTATAATAATTTATAATCTAAGACTTCTCATGGTATTCTTAATTTTCAAAAAATTTCCTGGTTATGTTTTTACATTTATTCCTCTCACTGAATTTTAGAACTATAAGGCTATTACCTCTAAAAAGAGTTCTAAAAAGATTTTTGTTGAGGGGCTGAGGCTGTAGTTCAGTGGTGGAGTGCTTGCCTGGAATGCGTGAGGCACTGGGTTCGATCCTCAGCACCACATAAAAATACATAAATTTTTTAAAAAAATTCATAAGTGGTACCATTCATTGTCCAGATCTGATTCAGGTTTCTTGAATGGTCCCAGTAATAATTTATTGAGCAAAAAACCCAGTTCACGATCGTGGATTGCATTGAATCTTCATATTTCTTCAGTCTGGAGCATTTCCTTAGTCCTTCCTTTACTGCCATAACCTTGACATCCAAGACCATCAGCCGATTATTCTGAAGGCTACATTTGATCTGGAGCTGATTAGATTTGGGCTGTGGGTGTTGGGCAGTGATCACAGAAACCATGCAAGGGTTTCTCACTACATCTGTTCAAGAGCCCCCAGGTTCAATCTATTCCATTATTGATGTTTGTTTTAATTACTTTATTGCAACAACAATCACTGAGCTTTTCCACCAAAAATCATACCCTACTCCTGTGTGATTAATACAGATTTTGTGAGAAAGTAATTTGAAACAATAAATATCCTCATCTTCTTTTAAAAAAAAAAATACATAAGTAAAGCTATTGTGTCCATCTACAACTAAAAAAAAACATTAAAAAAAAGATTTTTGTTGAAATTGTATTAAATGTGATATTGAATTAAGGGAGAAATAGCATCATTAAACTATTAATATTTCCTTCCAAGAATGAAATATCTATATATTTATTGTCACTTATGATCTTCAATACATTTTCTCTTCATAGAATTTATACCTATTTTTAGTGAATATACTCCTGTGTAACTTTTATAGGCCTTTTTGGATGCTAATATTTTTGGATCTGTTATATTTATTTTGTTACTATTGAAAATGAGGTTCTTTTATCCATTATGCTATCTATCTGAAAATATATAAGATCTTAATTCATGCGAGTTTATTTTGTAAACTGCCAAATTGATTTTTTAAAATTATTCCACTAGGTTTATTATTGATTCTTGAGTATTCTAGGCAGCAGTCTTATCTCTATAAATTATCATTTTCTCCTTCTAACCAATATTTTGTATTTGACTTACTTCTTTTATTTCATCAAGTTGGTCTTCAAAACCAGTATGAAAGAATCTTTATGTTTAAAAGGCAGCCTTATCTTCTTCTTGACTTCAAAAGACAAATGGCTCTCGTACTGTTTCCCAGAGTATGTTCTTTGCGCACACAGGCTATTAGATGTGTAAATGAAATAGGGAGATGTTACTTTAGTGCTTGTAGGATAATGCATGTGAGATAATGTTCTCTCTTAGCTTGAAAACTTGTTTTCTATATTGAGAAAGTTTCTTTCTAGCTCAAGTTTTACCAAAAGTTTTTTTTATTAATACTATCTTTTTCATGTAATTAATTTAAGCAGACTGTGAAAAGGCGGTGATTGTGAATACCCTAGCAAATAATAAAACCACGTTTCTCTTAAAATACTATTCAATTTAGGTTTCACATCAGTCTAGAGGAATGAGGTAATTACTATTTTATAGTTTAAGGAAATTCTTAAAATTTCTTCCTATAGACCTGTTTATCATTACTTCATTACATAATAATCTAGGTGTTAATTGTCCTAAGATTTAAGACTTCTCATAAGTTATTTGGAGGTAGGCAAGTTATTGAAATCATTGCTCCTGAGAAATTTTGGTTTGGGCAAGAAAGAAAAACTGTTTTGTTAAATTTAGGATGTTGATGACAGCTAAATACCCCTTGAAGTTTCCTGGTTTTCTGGTGGTTGTTTTGGGGTTTTGTTGTTGTTGTTCTAATTAGTTATACATGACAGTAGAATGCATTTTGACACATCATATATAAATGAAGTATAACTTGTCATTCTTCTGGTTGTACACGATGTAGAATTACACCAGTCGAGTAATCATATATGCACATAGGGTAATAATGCCCAATTCATTCTACTATCCTTCCTGCCCTTATAGCCCCTCCCCTTCCTTTACTCCCCTCTGTCTAATCCAAAGTTCCCCTATTCTTCCCTAGTTTCCTCCCCACCCCGCCCTGCCACTTATTGTGAGTTAGCATCCGCATATCAGAGGAAACATTTGGTGTTTGGTTCTTTGGGAATGGCTTATTTTGCTTAGCATGATAGTCTCCAGCTCCATCCATTTACTGGCAAATGCCATAATTTCATTCTTCTTTAAGGTTTAGTAATGCTTCATTGTGTATATATACTGAATTTTCTTTATCCGTTCATTTGTTGAAGGACACTGAGTTTGCTTCCATAGCTTGGCTATTGTGAGACAAGCTGCTATAAACATTGATCTGGCTGCATCACTGTGTATGCTGATTTTAAGTTCTCTGAGTATAAACCGAGGCATGGGATAGCTGGGTCAAATGGTGGTTCCATTGCAAGTTTTATGAGGCATCTCCTTACTGCTTTCCATTATGGTTGCATCAATTTGCAGACCCACCAGCAATGTATAAGGGTTATTTCTTGTTCCTTTGCGATTCTGTGATCATCTTCTACAGTGATTCCTTTCATGGAGGCTGTGTGGGATGCCTTGGAAAGGTGCAAGGAAAAGAGATGAAGCATGCAGAAGAGGTTGCATTTTATTTCTCACCTGCTTTCAAGAGAACCTAAGTTGAATTTCCTTTCCTTTAGTGGAAAGGCAATAATATCTTGCACATTTTCCTACCCTTCTTTAAATACCCTACAGATTAGGAACTCAGATGATTTGATAGTTATAATAAGATTAATCCTCTATAAGGAAGAGTGATTCTCCTCCCTACTTTGCTGGGGGAAATGAACAAAAAAGTCTGTCCTAAAAGTTGAATCAACTTGAGTGTAGATAAAGCATCACCTGCCCTTCAAACCTAGGGGAGTTCTGCCATAACCAGAGCCAAAGATATAGCAGTGGTCTTGCAGGAAGAAGGAAAGGGTCAGAGTGCTGTATTCCTATGGGGTCCCACCTTGGTCACCTCCAGTCCAGAAAGGTCCTGTAGAGACCATCTTCTACCCAGAAGGACACTCTTCCACATGGTAAATCCATGACCAATCCCTTAATCCATTAAGTGGTCATCTAGGGTCTACTTTGTGTCATCCACTGAAAACATATCTGCAAACCAATCTCCTTAATTCTAGCCCAGAGCAAATTAGCAGTGACTAGTGGAGCAAAAAGGTAAAAGGCTGGGGTGCTATAGGTAGATAAGACCTAAAAGTCTTGAAAGTGTTTTTAAGTTGACATAGGTACTAGCTTCCTATTGCTGTTGTAATAAAATAAACTTAGTGGTTAAAAACAACACAACTTTATAATGTTACAGTTCTGTGGAACACAAAAATCAAGGTGTTGATGTGGCTGCCTTCTTTCTGAGGAATCTAGAAGAGAATCCTTTTCCAGTTTCTAGGGGCCCCTTTCCATTCCTTGCTCATGTCTCCTTCTTCCTTCTTTAAAGCCAACAATGGTGATTTAGTCCTTTTCACATTGTATCTCACTGTCTCTTCGTTTTTCACTTGTAAGGACCCACATTATTACATTGGGCCTCCTTGAATAATCCAGAAAAATCTTCCTATCTCAAAGTCAGTTGATTAGCAATTTTAATTCCATCTGCGACCTTACACAGTAATATATTTTGCCTTCAAAGGTAACATATTTGATGGTTCTGGGGATTAGGCTATGGACTTCCTTGGAGGCTGTTGTTCTGTCTGTCAAAACGTAACCTAGCAGAGTCCTCCTCTGTGCACCTATGGCTCTTTGTTATCCCTTTGTCATATTACAGTCAGTCTGTCATTTACAAACATTAACTGAGGTCCTGAGGTGTAGACATTGTCTCATGTCTGTATTTCCTTCTCCTCCTCTATTTCTCTTCCCTCTTCTATTTAACTCCCTCCATAAAATCAGCAAATGCACCTCCAATTCCTAAATCTCCCTGTAATCAACTTGCACAGACACAAGATCACTTTATAGAATATAAGCATGAAACTTGGCTTCTAATGCAACTCCATACAAGTAAAAAAACAAATATGGAATGTGTTAAAACTGTTAACATGAATCAATTAATATTAATACAGAATTTCCAAAGTCAAAATTTGAGCTCACTATTGAAGATAGCATAGTCGCCTTCATTTCCTGAATAATTATTCATCCCTCGCAGTACCATTTGCCATATTATTTCTTTGTGTTTACAGAAGCAGGTCATTTTTATGAAGCATGTCGGGAAGAAGGAAATGATATATGGAAAATATCTACATGGGGTATAAAGTCAAGTGATCCCTTGGTTCGAATCAAGAACTTATAAATATGCCAGTGACTTCATATGTACCATGGGACTGATATTTTCCATCTTTAAGCATACAGTTTGAATAAACTTAGATGGATTTATTTCTTAAGAATTCTTTGAATATGGAACATTAGTTATCCACAGAGATTTAATCTTAGGCAAAAATAGGAATAAGGTCATCACCTTTGATGGCAGGATTAGTTCTTTTTCTTGAAAGTAATTGGACATTCAGTGTGATTTTTGCAGTTTGTTTTGAATTGGGAATAGTCACCACCATTTGAGGTGGAAATAGAGGAAATGATTAATTTAGAAAGGAGAAGGATTGTGGGGTGGGTGGAAGTGACATTTTCTGCATTGTATTCTTAGAAACTTAGACTTTCAGAGCTGGAAGTGCCTCTGATAAAAACTGTTCATTAGCATAAGAGGAAATAGCTATCCAAAAACAAGAGTATGCTGAGTGCAAAAAGCCAAGCTGGCACTCAAGTCCAAGTCTCTGGGTCCTCAGCCTCTCTCAGCCCACTGCACTTATCTCAGTACCTTTGACAGCTTCACTGGAGTGGCCAGACCAAGCCATCTGCCCCAGAAATGCCCAACATGGTCATTTCCACGTAGGTGTTTCTAATGCTCCATAGAGTTTACCCTTGAGAACTGGCCATTCCTCTACTTCAGGACACAGGAGCCTCTGTGTGTGGGGGTGGGGAGGGTGGCCAGGCACATTTGTACACACACTATGTCAGAGCATTCTTAAGAGCCAGAATCAGGACAAAAGTGATGAGAGGTGTACTTCAGGGCTCACGTTAACCTCACTACTTATGTTTTACCCTTGACTTGGTGAAACAAAATGTAAATTAAAACAACTGTGCAGTTTTATGACATTGTTCTTGACAAATGATAGAAGGCTGTCCATTGATGTGGACAGTATGTATACAACCATGGAACAAGCATTAATGTGGCACATTACCCTGCAGAAACAAGGGTGATGCTATGACAGTTTTACAATTAGATGAAGTTGTGCTTCTCAGCAAGAGCTGATTTTGCCTCCCTCTGCCCCAGGGTGTATCTGGTACTATCTAGAGATTTACTTGGTTGTCACATCTAGGGAAGTGGTGCTACTGGTATCTAGTGGGTACAGGCCAGGTTTGCTGTTGGGCATCCCACAATGCACAAGACATCTCCCTGCACAGCAAAAAATGATCCAGCCCAAAATGTCAGTAGTGCCAAGATAGAGAAATCTTGACCTTTGGGAATTCATGACTTAATCTGATTATTCCCTTTAGAAGACTGTGTATTTATTCATTTAGAGCAAGTTGGCTTGTGGAATAAACATACCTGGTATAGTATGTGGCTTGGGAGGATTTCTAAAATCCAGTAGGATAAGAGCTTGGGCTTGTCATATAGGGCCTCAGTGAATCAAAGTAAGCAAAAGAAGTTCCTTTTTTGCCATCTTCCCTCTTTCAGGCCTTCTCCATTGTTTATGTGAGCAGCCCTAGTTGAAGAACCTTATGGCAGGTGAGGCCTTTCACAGTCAGGTCTTAGCAAATACCACTATGGTGTCAGTCATTGAAAAAGGACAGGATGTCAGAAGGGAAGAAGTGGTTATGCTGGGCATGGTGGCACTCACCTATAATCCCAGCAGCTTGAGAGGCTGAAGCAGGAGGATCTCAAATTCAAAGTTAACCTCAGCACCTTAGCAAGGCCCCAAGCAACTCAGTGAAACCCTGTCTCGAAATAAAATACAAAAAATTGGGCTGGGATGTGGCTCAGTAGTTAAGTGCCCCTGAGTTCAATCCTCAGTACCAAAAACTACCAAAAAAAAACAACAACAACAACAACACTTAGGAGGCTACTGCTGCCTTCCTCATGTACTGTGTTCTACCCAGGGGCAGGTGTAGTAAGAATGATTTCTATTTCCTTGTTCCTTTTTGAATCTTTGAAAGAAAATTTCCATATTATTTGGTTTTTTTCCCCAATGCCAGGTGGTTACATTCCAAACAAATTAAATCATAGAGACACAGGGATTTCTAATCAGGCTTATTTTGCAGGGCTGATGGCAGGGTGAGTCCCCTCCCATGACAACCACACCTCTCACCCATGCAAACCCAGCAACGGTGGGGCAGCATCAGAACCACCTGTGGCCTTTTCCAGGGACCACCATGGTGGTGGTGGCTGCAGAAGACCTGAGACTGCTTTTGCTCACTTCAGTGCCAGAGTGAGGCAGCACTCCTCTCAGGAAAGCCAATACACTTCCTCAACTAGACTGTAGAAATTTCTCCCAAGCCATACACCATGCCAGGTATGTTTGTTTTGTAAGCCTGCCTGTTCCTACACGACCCTCCTCATAGTCTTCTAAAGCCATGTATCAGATGCTGGTGATAGAAGAAAAATTAAAGTGTTCTGCACAGACACAGGCCTTGTCAAACTGGGCCTGGACAAAGGGAAGAGGAGAGTCTGTTAAAGCACAAAATATCAGAGCTAAAGTTAATATCAGCAGTTAGCCAGGCCTTTCATAGAGCAGACGTGAGGAACATACAAGAAAATATAACAAAAATTTTCAGACTACTAACTGCTTGCTTGTGTGCATCATTAAAGTTGGCTTAAAGCATGAGAACCCCTACCGTAGGTTCAGGTATCCGTGGCCTCAGAGTCTTGGGATTTAAATGATCTTTATCCACCCAGTAGCCATCCGTTTAGTCATTGAGCCAACACTAAGTTGAGCTTTGAGAAAGACTGCAGTTACATAGCAGATAGGTTAATGTAGTTGGAGAGAGTGTGAGATCAAAGACCTGGGATACAGAAAGCCACCATGATTTCCTCTGTTGATAAAGAAGGAAAGAAGCCTCCGTCTACTGAGTAATTGACTACAGGCCTGCGACTTCAACTTATGCCATCTGGTTGTCCACCTGCTGGGGTCAGCAGGAATCCATTTTGGATGGGCTACTGCAGATGAATTTGTTGGAATCAAGTCAAGTTCTAGGAACCTGCTAAAGATATTCCCATCACTTGACAATCCAAAAAGGTGTCTACCTCTGGTGATCAACTCCTCTGGGAAGAATCCAAAACTCTGTGTTGGTTGGTAGCACAGACACCAATCTTTTTTTCCCTTTCTTTTTTTTTTTTTTTTTTTTTTGGTGGTGCTGGTGCTGGGGATTGAACTCAGGGCCTCACACATGCTAGGCAAGTGCTTTTACCAGTAGGCCACATCCCCAGCCCCATCAGACACCAACCTTTAAGATTTAGGCAACGCCCCAAACAATTTCATGATACTCTTTCAGAGTTTAAGAGAATAGAGCTAATGGAAATAAACATCCCCCCAGCCTTGACCCAACTGGCATTTCTGGAAATTGCGTATGGGGGAAGCAGGGCTGCTTCCTCCTGCTCTACTCGTGAGAAATGACTGCTCTGTTCTCCTTTCTCAGTATCAGTCTTGCTTTAAAAGTTATAATCCACAGAAGGCAAATTGCAGTTGCTTTCTGTTGTGTTTTTAGTGGACAGGAGAGAAAAATGCATAGAGATAGTGGAATGAAATATGTTAAACCTTACAAAATATGTGTCTCCTGCTTGGTAAGTTTATATACTTAAAAGCAGATGAAATCAGAAAGCAGACTTAGAGTATTTTATATAAGGGAAAACTTTCACAGGCATCTAGTCAACTGCCTTCATTTAATACAGGAGGAAACTCTCAACCCACAATGACCCCATAAGGCCATGTACCTTTCTCAGAGTCCCACATTCCCCTGGTGGCAGAAAGGGCCTGAAGCTCAGATTTTTTTTGCATATTGATTATCCTATTCATTTGTCCATATTTGCGAATTAATATGGCAGGCCTTATGAAACAAGGGCAGTAGTCATTGTGAATGCTTTTTGTTTTTCTTTTGTACCTTTGATCACAAAACTGGTTGAGGGCAGGGACAGAAGCCTGGGATTGGAGTGTGGAGTGGTGGGCTGTTCTTCCCGCTGGTGTCTGATGGTGCTTCTCTTTCAAAGTCCTGAGGTGCTTTCCCTGCAGAAGGGCTGGTTCTTACCTCCAGGCCTGGGAGAAGCATACTAATCTGAAAAGCCGTGAAGGAGATAGGAGATCCAGAAGGCCAGGGGTGGGAGATGGAGAGGGGCCAGCATGGGGCAAGGGAGTCACTGGCAAGTGGGAGAAGCCTGAGGGCCCAACATAGCTATTGGTCTAAACGTACAGGGTTCAGATATAGAGGGTTTTAGAAAATACGCTCCCTGGTTCTAAAAGGGAAAGTGTGTAGAGGGAAATCATATCTTGACTACAATGGCATACTAGATCTTAGAGCATAGAGATTACATGAGCAAGGAATCTTCAGTGCAGACTTGAAGTTTGCGTAATGTTTGAAATTATCCCCAACTCTGATGCTTTACCCTAGTCATGCATATTCTTAGAAAACATGTAAGTAGACTGATATACAAGTCACTTTCAGGAAAAGTTACATTTAATGGTCTTTTTGTGAAAAGTGGTCTAGGATTTATCTTTCAGATGTACTGTCTTTCTGAATTCCAGTTTCCTCTTTTGTGAGATAATAGGGTAAAAAATACATATTATAAACAACTCAACCCTGTACATAATAAGCACTTAAAGCAATTACAACATAATTTAAGGAAACATTATGTAAATATGTAAGTACATAAAAATATCTCACAAAAGAAATTATTGCATTATAGCCTATTAAATACTTAAAACCCATCTTTTATGAAATATCTAAATTCTAAATTTTAAAACCCTTCCAGATAAATACTGGTATTAACATTTCTTTTTGTTTAAAATCCTCTTGGCATATTTTTTATGGCTTTCCAGAAATATGGCCAGAAGTACCAGGCAGATAGTAATAATACTGTTAAACAGTTGCTAGAAAAAAATCATTTAAAAGAATTTAAATATAAACAGAGGGATATTTTCACTACTCATTCTTTCAGGAAAGACAGCTTGGCATAGGAATTTAGAGAGAAGCCATTTGTCTTGTGCCTTATCACTATCCTTCATTCCTTAGTCCTTATATCTGCTGGCTCTGTCTTGTAAAGGGATGTGGAGGCCCAGCATATAGAGCATTCAGGAAGAGAAACCGCCCATCATCAGCAAGTGATGCCTCTTATTGATAGTCTATGAAATGTGGTTTCATTTGTAACATTATTTTTGTTTTATATGTGACTCTGTTTCATGTAGCAGTCATATAACCCTCCTATTAGTATGTAACAGACAGGTATGAGTGGTGGCTACCTGAGGTTAAGGGGATAACTCTATATACTGGGCCTACTGTGCTGACTCCCACATGCTTTCTTTTAAAAAGAAATTTACCTGAAGCCCTGCCTGGCTTAAGTCAACGGGATATGTTACATTCCTTAGCAAAGAACTTGCTATTTTCAGAAGAAAGGCAGGCCCAGAATGCTGATAAGAACACAAGTTACCCTGAAAGGGGGAGGTTTTTGTGACCCTTGCACCGACCAGGTTCCAGAATGCAGGGAGATATGATAATTAGAACTAGTTAGCATGGGCCAAAGTGACCTAGAGTTGCCTGGACCTTTACCATGCACAGTGGGGACTTGAAAGTCTGATGTCATCCTGCTTTCTGTCAAAAGCCAAGAGGTGGATTTATGTAGGACTCTCTGGAAACTTCTGAGAGATTTCTAATAAAACTGGAGGGCAGGAGGGGTGTGCCATCTTTATCCTCTCTGAAAAGACCTGCTCTCTCCCTTGAGAGTGTCCCTTTTTTAATTTTTCTATCCCTTCAGCAAACTCCTGCCTGATACTCTGGGCAACATGTCTGAAATCTTCCTGGCTTGATCGCAAGAACCAATGAGAAAGTACCACTATGGTGGCCTCAGCTCTAGGATAGTCCCTTGCCCTGTAATATTCTTTCTTTCTTCTAAATCTTGGATTCCTGAGCTTTGTCTTTCCATTCCATAAAAATTTATTGCTATGACATATATGCACACATATGTATATATTGTGATATATGTGACACATACCAGATATGTATATACATATATTTCCTCTCATCCAGAGTTTCTCATGAAGATTAAACTAAGAGAAAAAATTAAACTGGGAGAAAGGCAAAAGGAGAAACAAAGCTGTTTTATTTGTTCTGGGCCTGCTTCAGTACCATTTATTAATTTTCTCATTATGTATATTTTGTGTAGATCAAGAAACTCAGTTATAAAAAAAAGTTAAGTGACTAAAGCAAATTGAGGCAGAAATGGAAAACAAATCCAGGAATATCTACCCCAGTAAGAAGCTTCATTTCTGCTTTTGTTCTCTTCATTTGGGTAAATGGACAGCAGTTAAGCCCTCTTGTTTTATTAAGTCAGAGAATTTACCTCCTAAATTACATAACTGCAGAACAGTAACTAATGGCCCTGCCAACACTATCAGAGCACTGAGAGGTGCTGGGTTATTTCCTTTCCTTAGCTAAATATATTCTTCTTTTTAAAACTGAAGAGGTCAGTTGGGAGAATGGAAAGGAAAGATCTGAGGTCTCTTGGGGTAGGGCAATAAAGGATAGAACAAGATCTTGTACAGCACTGGTACTTCTAGTAGTAATGTTAAAGTTCTCTACAGGTCCTGGCCTCCTTAAGGGAGTTGTAATTATCCACTTTCAGTCCCTAAAACCGCAACTACAGTAGTGTGTGTGTGTGAGAGAGAGAGAGAGAGAGACTTTATGTGAAGCAAGAGATGGGGGGTGGAGTATTGGGTAGAGCTAAGGGTAAAGTATTGTCTTGAATTAAGTGTGAATAATATACGGCCAGAAAAGATGGATAAGAGAGTAAAGGTTGCTTAGCATTTCTTTGGCTGGAGAGGGTTCGTTGGTTGTCTTCTACTTATTCCTATATTGAGCTACGTTTCTGAAGATTCCAGAATGCTGACATTACAGCGAAATCTTTCCACATTGGCTGTATCTGGAACAGTTTTAAAACTAGTGTCCATGTTTCTGTGTACCTGCATTCAGAGAGTGCTGGAAAATACTGCTAGAGAACTTTGTAGGAATGAGATATGGTTTGACCCTGACCTGCCTGCACACCACTGGGCAAAGAGAATTAACTTTGTTTTGTTTTTGTTTTTGTTTTTGTTTTAACAGTGCAAGAGATTGAACCCAAGAGAAACATTCTACCACTGAACTGCATCCCCCAGCCCAGATGTATTTCTTATTAAAAAACTGAGGGCCTGGAGACATGACTTTGTGTTTGAGCACTTGCCTAGCACAAGTGAGGCCCTTGGGTTCAAACCCTAGCACTGCCCAAAACAAAAAAGCGAAGTGGCTATTATGTAGGGAAGACATTTCCCCCATATGCTTACATTTGGTGACATGACAATTTTATGTTTTTTTTTTAAATTTTATTATTATTTTTTTTAGAGAATAACATTTCATTTCTCTGGTTGTAAGTGATATAGAATCACAACATACATGCAGTCATACATAAAGTTAGGGCTATGATGACCATCATATTCCACCACCTTTACTGTCCTCATGCCCCCTCCCCCCTTACACCCCTGTGAAAAGAAAGAAAGATAAAATACGAATGTATCTATCTATGACTTAAAGAGCATCCTTGACTTCCTGGAGTTGTCCCTGGAAATCTTAGAAACAGCCATGCATGAGCTTCACAGCTGGAAGCAATGATTTAGTTTAACTAAAGGTGATCCCTTCTATCCCTTCTGCTGTAATTAGTACTTCTGTCAATCAATCAATCAATTGATCAGCCAACAAAATAATGTCCTGAAAAGAAAGATCTTTTTAATGAACCAAATAAAGTTAAAAAAAGAAAGGTAAAGAAAAAAAGAGAATTAACTTTAGATCTGTCAGTCAGAGGAGAATGCAAATACGTGGCATGACATTACCTGGAAATGCCTACATGCAACCAGCAAACCAGCAGTTGGAGTAGCCATAGAAGTTAGCCGGCCTGTCCTCCACTGAAGTGCAAAATTGGCAAAACTGATATCTGTGTTTCTATGCCTGGTTATGATGTTGGGTGTGACTTTTTGGAACACAGACTTGGAATTCAAAGATCCGGATCCAAGGGCCAGCTTTTCCACTTCCATGCTCTATGGCCCAGGATAAACTACTTTGTCTTGGACCAGTTTCAACTTAGGTAAATCAAGAGGAAGTAGTTTAGTTCAATGCCTGGATCCCAGATCCAGAAAAGAATCCCTAAAAAGGCCCTAATCAGGCTAGGAGAATGGTGAAAAGGCTCAATGTGCTGCACTCATTCTCCCCACCATGAGCGTGTTTCCACAAAAAGATTGAAGTGGGGGTGTGGGGAGAAAGATGCTGCCCTAATGTGAGAAAATTCCAGCTAAAGATCCTTCATTGCCTCCCAGTACTTGGAAGCCCATCTCAAAAGTTCCTCTAACCCCACAGTATAGGACTTAAAAGAAAGAGGTAGGTACTTTTACCATTCCCTCCTGCCCTGCCTGATGTGCTTCTCCACCCCTTCCTCACCCACAAGCTGCTGTTTTGTGTTCCTATAAAAGGCTCCACTGTCCCAATGAGCCAATTGTGTAGTATATTTCTTATCTGTTGTTGCAAATATATATGTCTTTAATTCTTCTAAAGGACTATTTTAAATTTTAAAAACTGGAGAAGTGTAAATTTTTATTACAGTGAAAAGGAATAAAGAGGAACTTTATTTGGTAGGTGATAAAGAATAGCTACAGAGTTTTCCCTGGGAGAGGTTACAATTTCCATAATAAAAACTCCCAAGAGAAGGCATGGAATCTAGAGCTTCCGTGGGGAATATTTTGCAAATGCAGTTTAACTTCAATTAGTATAAAATAATTGAGCACGGTTATTAGTGTGTAACCATAAAAATGAAAATTGTAAAGTTAACAGCCAATATATAATAAGCACACAAAGATAACCTCCCTCGCTGGTGTTCAGGAAAATAGACTGAAACAGCAAGTTGGGCAAAAATTAGCAATATCAATGATACCAGTGTTGGTAAAACTATGCTGGCAAGTCTGTGAATATAAATCAATGGAATCAAAAATATAAATATGCATTTCCTTTAATTCAGCAGTTCTTCTACGAATCTGTACTGCAAGATACTCAAGAAATAAGTAGAGGAAGTATGTGAACAAGAATGTCCATTACAGCATTATTTGTTATTGAAAAGAGAGAACAAGAACCCTAATATCTATCAAGAGGAGAGTAGTTAAAACAATTGTGTTATATGGGAACTATGAAAATCTATGTCACCATTAAACATAATGAAATCAATAGAGATGGACATGGAAGACTAATATGTGAAAGAAGCAAGTTGCAACGAAGCCCGCAGAGTAGGATTCCATTTTTTTGAATTTATTTATGTATTTCTTGTGGTGCTAGGGATCAAACCCAGGGCCTTTTGCATGCTAAGCATGTGCTCTACCACTGTGCTCTATCCCTAGCCCAAACATATGTGTGTACATGTGTTTTCAGTGTATAGAGAGAAAGTGTCAGACACAAAATAGACATTGATTGTAGTTAATCCTGGAGGGCAAGAGCAAGATGGACACATTTATGTTTCTCTTTCTATAGTTAAGAATTGTTTAACTTTTTGTCATTGGGCATGGGCCATGGTCTTATTTTTTTAATTAAGCACTGCTGTCTATCTGAACATTTCATTTTCAATTTGAGGTAATTTTGAATCTGCATTATTTTGCAGGTAAAGAGCATTTGATTAGATGAAGAACTCTTGATTATAGGTTCACAGGTTATGAGCACTTAGAATACAGGTTCAGTTGTGTGTAAAAAGGAGCACCAGAATGACTGTGGCTTAAGCCAAGTAGATGTTTATTTCTCCTTCATGTAATTGTGCAGAGGTAGTTTACTTGCCTTTGCAGAATCATCAGGAGCCCAGATTTCTGTCGCATTTTTTCTGACATTCTTGATGTACAGCTTCCAAATAAGACCAAGAAGGGCTGTTTCACCTCCAGCCATCACGTCTATAGAAGACACATCCTTCCTGTTAAGGTTATAACCTGGCAGTTGGACACATTGCCTCACACATCTCAATGGCCAGAAATTAAGTCATCTGACTATAGCTACAAAAAAACCCAGCAAATACCCAATTTAAATGTCTATTACTATGTAACAGGATTTCTTCACCTTGGTACCGTTGACACTGGGCCTGGATAATTCTTTATTGCAGAGAGCTGTGTGGGCATGATGGGAGGTTTAGCACATCCCTGGCCTCTATTCAACAGATACCAGTAGCATTGCCCAATTGTGATAACCAAAATTGTCTCCAGATGCTGCCAGATGTCCCCTGGGAGGCAAAGTCAACCTTCATTGAGAGCCAAGGGAGAATAGGTGTTGGGGACAGATAGCAACATCTTCCATAAGCATTTGTATTATTTCTCCCAATGTCTATTAGTGCTGATAATACGATTTACCTTTAAAATCGACAACCCTTTATCAGGAAATCTGATACTTTTAGGTTGTGTGAAAGTTGATTTTGGTTGATTCTAGAAAGATGCAAAAAATCAATTCTATTTTATTTTTCTATTGAATCTAAATTTGTATTTGTACCAAATAAATACTGTTTTTATTTGAACACACAAATAAGTGAAATTTTCTTCCCTAGTACCTAAGAATGATATTAAGGGTATTTTGCTGTACTGTATTTATAATAAGTGTCTTTAGTCTAAACTATAATATTTCTGAAAGACTAACATTGCAGAATTCATAATGTGGCTGTATCCTAAATCAAGAATTTCATTTTCAGCTGATGACATATCTCTTTTAAGGGCAATTAAATGTGCATAATTTACCCCTGCTGTATTATGAATACCTTAAGGCTACAGTATTTTTCTGTAATGAGAAATGTTTGCTTAATACGCTTTTTGTTTCTAATGAAAGAATGAGCTTCATTGATAATCATATAAATAAGGTAGAAGTGATTTTAAAGAAACCATGAAACACCTTTTCTTTGTTCTGCCTTTTCTATCAAATTTTGAGAGCCAATCTTCAGATGGATACACTGGGGATCTTCTTAAAAGACTGCTTAGTAAAAAGGAAAAATTAAGTATAAATTAGAGTTGTCTTGGGCTGCTTCCAAGGTTGTTTTGTGCCTCATGTGTCAGAACAACCTCATTACAGGGCAATTTCACCACATGGAGCATCCACACAAGCACAGGGGAGAACATCATTATAATGGGGCTCTGGTGTTCTTATTTTGGAAAATGTACATGGCTGCAGAAAATGTACCAGAAAAGTAGTTGCCAGCTGTGAAAGCAACAGAATATCCCTGATGTCATGTGCAGAACTGTTCATATTGGGAGAAAGAAATAATTATTTTCAATTGTTAAAGTGAGCAGAGACTATGTGGAGGGACTAATGGTAAAGCTAGGTAATAGAGTAGGTAGAATAGAGTAGGTAGAATACCACAAAGAGAGTAGAGAAGGGCAACATTAAAAGCCTGGAGTTCAGTGGATGCAAACACCAGGAATCACATGGCAAATTTAAGTAGGCTAGTTTGGCTTAAGTTACGGATTTGTGTAGAGGCAAGAGGATCTCTGGCTTGTTACTTAATACAGCAAACTGTCCACTAGAGTTTGTGCTTCCAAAAGCACAGCTGGAGCCAGAAAGCAGCTGCAAAGCCATCCTTCCTTGCATCTGTGTGGGACTCTGTGATGCATCCTCAATGATGTACTCTAGTGGCATTTTACTTGTAGACTTTAGATGGTAAATGGGTGGCGCACTCAAATTGGGTGGCTTGAAGAGATTTTGAGAAAGACAGATTGTAAAACAGGGGAGAAGCATATGGAAATCACAAGGGACAGACAGTATCTTGGGGCCAGAACATACTTTGTTGCCTTACCTGATAAGTGAGAATGGTGTCATTTCTGTCTAGAAGCCAATATGACTATTGTAGTCATATTGAATGACCCACAAGGGAAAAAAAAAAGCTGTAGCCTTCAGAAGGACACATTCATCCTGAGTGAAAGCACAGGAAGGGAGGAATGGAAGGAAACACCCTGACTATACTCCTAAACCTCTCTCCAGTCTTCTGCCATGGTGGCCCATTAGCCAAACACAATAAGAATCCAGAGAGTGAGGGAGCCTTTGATTTAGCCATACGGGTGAGTGTCCCAAGCACAGAGCTAGGTGGAGAAGGCTAAGGAACAGCACTAGGGTATATAACCCACACTGTCACTTCAGGCAAAGCAGTGAGAACTGCTCTCATCTTCCCTATCAGCTGTCTGGATTTGGAGGACTTTGAGACCCTAGGGATTATCAGAACCAGAAGGATGCTGGAGCCAGGCATTCTGTGCAACCTGACTAGGAAAACAGACCACCATTCAGGGATGCCCACCGTGGACACTGCCTGATTAAGAAGTAAATTTCTCTCAGATCAAGACACTAAATTTCATGGGTATAGCACTTATCATTTGAGAACCTATCAATTCATAGCAGATAGCATTAATAGGAATTAGATTATAGAAAGTTTTGAAGGCCATGAAAAGTAGTTGTGTTCATTTCTTCAGATGGCCAAAAACAGTGAAGTTTTTTATGCTGAGAGCCAGTATTTGAGGGAAAAAAATCCTTGGAATGATGAGCGTGGCAATCATGTGGCAGGTGGAATGGAACACACTGAGCAGTCACTTGATACAGCTGACCAAATCCCAGGTTATTAGCAGGACCATGAATCAGTCTAAGACACAGTATAAACTGGTATGAGAAAAGCATTTTATAATCACATTCCAAGGTCAAGTGCCCCCCATCATGTGGAACTTGAGGGAGAAGGTGGTTTAAAGCCAGTTTAATAATAACCCCAGTATGAAAGGGCTTGGCTAATGCACTGTGAGATGTGGAAGAGAGTTGATATGTCACAAGTAACCCCCCACAGCAGGGACGGTTAGGAGAGGGCCTGCCCGACATCTCGTGCCTAGGGAAGGGACTTCAGTGAGACCACTGAAGTCTATGTGCTATGTGCTATGTCCTCCCTGGATCCTGGGGGATGCAATAGACTACAGTGTTTTCCTGAATGAGCAAGAGAATTGTGGGTCAGCTGCTCTGATGATGGGGAGGGTAGGAGAATGCTTGTCAGCTCTTAGAGGCCCAGGGTAAATCAGTTGAAGGTAAGAAGAACTTATGTAGGGTTGACCCTCATCTTGTCCAAGTGAGAACAAGAAACTTCCAGCCAAAGGAGACATGTGCTTCCCCTAATTATGAGACTGCAACAGCCATTTGGAGAAGGCACTACAAAGCCTATGAAAACATTTTCCAAGAAAAAGAAATTTATACACCTGTAAATCCTCCTGAGTGCCTGGGGCATCTAACATCTGGACTCTTTAGGTTTGACCTTCTTTCCCTTTCCTCCTCCCAGCAGCCATCAGAAAAGAGCAGAGAAGCCCTCACTCTCTCCCACTGCTTGAGGTCTGCTTGTGCCCAGCAAGCTGGGGGATGGGGAAGTGTCTACGGAAAGCATAT
Organism: Xerus rutilus; assembly: GCA_028644305.1. Lineage (NCBI taxonomy): Eukaryota > Metazoa > Chordata > Mammalia > Rodentia > Sciuridae > Xerus > Xerus rutilus. The sequence goes on along the minus strand of CM053399.1, from coordinate 122,131,145 downwards.
TTGAATTAAGCTGGATTAGCCATGCCAAATGTCTATGCAAGGCCATTGTTATGGGTCTGTGAATGGACATGGACGTGAACTGAGGACCTTCTATTCTAGGAGTCACCAAAGAGGTCGTAGACCTGTCCAGACTTCATCCTGAAGCAAGGAAAGATCTAACCCCAGAATACATTTAGTGGAACATGGGAAACAAAAAATAAAGTTGTTTATTATAATGTTTTATTCCAATATAACAGTGATATGCATTTCTAGCATTGAAGCCACAACCTAAAAGAAAAAAAAGATAAAAATATGAGCAAATCCCCAACATGCCTTTTCACCCCTTGAAATATATTTATAAACATAGTAAAGGTACCTTCACTGGAGAACATTTCCCTTCCTACATATGACAAAAAAAAAAGTTTTAAATATAAAAACTACAAAACGCGAAAGGAATAATCACCTAATAGCCCACAATCTAGAGATAAAAATATGTTTTGGTATATTTCCTTCCTCTCTTATTTTCCTCTGTGGATGTATACATCATGGGGTTTTCTTTTCCAAATGTTGTTATATGTATTTTGCATCCTGCTTTTTTAAAAATTTTATTTATTTATTTATTCTACTTAGGGATACATGATGGTAGCGTGCATTTTGATTCATTGTACACAGATAGAGCACAATTTTTCATTTCTCTGGTTGTATGTGATGTAGAATCACAACATACATTCAGTCATACATAAAGCTAGGGCTATGATGTCCATCATATTCCACCATCTTTACTGTCCCCATGCCTTCTCCCCCCTTATACCCCTGTAACCAAGTTCCTCCATTCTTCCTGTATCCTCCCCCACATTATGGATCAGCATCCACTTATCAGAGAGAACATTTGGCATTTGGTTTTTTGAGATTGGCTTACTTCACTTAGCATGATATTCTCCAACTCCATCCATTTACCTGTAAATGCCATAATTTTATTCTTTTTTATTGCTGAGTAATATTCCATTGTGTATATATACCACAGTTTCTTTATCCATTCATCTATTGAAGGGCATCTAGGTTGATTCCACAGTTTAGCTATTGTGAATTGAGCTGCTACATCCCGCTTTTTTAAAAAAATATTTATTTTTTAGTTGTGGGTGGACAGAATATCTTTGTTTTATTTTTATTTGGTGCTGAGGATCGAACCCAGTGCCTCATGCATGCTAGGCGAGCACGCTACCACTGCGCCATAACCCCAGCACCTACATCCTGCTTTTTTTTTTTTAAATATTTATTTTTTAGTTGTAGGTGGACACAATATCTTTATTTTATTTTTATGTGGTGCTGAGGATTGAACCCAGTGCCTCCCGCATGCTAGGCGAGCACGCTACCACTGCGCCATAATCCCAGCCCCTACATCCTGCTTTTTAAATGTAACATAGTATATTCTTTTTCAAGTTATAAAACGTATTTAAAATATAGTTTAAATGATAACATTTTGAGTAGTTTATCAACTAATTTTGTCAAATATTCTAAATCCAGATTTAGATTTATTTATGAGTCAATGACATGAGCGAGAAAAGAGAATTTAACCCATAGGTTTTGATATTCTGTGAAGTTAAAACATTTATGTTATCACATGAAAAGAGCCACTTGTTGAGGCTGTGTCCCTCTTTCCTTCAAACTCTTTTTTCTTGGTTCTGCTGAGCCCATGTTTTCCTGAGTTTCTTCTCACTGCTCTAGGCTGATGTTGCAGAGGGCTTTTCTCTGATGCTCCCTCTGAGTGTTCCCTCCCTGACCCTTGGTTTTCGGTACCATCAATATGCCAACTCTGCCATTCACATACCACCCCAAACCTCTCCTCTAAGCTCCAGACTTATATCTCAGCATCTCCAGTTGGATGTCTCATGGGCATCTCACATGGAACTCGAACTTTCCCCCAAAATATTCCTCCTCTAGTCTCTCCACATCTCAGTAAAAGGACCTTAGTTCTTTGAGTTGCTCAAGGAAAGTACCAGTAGGCCTTGCTGGTACTTTCTCTCCCTTGTTTATAGCTCTCAGCAAATCCTATCTCCCTCTCTCCAAAACATATCTCAGATTCAGCTCCTGTCCAGCTTCATTACCCTTCTCTAGACCATCAAATCTCCATACGAACTGCTGCACCTGCCTTCTCATCACTTTTCCTCCTGTGTTCCCTTGAATCTGTTGTCCAAGCAGCAACCAGAGTGATCCTTTTCAAATTAGTATGATCTACAACATAGAAACCGTCACTGGTTTTCATCTTTTGGTCAACACAACTGAAACTCATCAAACCCTTGAGATGACTATGAGGCTGAGGTCTAGACCCATCCAGTTTTTCTCAGCCTCCAATTCTGGCGCTCTCCCTGGGACCTGCCCTTATTCACCCACAGTGGTTTGCTTCCAGGTTCCTGAACCTTGCTGTTTCTCTATTCTTGAAATTATCTCCCCTCGCCTCTTAATGTGACCTTCTCTTTCCTCATCACATGCAAAAGTTCAGAATGTCAGTTCCATGTGCCAGGCATGGTGGCGCACACGTGTAATCCCAGCACTTTGGGAAGCTGAGACAGGAGAATCGCCAGTTCAAACCAGCCTCAGCAATAGTGAGGTGCTAAGCAACTCAGTGAGACCCTGTCTGTAAATAAAACACAAAATAGGGCTGGGGATGTGGCTCAGTGGTTGAGTGCCCCTGAGTTCAATACCAAAAGTACCAAAAAAAAGGAATGTCGGGGCTGGGGTTGTAGCTCAGTGGTAGAGCGCTTGCCTGGCATGCGTGAGGCACTGGGTTCGATTCTCAGCACCACATATAAATAATAAATGAATAGAATGGAGTTCCATCACCAACTAAAAAAATATTAAAAAAAAAAAAAAAAGAATGTCAGTTCCATGAGGACAAGGAGTCTCTCCAGCCCTTCTATGTCCCTGATATATAGAAACGTACCTGGCACATGGTGGGCACGCAACCAGTCTTTGGTGGCAAGACCTACTGATTAGCCCATTCTGCCTGTCAAGTCTCAGCCTAGAACATTCCATGGCTTGACCTCTGCCAGCTCCATCATTCTTACATGGGCCTGTGCCCTCCTGTTCTCAGTCAGGTCACCCTGTTCTCTCCGTCACTAACTATGGATTGTCATTATGTGTATCTTTGTTTAATACCTCTTTCCCCCTCTAGCCTAGAAACTCCCATAAGAGCAAGAGTGATGTTCTTTTTCTGATTCATGTATTACTCAATGCCTAGAACAATGCCCAGCTCATAGAAAGCTCTCAGATCTTGCTTAAACAGATGTACAGCATCTGACTGAATGGAGTGCTTAGAGGATCTCACCTCTCTGCCAGGGCATCATTGGAGAAAATGTCAGGGTCAGTCCTGAAGTAAAGGAGAGTAATCCACAGAATAATCATTCCCCAAAGATGTCTGTATTTTAATTCCTGGAACCTGTGTGTATGTTATCTTATATGGCAAAAGGGACTGTGCAGATGTGATTTAAAGATTTTGAGATGGGGAAAAGATCCTGGATTATCCAGGCAGGTCCTCATAAAAGGGAGACAGAAGGAGTAGAGTCAGAAAAGGAGATGTGAAGAGAGGAGAAGGCAGAGACAAAGAGGGATTTGAAACTCCTGCTGGCTTTGAAGGTGGTATAAGGAGCCACAAGTCAAGGAATGTGGATGGATTTCAGAAGCTGGATAAAGCAAGGAAACAGATTCTCCCCTAGAGCCTGCAGAAGGGACACAAGCTTGCTATCACCTTGTTTAGGACTTCTGACCTCCAGGCCTGTAAGAAAGTAAGTTTATGTTGTCTCAAGTGCCTAAGTTTATAGCCATTTGTTACAGTAGCAATAAAAAACTGATGTCAGGTGACTAGAGAAATAATTTGGAGAATCCAGAGGCAAGAGGTGATCTGACTTCCTCTCAGAAGGCAGCAAGCTTGACTGCTACAAACTATCTCAACTTAATAGTCTGTCACCAGTTCTGTGCAATCTTCACTTTTTTCTTTTTTCTTGTATTTTTTTTCTCCCCATTGGGACAAATGAGAAGCCTGTGCCCATTCACAGGAGAGAGAACCCTGGAGCTGGACTTGAACTACAGAAATGAGGGGGAGTGGCAGGCAACCCCCTGCCCAAACACAGATCTCCCTCTTGCTGCTAAGAAATGTTATGGAGCCACATTTTTTATGGCCTGGTATAAGGAACCCTGTCAATGAACATCTCCAACCTAAAATTAGGTTCTCTAGATCTGTGGCTTAGGGAAAATGGGCCTTATGGAGGAAAAAGAGAGAGAATGCATCAGATCCCATCCTGGGAAAAATGTGTACAAACAGAAACATATATGCTGTCATTCAAGGGTTTATGGACTTTTCATTGCTCAAGGTTAAAGTATGTGTTAGTTGTGGTGTCCTTTTTTACATTGTGAGTAGATGTCAGGAGGGAGCAGAGAGGTGTAATATTAAAAGGTGGACTTCCGAGATCAAGCTCTACAGGGTTTGGACCTAATCGTGTAGTCAGGATGCTGAGGACCTATTTAAAAGTTTTGAGCAAGGTAGTAACAAGATCAGATTTGTACTTCTGAAACAAATCACTCTGATAACGTATATTTTGGCTATAATCCCATAATTAGTTCAGATAACTTTAGGGGAAAAACTGCTGTCAACTTGAAATGTTTCAATACTTCCAGTGATATCAGATGGCATATTAAGTGATCTAATTTCATAGACAATATGCTGCAGGAGGCAGTTTCCTGTAACGAATGTAAGGTCATTAAAACCCAACTCTTCTCAGGATCATTGCTTCCCTAATAGTGGGTTGTATGTAGGCATTTAGTCTTACTGTGATGATCATTGTTATTATTACATTGTTGAAGTGCTTCTCAGCTTCTATCTGATCCATCTCCAGCAGAGAAATCTCAAGTAGGTCAAGCAAAGGGGTAGAATGTTGAACTGGGAGCCTTCTAGAAGACCAGAGTATCCTTATTGTGTACTTGCTTCTGCTAATAATGCTCTAAGTGCCTTATAGGGATTATTTCATTGAATTCTTATAACCCTATGAGGCAGCTAGTATTATTATCTCCACTTCATAGATGAGATTTGTATAGATGAGAAAGATTAAGTTGCCTGAGGTTAAACATCTAAGAAAGAGTTGGCTAAGGATTAAAACTTAGAGAATTTGACTCCAGAGCCAAAGCTCTTTAATACCATACTCCACTGCCTTTGGTATTTGAGCTTTTTCTTCACCTTAGAAGAAGAATAAGAGGGGAAATAGAAAATAAGTAGAGGGAAGAGAGACTCGAAGTCTCCAATGAGTTTAGATATATGGACAAAAATATTAACAGCCTATCACACTCCAGAAATGAATATTTCTAGCATAGTGTGATAAATTGAATTACTGTTCTCAGTAGTACTATTAAATATCTATGATAGTCTCAAGAACAAGATGGTGCTATGATAGTCTCAAGAACAAGATGGTGCTTGTAATATAACATATTACACAAATGCAAACTGACATTCATTACGCTCTTAGTATTACTATAGTGTCTGAAAGAGTTTGAGTTAGTAAAGAGGAAATATAAATGTTTGTCATTTGCCTTTGTCATGTTGTATGGTTCTGTCTTTCTCCAAGTAGCACATGCTTTTAAGTTTTCCTAGTATCCAGGCAACATAGTACCTCCACTTAGCCCTTGTGAGGTCCTGAATTAAAAATAGACTGTTTTGCTATGTTCCAAATTCTACTCCCATGTTAAACTTCTGTTATGGAAGAGTCAAAGGTCCACCTTGGAGTTATAAGGGGAATGATCATTTCCCTTATAACTGAAATATAATGCAAATAAAAGTATCTGCATTTTTAGGACATATGCAAAGCCATGCTCAGAGTGTGTGCACCCTAGTGGACTCACTGCAATTGCTGGTCTGCTTGAGGTGTCTCGGAGAAAGGAGGGGAGCTCTGGTGGCTCAGAGTTCGCAGAGAAAAGAACAGCTGGTTCTAGAAGATCAACCACTAACACCTCACACTGAATCTTCTTTGTCATCAAAACTTAGCTACCTCTAATCAGAGACATTCAAGTAGCATTTCTAAGTGTATTTTTCATATTTTTAAAGCACATCTTGATCAATATTAGGCCAAGCCAAATGTCAACTGGGGAAATGTCACGTGATGGGGCCTTTTCTGCTGGTACCTTAAGAAAACATATGCCACAATATAATCAGACATTTCAATGAAGCATACAAGATGCTGTTTATATCCCTCCCATGCATCCATGTTAAAGCATTTAATTTTTACACAGAGATGGGGAAGAGTAAACTGAGAAGTCTGTTAATAACTTACCATGTTAACAATAGTGACATTAATGATGGTGTCTGGTTTACTAGGAGGTTTATGAGTTTTTCTTTGGCGTATCCATGGTTGTATATGATTAGAAACAATAAAATAGTTTATCCCTATTTCATCTAAAGGAATGGCTCTCTCAGAGCCTCTTCCTGTGCTGAGATCAAACATCCAACTTTAAAGAGAATTTCTAACTTTGATTCTTGGCTCATTTTGAAAAAACAGATATGAGAGCAGCCTGGGTGTTGGCAGTCAGACTTTACCACATACCTGAAGAGTGACTTGACCAAATCATCTAGCTTGCTGAGCCATAGTACCCAAATGGGAATAATTGCACCATACTTTAAAATCCTTGAAAGAGTTCAGAGATTCTGATACTAGAATCAGCAAAGAGTACTTGTTTAAAACTTAGACTCTAGAGCCAGCCTCCCTGAATATGAGTCCCAGCTGTACCTCTTTACTAGCTGTATGACATTATAGAGGTTGTTAAACCTTCTTGAATCAGTAAAACAGAAACAATAATGTAGGGTGAGGACTATACTTTAAGTGCCACTCCTATGATAATCAGTATGGAGGTTCCTCAGAAGACTAGGAATGAAATTACCATGTGACCCAGATATGCCACTCCTCAGTATTAATCCTCAAGAATTAAAGTCTTCAAGCTGGGTGTGGTGGCACACGCCTGTAATCCCAGCACTTTGGGAGGCTGAGACAGGAGAATCGCCAGTTCAGAGCCAGCCTCAGCAACGGCGAGGCGCTAAGCAACTCAGTGAGACCCTGTCTCTACATAAAATACAAAATAGGGCTGGGGATGAGGCTCAGTGGTCAAGTACCCCTGAGATCAATCCCCAATACCAAAAAAAAAAAAAAAAAAGAATTAAAGTTATCAGACTACAGTGATACATGCATACCCCTAGCAGCATAATTCACAATAGCCCAAACTGTGAAACCAGCCTAGGTATCTGTCAGTGGATGAATGGATAAAGAAAATGTGGTAAATATACACAATGGAGTTTTATTCAGCCATAAATAAAAATGAAATTATATCATTTGCAGGAAAATGGATGAAGCTTGAGAACATTATATTAAGCAAAATAAGCCAAAGTCAGAAGGTCAAGGGTCATATTTTTTTTCTCATATTTGGAAGCTAGAAAAGGGAAGAAAGAAAGAGGTGGGGCAATCTCATGGTAATCAAAGGGAGATCAGTAGAGCAGAGAAAGAGACCAGTGGGAGGGATAAAAGGAGAGAAGGGAAATACTGGGGAATGATATTGGCCAAGTTATATTGTTACATTGTGTGCATGCATGAATATGTAACAATAAACCTCACCATTGTGTACAACTATAATGTATCAATAAGAAAGTGGGGAAAAGTTTTTAAAATAATAATAATGCAGATTGAGTATCCCTGACCCAAACTCTTGAGAAAAGATATATCTTAGATTTCGGATTATTTTTTGATTTTGGAATTTCTGTAGGAGAGATCCTGGGGACAGGTTCCAAGTCTAAATGTTTTAATGATTTTGTATATAAAACAAAGTTGGTGTATCACCACTGACAGAGCTGGTAGGGTTTATTTTTCCCTTGAGGACTCTGAATAAACTGTGTTGTACCACCTGTGTTTTGATTGTGACCCATCACATCAAGTCAGGTGCAGAACTTCCACTCATGGCATCATGTCAGTACTCAAAAAGTTTCAGATTTTGGAGCATTTTGGATTTCAAGTTTTGAAATTTAAGGATGTGAGTCAACCTGTAGTACCTACATCATAGGATCACTGTGAAGATAATAGTTAATATAACCAGAAAACACTTAGAACAGTACCTGCCATTTAATAAGCACTATATAAGTATTTGCCATGATTATGACAGATTATAATTGTTGCTATTCATTTATCAAGTACCTGGCACAAATTAGCTTGATCAAAAATGATTAACTTTTATTATTCTGTTTCATCCAAGCACTTGAATTTTAAGGAGTCTGGAAGGAAAGTAAAATGATTATAAGTTTGCTTTTGGTTTAACTAAATAGATGTCATGAAGTCCTTTACAAAATCTTATTCCCTGAGGAACTCAAAACATACACCTTTAAGAGAAAGACTTTTTAAAATGTTTCTTAGAGAAAGAGCAGATTATCGTGTCTTGCTCCAAACCTTTAGAATCAGAAATTCTAGGGATATTACCCATTATCTAAATGGTTACCAGCATCTCCTGGGATTCTCCTTTTCCTGAAGTCTGAGAATACCAAATGCAGCCCACTCCCAACCTTGACTGCCTTGTATTGCCAGGGTAGAACAACAAAGAATTGAGAGGACTCTGTTTGACAAGTTGTTCCAGCCCAAGAAGTGCTCAATAACTGTTATCATAGTGATCCTATGAATTAAGCAGAAATCCAGGTAATTCTGGGAAGCACAATCAGGGACGGGGTGCAGGGAGGTCCTTAAAGAGCATGTGAGTACTTAAGAGCATGTGAGTCTGTTGATAGGGCTAAAACAAAATATTTTGGGGTTCTGGGTCCTCTGGAAAGTGTTAATGTCACATCTTATGCCCTACCACCCTGAGTGATAGATGGGAAAAGAGATGCCATCTGAAATTTTATGTTAGGTTAAAACATGGGAAATCCATTTTTGCCTTCATCATTCAAAGCAACTGGTACAAAAGGTCACTGATGCCAATTGGTGGCATTGCAGAGCTCAGAAAGGAAACATTAAAATAGCAAACTGTTTTTTTAAGCACTAGATGCACTATGGGCCTAAGTCCCAATCTTTTTGCATCCTTTTACCCTGAGATGTTAAGTAAAATGCATACTTAAAAAGAACACTGGCCATTTTGTGAAGAGACGGAGGCTGAGCGGTTGCGGCCCCTTGCTGACCTCGAGTAGTGGTTGGCTGCTTCACATAGAATCTGGAAGTAGGAGATTCAGAATTGAATCTCTTCTTCCTCTTTCCTCCTGGTTACAAACCACTTGAAATATGTAAGTTAGTGGAACTTTGCTTGAGTGAGATTTTTTTGATCTTCAGCTACAAAAGCCATCTTCCTCCTGTTGCCCATGAAATGCCATCCTGCTTTTCCTGTACACTACTCCTCACAAATCACAAGCTGCAACAACATGGATGCCCAGCCTGGAGCAGCATCAGCCAGGATGACCTGGGGCCAGGGGGGCCTTTGGATCAGATGCACATCCTTCCTGGGTGATGTTCTTTCACCTTTGTGAGAAACCTTATCAAACACAATGGCTAGCAACGTTACACCAACAAGACAGATCCACGCTCCATGAACTCCCATGTGTATTCATTGGGAATCTCAGCACTCTGGTGGTCAAGAAGTCTGATGTGAAAGCAATTTTCTCCAACTATGGCAAAATTGTGGGTTGCTCTGTCCATAAGGGCTTTGCCTTCGTCTAGTATGTTAATGAGAGATACACCTGGGCTGCTGTAGCAGGAGAGGATGGCAGAATGATTGCTGGCCAGGTTTTAGATATTAATCTTGCTGCAGAGCCAAAAGTGAACAGAGGAAAAACAGGTGTGAAACAATTTTCAGTGGAGATGTACGGGTCAGTACCAGAACATCCTTCTCCGTCCCCTCTACTCAGCTCCTCTTTTGACTTGGACTATGACTTTCAACATGATTATTATGACAGGACGTACAGTTATCCAGCTCGTGTTCCTCCTCCTCCTCCTCCTATTGCTAGGGCTGTAGTGCCCTCTAAACACCAGCGTGTATCAGGAAACACCTCCCGAGGGGGCAAAAGTGGCTTCAATTCTAAGAGTGGACAACGGAGATCTTCCAAGTCTGGAAAGTTGAAAGGAGATGACCTTCAGGCCATTAAGAAGGAGCTGACCCAAATAAAACAAAAAGTGGATTCTCTTCTGGAAAGCCTGGAACAAAATTGAAAAGGAGCAGAGCAAACAAGCAGTAGGGATGAAGAATGGTAAGTCGGAAGAGGAGTAGAGCAGCAGCTCCCTGAAGAAAGATGAAACTAACGTGAAGAGGGAGTCTGAGGGGGGTGCAGATGACTCTGCTGAGGAGGGGGACTTACTGGATGATGATGATAAGATGGGGTATGACCAGCTGGAGTTGATCAAGGATGAGGCAGAAGAAGGAGAGGATGACTCTTTAGCACATAGTGGGGTTTAGAAATCTTATCCCATTGTTTCTTTACCTAGGCGCTTGTCTAAGATCAAAATTTCACCAGATCCCCTCCCCTAGTGTCTTCAGCACACGCTCACTGTTCTCTTTGTCCTTCCTATCTTCATTAATTCATATTGCCCTGCGCCTAGTCCCACTTCCTTTGATGCTCCTAGTAGTTTTGTTACGTCTTACCCTGTAATTTTTGCTTTTAATTTTGATACCTCTTTATGACTTAACAATAAAAAGGATGTATGGTTTTTATCAACTCTCTCCAAAATAATCTCTTGTTATGCAGGGAGTATAGTTCTTTCCATTTATATATGATTTCAGTAGTTGCTTCCCTAACTGCAAAGGCAATCTCATTTAGTTGTAGCACCTGAGAGCAGCTTTGAGTTAGAGGTATGTGTGTTATCCCCCACATGATAGTCCTGTGTGGTGCTGTTCAACACAAATGGAACAATGTATTTTTGTGAATGAGAGTTGGCGTGTTAAATGCATCCTCTAGAAGAATAATTAGTGTAATAGTCTTTATTTGTTTTCTAAAGTTGATACTGTGGGTTATTTTTGTAAATGGCCTGATGTTTGGGACCTTTTTCTCAAAATAAACAAGCCCTTATTAAGCCAGGAATTTGGAGAGGAAAAAAAAAAGAATACCAAGAAATTTTTCCACTTTCTACAGAGTCAAGGCTGTAGGCAGTTGTCCTCAGACCAAGGGTGGAATATGTTTGCAGTGGAATAAGCAAAGTGATTAAATGACTATGGGAAATGGCTATTACTCATTGCATGTAGAGGTGACTTACAATACTAAGCATGGCCATTTCAGGTGGAGTCAAGGAGTACTCACCAGGGACTTACCCCTGTGCTAGATATAGTCTATCTGGGCTTCAAACTGGGCTGACTGAATTGCTTTGGTAAAGGAAGTCAGTCTTTGAAGTGGAGTGGAGAGGTTGTAAGATACTCATCTGGTTCTATATGTACTGTGTGTGTGGTCACAGAAGAACATTCCACATAGACTGAAAAGGTCAGAGGATCTTATGCATGAAGACAGTAGTTGAGGCCATTCAAGATGGGTTTATTAAAGGCAGTTAAAGAGTCTGAGGATCAAACGCTGCAATTATAGCAAGTAGAATATGAGAAGTCAATGAAGAAATGATCGTGGAGAGACCACCAGACAAGCTAGAAGCCATCTCAGGAATGTTTTATCAGAGACATTGAGAGAAGAATTTTTTTTCAAGAGAGAAATATTCTTTGTGTTAAAGCATGAAAAATAAAAATGAATCATGTAGGGATATGGGTACATGTTTTGAATTTGCTAAGTACAAATATGAACTTAAAAGAAAGTATTTTTCTTATAAAATGGATGATCTTTAATATATTCCTTTAGCTAAGGGTTTCTCAACCTTGGCTTTCCTGACATTGGGCTGGATAATTCTTTGAGGAGGTTTGTGCTGTGTATTGTGGGGTGTCTTGAAGCATCCCTGCCCCTTATCACTGGATGCCAGAAGCACCCCTGCACCCTCAACTTATGATAACCAAAATATGTCTTCAGAGGTTCTCTGGCCAAGAGCCACCCATGTAAGATTCCTACTGTGTACATAGTAATACATTAGGCACTGCAAGACATAAAAAGTAGGACACACTTTAACCATTAAAAAAAATTTCTGATTTTCCTAAATTGAGTTGTTCTGTTGTTTTATTATGTTAGTTAAAACTGTATGTGTGTATATATATACACACGCATATACACAAATATACATATAAACACATGTGCACATATATGTGTATATACATACATATGATGGTTATTCTTCAGGATAACATTGTATCAGCTTAATTATAAATAATGTTAGAAAAGTAGTAAATTGGTAATATTGGTGTCCCAGTGTTATATGTTTTATCATAGATCAATGTAGGAAATTTTGATTATGAATCTTTGGCAAGACTAATAAGCAATTTGCAAGTTAAATTTAAAGTACGCATCAGACTCCAATTATTTTTTGCTCACTCATTTCTTACAAAGATAAAATACTCTTACTAATCCATAGATATGTTATAAAAATTCTGATTTTTAAAAAAATCTCTGAGCCGGGTGCAGTGGCGCATGCCTCTAATCCCCGTGGCTCAGGAGGTTAAGGCAGGAGGATTCTGAGTTCAAAGCCAGCCTCAGCAACTTAGCAAGGCACTAAGCAACTCAGTGAGACCCTCTCTCTTAATAAAATACAAAAAAGGGCTGGGGATGTGGCTCAGTGGTTAACTGTCCCTTGGGTTCAATCCCTGATACTAAGATAAAAAAAAATCTCTGGCTTTAAAATTTATCTTTGGGTAAAAATTATAATGTTATGTATTGAAAATGTTCCACCACATTTCTACTTCTTAATAAAAGAAAGATAGATTGGAGGGGCTGTAATTTGATTTTAGAAATATTGGTAAGAAAGACTATCACAAAAAATAATTTCATGACAAGAAGTATTCTTAGTGTTCAGAATAGGTTCTTCATTTTAATGGAAACTCCATCTTTTCAAACCCCAGCTGCCTTGGGTTTTTGTTTTTTGGTTTTTTTTCTGAACAAGAAGGAAAATGTAACCTCTCTCTTGCTTTGCTGCTTGTGACTTTAAACAAGCCCTGACTATCAAGGCTAATGTAGAGACCCTTGTTTCTTTGCAGACTGCATCATCTGCTATTAAAGGTGCTATTCAACTAGGAATAGGATACACAGTGGGGAATCTCACTTCCAAGCCAGAACGAGATGTTCTCATGCAAGACTTTTATGTGGTGGAAAGTGTGTTCCTACCCAGGTAAGAACATTTTTATTCATGATGATTTCTATGCTAAGAAACCTTCATTTTGACATCCTATGTTGAAGTGCTTTTCTACCACATGCATGTTTACATGTATGGATGTATATGTTGGACTTTTGGCTATGCATAGTATTACTTCTTATTGCATCAGATGATTTGCATTTTTATATGGAGATGGTAAATATTTTTATCTGTAGCCAATTGTAATTAGTGGTGATGAATTCCTGGAAGGCCATATGGAAAAAGATTTAGAGATTTGGTGGAAAAGGATGCAGTAATCAGAGTAGTGTCTGCCATGGGATTAGAAAAAGAGAGTTTCCACACAACAGCAAGTGGTACTAGGTGTTTGCTCTTCCTCATTTAAAAGAATGGGCAGGTGGGGGGCTGGGGCTGTAGCTCAGTGGTAGAGCGCTTGCCTAGCATTCATGAGGCACTAGGTTCGATCCTCAGCACCACATATAAATAATAAATGAATAAAAGAAAGATCCATCAACAACTAAAAAAATATTTAAAAAAAAAGAATGGGCAGGTGGGCCTGTAATTGGACTTGGCATCTGAATTTGGTCTTCTCAGTCCTCTATTTGATGACTTTAACTTAATTTGTCCCCCAAAAAACATACAAGAATTCTGCTGTTTTGATACCATGTTTGCAAAAACACCAAAATTACCCATGTTGCTTCTAGCTTTTATCAGTCTGAGAGAAAAAAATCAATTGTTTAAAAGCAAATACATGTGAAGTTGGATAATGATGATGGTTACTCAACAATGCAAATGTGCTTAATGCCATAAAACTATATCTTTAAAGTATATTTATGCTGTGTATATTATATTCCAATAAAATAAATACATATAAATTTAAAAATCATTACCACCTTGGTAAAGAGGAGAAGCAGTCATTATAATATAAGAAATATCACCATGATGACAAAATTTTTCAAAGAAAATGAACCATGAAATAAAATAAAGATATTTAATAAGGGAACTTAGGGAAAATTATTTTGTCTTGAGGGCTATGAGGATTGACTATTCACACACATTTATATTTAAAATCAATATTTTTCTTCCAAAGAAGCCATTTTTGTTATTTATTACTGGTCCATGATAAGAGTAACTGGAGTGACATTTTTTACCCCCAGTGTTGTGTTCTCATTGTTTTATTTTTAGAAACTCTAGGAGAATGATATTTGCACATTTATGTCTGCACCCTGCTGTCTTCGCCTTTAGGTGAATATACTGCAACTCCCCATAAATTTTACAAAGTCGGCTATGAAACCTAGTTTTGCTTTAAATACCCTTAGTATAGAATGAAGTTGGTCTCTGGAAGTTTTGAAAGTTTTCTTTTCTAGGGTCCTCTAGCTGCAGTCAGAACAAGATTACAGATAGAAAACAGACAACCTCAAGACCTAAGAGAGAGAATGTTTGCTTGTTGACACTGTTCTTCTGTCTGTAGTTGGAAACTTTCTCTATGTTGTCTTTGACAGTCTTTTACCATTCCAAAAAAACAAGTGTATATTCTAGCCGGGTGCGGTGGCTCAAGCCTGTAATCCCAGCACTTAGGGAGGCTGAGACAGGAGAATCGCGAGTTCAAAGCCAGCCTCAGCAATGGCGAGGCGCTAAGCAACTCAGTGAGACCCTATCTCTACATAAAACACAAAATAGGGCTGGGAATGTGGCTCAGTGGTGGAGTACCCCTGAGTTCAATCCCCAGTATCAAAAAAAAAAAAAAGAAAAAAAAAAAAAAACAAGTGTATATTCTTAACATTTGTTTCTCTTGAAAGTCGTGTGATCATGAATTCATCATCATGTTTGGGCACAATTTTCTAGGCTTATCATTCCTATAAATGTGTTTGTAGGGTGTTTCTTCATTCTCATGATCTTCTAGAGCCTCTACCCAGACATTCCAATCTTATTTTTTCTTTGGCTACAAAGAACAAGAGGCATGGAAGACTTTAGTGGGATGATGCTGACAGTGAGTTCCGGATGCTGTGAGCAATTACAGCTGAAAGTGGGAGTGCTCCTTCCTCACACCTGGTGCTCCCAGCAGGGCCAAGTGCTCCTTGCTAATCTCTTCTATTCAGTGTCCAGTCGACATGGCCAACCGTTGGCAGGCACATAGGAAAGCATGGACCTGCAGTATCAGCATCACCTAGAACTTATTAAACACACAGATTCTTGGATTCCACCCCAGGCCAACTGAATCAGCCACACTGTGAGTGGGGACCCAGGAATCTGAACAAGCTCTCCCAGGCTTCTTAAGCACATAAAAACTTGAGCACCACTGGCCTAACACTAGTAGATACCAGATTTGTTTCTTAGAGTTATTACATGATTCTTATATCTAAAAAAAATGTGAAATTATTTTAACTTGATACCTTAAATGTCATATTACATCTATTAACAACTAAATCATACATGACTGTGTATCAGAGCTTTACAACAAGAAGTACATAAGCAAGGTTATCTCACAAGTTAGGTACTTAAAGGCGCTTTCTGAGCACAGTCACCCCTCAGTATCCACAGAGGACTGGTTCTCAGATCCCCATGGATACCAAAATCCATGCATGCTCAAGACCTTTGCATAAGAGGGCATAATATTTGTGTATTAACTATACACTTCCTCTCATATATTTTAAATCATCTCTAGATGACTCAATACCTAATAGGATATAATACCATGTGAATAGTTTAGAGAATAATGACAAGAAAGTCTGTGCATGTTCAGTACAAAATGCAGTTTATTTTCGTAATATTTTCAGTCCACTCTTGGTTGAGTTCTTGGATGATTTATTATAAGCCTGCTGCATAATGATGTTTTCACCTTTTCCTTTAGGAGCAGGAAGCCAAAGTTTTAAACACTTGGACTCGCATATCTGGCCTTCACTCTGTCATCCAGAGTAGCCACAACAAATTGGCCACTGGTGGAGGGAGAGCTAGTTGACTGTCCCTTATTCAGAGGCATCTACTCTCATACATTATTTTAGAGTACTTACACCTTTCCAGGAACAGTGGCATATGCCTGTAATCCTAGCAGCTCAGGAGGCTGAGGTAGGAGGATCTCAAGTTCAAAGCTAGCCTCAGCAAAAGTGAGGTGCTAAGCAACTCAGTGAGACCCTGTCTCTAAATAAAATACAAAATAGGGCTGGGGATGTGGCTCAGTGATTGAGTGCCCCTGAGTTCAATCCCCAGTCCTCCCCCACCAAAAAAAAGAATACTTATATCTTTTAAATGTCAGCACAACATTAAACATTTGAATCAGATTAAGAATTTCTTTCAGGAAACACTGTATTGTTCTTTTAATTAACTCACACATTGCAGGTACATTTACATGAAAACAGAAGGAACTTATGTTAGTGTTGCTTTAGTTTCCTCATTGGACTCAGGTTCTTCATGGGATTAGCAAAGGGATGGGACCCTGTGTTTTTCAACAGAGGTGCTTTTTGGATGAGACAATTCTTTGTGCAAGAAAACATTTCAGGAAATCTGTCAGGCCCAGGCCCTGCCAGTAATATCTAATATCTCCTAGTTGCCAGAGCAGTAAAAAGCCCCCACAACTGATGGATAAATCTAGTATCTTGATTGTAGCAATGGTTTCACAAGAGTATGCACATGTGAAAAGTATACCCTTTATCATATGTCAATGATCCCTCAACAAATCTGCCAAATAATGCTCCTCTCACAACATATTTCTGAGCACATATGGGAGTGTGCCCATCTAGGGTAGATAGGCAGGACAAGCCCTGGTTGGAAGCAACTGATACTTTCTAAGGTCTGTGTTTACTCTAATTCAATGAGTCTTTTGGTCATAGAGAACTAATTGCTTGAAATGACCTGAGATGTTTTCATTTACTACCACTCCAAAGCTGCAGAAAGTTTCCCTTAGCAATCAAATGCATTGCGTTGTTTTTTGAATTTATTTTGAAGTTGCCAAAGTTATTTTTAGATATCATGTATTTGTTCTACAGATTATTTCATTTTGTAGATGGAAAAGCTCCTGGACTGGTTTAAGATTTGAAGAAAGATATAAAAATCCCCTTTTACTGTCTGGTTCCATGATCTTTCAAACTCACAAAGTGGATGAGTAAGAGAACTGTGATCGTATCTTAATCTTTTGACCCAACATTCCATGCTATAATCAGAGGCTCAAGCTTGTGGATGAAAGTTTTCATGCATCAGTGGCGTAAAGGAAAAGAGAGTTGTTTATGTTGGTACTGTGTCAACATGAACCTGAGGTGGCCAAGGGAGAAAAAGGTTTTAAGTATCATCTATGAATCAAGCATAGTTTTGTTTATACTGTGTGTTATTTATATAGTATATAACATTAACTTACTCTGTCTTTCAAATTCACAGACAATTCATTTGACATATAAAGTAATTAAGGCCCTAAGACATTGTGTCACTTAAGCTAAGGCTACACCACCAATAAATGGTAAAATCAGGATTTGAATTCAGGGTGACTGGCTTCAAAGTTTCGTTTTTATCTGTACTATGGGGATAAAGCACAGGAATGGTGTATCTGCTTTACTGAATCAGGAAAAGTGTCCAGCTTTTATCCTGGAATTTTCTATCTGGATCTGTCTCTTCACTCCCCCCTAAAAATCAGTTCTACTTCTTTCTTTTCTTCTTCAAGAGTCAATGTCACTAATAATTCTCTAGCGAAAAAAGTGTATTTTGAAAGTTGGCAGTAAAATTTTATCTTTCCAAATTCAAAAAAAATGACTTAACTGAAGGCCCTTTCAAAGCCCCTACCTTTTAATATCCTCTCTTATTACCTTGATGTGTGAGGATCATTGCAGAAGACAGACTGCCCTGAGTTCACTGATGTGCTCTTCAGTGTTTCTTTGGGCAACCAGGAAATAGCCTCATGGGGAGAGAAAATTCCATAGAACTAATGTAAGGAGAAGATATTATCCTAAATGAGAGGCAAATCTGTATGTCATTATGATTGTTTCCAAATGTCATTTCTCCATGTTGCGGTTTCGATCAATTAGCCAAATATCTGCATGTCAAGGGATGCCACCATAACCTCCAACAATCAGTCCATACCATGGGCCAGCACACTACAAGCCCAAGGAACTAACTCAACTTACTGCATATTTTTGTAAGTAAAGTTTGACTGAAACATAACCTTGTCCATTCATTTAGAAATTGTCTGTGGTGCTCTTTTGCAATAGCAGCAGTACTGAGTAATTGCCACAGAGACTAGACTGTATGGCCCATGAAGCTTAAAAAGTACTTACTATCTGGTCATTTATAGAAAAGGTTTGCTGACCCTTGATGTGTACAACATTCTGCAGCATATTTTATGTATTATAGTAGAACACAAAGCTGGGAAACTAGTCTTCCCAGGATTAAATGAGATGTGGCTTTTGCTGGGCAACCAACAATTATGATGCCCTTTAAGTCAAAATTTTTTTTTTAATTTTGCATTTTTTTGGTGGGGATGGGGAGCAATTGGTTTCCTATTAATAAAAGTTATACACCTCTTCCTTTAGCTCAAAATAAAAGATGAATTGAATGCACTATGTATTATACAACATTTTACTTTATTTGAAAGTGCCTTTGGTGTACAATTTTCTAGTATGATAATAACTTCTGCATTTAGATAATCAGTGCTATCATGTGTTCTCAGTTAATGATACCCCAAGTGCATTATTTGGTTTTAGAATTTAATAGTTCTTCCAATGCTGACTTTCAAAGATTGGAGGTTAGCTGGTTGGCTTCAAAAGATGGTGCAATCTATTACACAATGAAGCCTACCTGTCACTGAAGCAATCAGCAGAGGGAAGCGTGTCTTTTGTTTTGCTTTGTCTTGTTTTCCCATTAAAGAACAGTATCCAATTTGGCAAAAGAGTGGGCCAACTTATATTTCACTAAAAAATCATATGTGGAGGGCTGGGGTTGTGGCTCAGTGGTAAAGCACTTGCCTAGCACATGTGAGGCACTAGGTTCAATCCTCAGCACCACATAAAAATAAATAAAAATAAAGGTATTGTCCATCTACAACACACACACACACGAGTCATATGTGGAAACTAAAGGACCTCCACCTTACCTGAATTGGTAGACAATTAATAATGCATAAGACTGCTTCTACAAGGCCAATGGAACAGAATAGAAAACCCAGAGACACACCCACATAAATACAATTATCTCATACAGACAAAGGTGTCATAAACATACATTGGAGAAAAGATAACCTCTTCAACAGGAAATCCATATGTAGTAGAATGAAATTGAATCCCTATCTCTCATTCTGCACAAAACTCAATTCAGAGTGGATCAAGGACCCAGGCATTAGGCCAGGGACCCTGCACCTACTAGAAAAAAAAGTAGGCCCATCTCTCCACCATGCCAGCTTAGGAACCAACTTCCTCAATAAGACTCCTAAAGTGCAAGAAGTAAAACCAATAATCAATAAATGGGATGGTATCAAATTAAAAAGCTTCTTCACCTCAAAGGAAACAATTGAGAATGTGAACAGACAGCCTACAGAATGGGAGAAAATCTTTGAAACCTGCACCTCAGATAGAGAATTAATCTCCAAGATATACAAAGAACTCAAAAAACACCAAAATAAAAAAACAAAAAACCAACCCCAATGAATAAATGGGCAAAGGAACTGAACAGACACTTCACAGAAGAAATATGAATGGTCAAAAAATATGTGAAAAAAAAATTCAGTCTCTGTAGCAATTAGAGAAATGCAAATTAAAACTACACTGAGAGTTGTCACCTTAGGTAGTGTTCTGTGGTAGTGCTCTCTGAAGCAGGCGAACAGTTTGCCCAGAGAAGGAGGAAAGTAGTAGAAGCTGACCCTTATCTGGTAGGTCAGTATATGCACTGCTTGGGCCATGAATGAAATTGCTGAGACCTCAGCAGATCCTGGTTTGCAATGCTCACACACCTCTTCACCCCTGGTCCATCTTGATGCATAAAATGGTCTTTAGGTCCCTTGGCGCAGCAGATTTGAAGGCTGAGAGAAAGGCAGCTTCTGATCCCTACAGAAAGAAGAAACAGGAAAAACCTCAACATGGAAAATGTCCCCCAGGAAAACGAAGTTGGGGAGCAGGCTCCAGTAAAGAATGAGGGAGAAGCTTGCACTTTAGAAGGCAGTGAAGGCCAGCATCCTGGAGGAAATATTAGAGAGGTTTGGCCTCCACCTGCCCAGGATTTTGGAGAAGATGAGCCCAATAGGCTTGCTAATAGCATTGATATGATAGATGGAGATGATATGGAAAGGTTCATGGAGGAAATGAGAGCACTAAGTAGGAAAATTAGGGAGCTTCAGTTTAGGTACAGTCTGCATATTCTTATAGGTGGCCCCCCTCACCATGATCATCACGATGAGTTTTGTCTTATGCCTTGAATCTCAAGCTTAATAATCATAACCCCCTGCTTTCCAAACATATTTTCTTGTTGCACCCTTTATTGTGAACCTTTTGGTGTTCTGTATATTCTGATTGGAGATTTCATTTTTACCTAGTCTGTAAGTTTCTCAGTCAGCAGAGGAGTGTCATGAACTTGCATGGGGAAAGATTTATTATATCTTGTAAAGGTATTAAAGCAATTTAAAAAGAAAAAAAACTATACTTAGATTCCACTCCAGTCAGAATGGCAATTATCAAGAATACAAGTAACAGTAAATGTTGTTGAGAATGTTGGGAGGGAAATGTTCACTTATTCATTGCTTATGGGACTGCAAACTGGTGCAACCACTATGGAAAGTAGTGTGGAGATTCCTTAGAAAACTTGGAAAGGAACCACCATTTGACCCACTTAACCCACTCCTCAGTTTATACCGAAAAGACTTAAAATCAGCATACTACAGTGAGCCAGCCACTTCAGTGGTTAGAGCAGCTCAATTCACAATAGCCAAACTATGGAACTGACCTAAGTGCTCTACAATGGATGAATGGATAAAGGAAATATGGTATATATATACACGATGGAATATTACTCAGCCATAAAGAAGAATGAAATTATGGCATTTGCCAATAAATGGATAGAACTGGAGAATATCATGGTAACAAAAATAAGCCAGTTCCAAAAAAACAAAGGCCGAATGTTCTCTCTGATGTGTCAATGAAACACATAAGGGTGGGCAAGGGAAGAATAGAAATTCAGTGGATTAGATAAAGCAGAATAAAGAGAAAGGAGGGGGGATGGAAAGACAGTAGAATGAATGGAACATAACTTTCCTACCCTTATATATGAATACATGGCCAATGTACCTCCACATCATGTACAACCACAAGAATGGGATCCTAATTAGAATAAGTTATGCTCCATGTATTTGTAATATGTCAAAATACACTCTATTGTCATGTATATCTAAAAAGAACAAATAAATTTTTTTTAAAAAAAGACTGCTTCTACAGACCCTTACTTACACAGGTTCAGTTAGAAGACTAGGCACCATCAGTAATTTGTTACTAGTCCATAATGGCCCTTGTCCAACTGTATGAACACTTAAATGTTTGTCTAATATTTGTACCTTAGGAAAAAGCACCCTTCACTTATCTTGCTTCACAGAGGGTATGGTCATTGCTAAACAAAAGTGAAGGCATTTAGCATCCATCGGTGAAACCAACTGCTATCACCCAGGAGTTGATGACCCATTAGTTCTGTCAAAAGACCTCAACCCACAACTGATGATTACACATTGACATGTAAAAAATAAAAAGCTTTCCAAATAGAAAATGCTACTCTACCAACTACAAAGCTGTGGCTCTCAGCTCAAAAACTAGACCCGGTCCATGTCTTTAAGTTGCCAAATTCGTTTCACTTCATTACTTGGTACCAAATCTCCCTGTCCAGTGCCACCAAAAATAGTACTTGGTTATCAGGTACTAAACCAGATAAAGGTGTGAGGTCCACAGCATGTACAGATGAGCTCTACCATCCAAGGAGCAAATCAAAGCTCAGTAACTGAAATTCTACCTTCCTGACCCTGTGGCTCAGGGACCTCCTAGAGAAGTCATTGGGATATTGGGGCAGGGAAGACTAACCAGGTGCATGGAGTTTAAGTTCAGGCAGTCCTGTCCGCCTTGACATTTTTGCTGTTCTGATGCGGGTTAGTCGCCCAGTCCTGTTTGTTCCTCACCGGTTTGGGCCATTATTTTCCCTCCCTGCACTTTGATTTATTTTTCTGCTAACTGGGGAATTCCAGATGGTGGCTAGTATATCCTTAAGCTCCAACGCTGAGTAGTCAAAAATAACTATTGCTGTTAAAATATATGTATTTTCCAACTAATACCAACATAGCTTTTTCCTTTAAAAATTGAACTCTCCTCCAAATAGGCAAATGTCAGAATCCCAGAGCCAGTCTATGATCAAACCTTAACTGCTTCTTAGTGAAAAGGAAAAGGACAAGATAGAGAATGTCTTGTTCTTTTTCAAAATTTCAAGCTCCTTTCTTGGAGTTAAAATGCCCTTTTCTTTATGACATGATAGGGATAGTACTGTGTGTTTGCTGAATTGTTTAGGTTCTTAGTTGGCAAAATAAATAAAGTTGCAAATCCAGTGCTGGCTTCCAAATCTTTGTTGCTGAAATTTGTCTGGCCCCTGGGATCCAAACATCTAGAACTGCTGCTGAAAACCCACAGCTGCAATTTCCAAAGCTTCAGCTTATGCCAAGACAGGAGGGTGAGGTTTTTTGGGGTTTTTTTCCCCACGCACTACATAAATGCATTGAAGAAACATAAGGTAAATCTTAAACTGTGAAGTCTGCTCTTCTTCACACTTCACTTCTGCTAAGTCTGGATGCTGAGCACCGGCTCCTGGCAGGTAGCTTCAGGCCCAGGCATGGCCAGTCTGTAGGGCACTGTGGAAGACAGCATGGATGACAGCATGGTATGTAACTGCCCTGCCTTTCTCCTATGACCAGAAGTTGCTAAGTACTTAGTACATATACCTGGAAGACTCTATACTGGGCATCAGTGGGTCAACACCTACATATACACAAAGCAAATGCCAGTGTGTGACCTCAGCATGCTGTGGAGTGCCAGTAGCCCTCTTCATTTCCATTTCCTTCTGCAAAGCTTCATTCATGTCTAGCTGGTGTTTGTTATTCATCAGGAACAACTTGAAGAAGCAGAGATAAACAAGCTTCTGTGGAACTGAGCATATGGAGCTATTTAAGGGAAGTGAAGATCAGCTTTAACCCCTACCTTTTTTTTTTTTTTGTACAAGGGATTGAACCCAGGGGCACTTAACCACTCAGCCACATCCCCTGCCCTTTTTATTTTTTATTTTGAGACAGGGTTTCACTAGGTTGCTTACAACCTCCCCAAATTGCTGAGGCTGGCTTTGGACCTACAATCCTTCTGCCTCAGCCTCCTGAGTTGCTGGGATTACAAACATGTGCCACCATGCCCAGCTTAAACCACTAACTTAAAATTATTTAATTCATGAATAATAATACATAGGAAAGTTGGTCATTACTTCTAAAATTAAAGCTGTAAGAAATGTTCTTTTGTCCCTGTGCCTTTTCTAACTTGGTGTCCAACTCCAATTGTCAGTGTTATAAATGGTTTGATTTTCCTTGAAGGATTTTTTATGCATTTGCCAAAAGAATATTGGTTCCTTTTTATACAGATGGTGACATGTCATACACGTTCTGCACTTTCACTTAACAATTTATCTTAAAGATTTTTGCCTTGTCAGTACATAATAAGCATCCTCATTCTTTTAATGCTGCATGATATTGTTTTATAGCTAAATCATATTAATTTGACCAGTCCTGCCTTTAGGGCATGTAGGTAAAAGCTTTTGCAATTAGAAACAATGTTGTTAATAACTGTGTACATTTGTGTTGCTCTATACTAGTTTATCTGTAGGATCATGTACAGGCATGTCTTCCAGAGGATAAGTATCAATTTACATTCCTACTAATATTATTTCAGGCTACCATTTTCCTTGGAGCTGCATCTAAGTTTTAGATTTTCACCAGTCTTTTAGGTTAAGCAACCTCTCAGTGACATTTATTCTGTTATGAATAAGGAAGAACATCTTTTCTTATGTTTGAGTCATATATATTTCCATCTCTATGAACTGCCTGATCATATTTTAGGTTTTTTTTTTTTAATTCACTTTCAGACCATTTTCTTTGCAATTTACTAGAGCTGTATTTTGGAAGATGAGCCCTTTGTGATATGAGTTGCAAAATTTTTTCCATTTGTCATTTTTTTTTGAACTGCATGGAACTCATTCTTCACATGAAGAGTTGAACTCTGGCTGTTGCCCATTGCCGTACAGCCTCAATCATCTCAAGTGTGCTGAGGGCTCCCCACATGTCAGGCTCAGTGTCATTCACAGTTCCATTCACTTTGCCACGTCATTAGTAGTGGTTCAGTACAGACCCAATGAACACAGCTTGTAAGTGGTAGAGATGGAACTTGAACCCAGGTCTCCCTGGACTAGAAAACCCATGCTCTTAACTACCAGGCAGAGTATTCAGTCTGACCTAAGAGAGTGCAAATTAGCCTTAATGTTCATCAAAGGAAAGTGGAGTTCATAATGTAAAATCTACTAGAAGAGGTACAAACAAAAACAAAAAGTGGTGATATATCATGAGCCTGGTTTCCAGAAGCCATTGTCTGGGAATATTCCTCTCCATTCATACAAACAGAGAAGTTTCAGATTGTGTAACCTCCGCAACTAATGTTAACCTGTTAATTTCCCACTCTGCCTAATTCCCATATTAAATGTTATGCCTCTTTTCATCTTCTCCATTTGTACAAATACAATTTACTGATTGTCATTTACAGGCAAGCCTGCCCCACAGCTGACTGAAGCCATACCCCATATCTTAATGTGGCCTAAAGCTAGTAGATTAGTTTGGTTTTGGTTTTGAGTGTTTTAGTTTTTCATTTTTAGTGATTCGTTGGCTTTTTAAACCAGCTATCAGGATGTGATCAGTAAAACGTATACAAGGGATGTACCCATAAGGATGTTGTTTTCTTTCTTAAGCAGAGTTTTGGGTCCATGGATATTTACTGATTGATTCTTTTTATTGTTTTATATCATAAGTATTGTACAAAAAATTTTTCAAAAATAAACCTGGAAAAGGAAAATGTAACCATGCATAACCAGAAGGCATAGCTGGCTGCCCTGGATATATTGAATAGATAATTCCATTTGGGAATAGAAATCAGGTTTTCAAATTCCAAAAATATTTCAGGTCTCCTTTTGGAAAACCTGGATATGAGGAATAGTTCAGTTTAAGGTCTCATCCATTTCCAGTGTGGTGGTTCTTTCTGGTCAGTAGGCTATTTTAAGAATTATGTCACTTATTCCTGGTTACAAATGCTTATTCAATGTCTAAGCTTCATGAAAAAACAACACTTTTTTGAAATTGCTGCATACACTAAGCCTGGGTCTTATTCAAGCATTATAATGTGGTTTCACCTGGGAAGATGGGTTGGTTTTCCCCAGAAGGAGATTGGGGGAGAATGAAGAACCTTCAGTTTCAGGAGCGTGGCTGGTGGGGAAGGCCTACATGGAGTGGCCCTCACCAAGGAGCATGTGTTTCTACCTGAGGGCCTTTGTGACAACAGCTTTGAGAGACCACTAGAAGAGGTGTTTTTTCTAATGATGAGATTGGCCCAGGACTAATAGAGCTGAAATTTGAAGTCAAAATCATTTTCCTAAAAGTTCTCTCTGCCTCCTTTTTAATATTTTTTAACTGCAGTGAAGGGAGCAATCTGACCCCTGCACATCACTACCCAGACTTCCGATTTAAGACATATGCTCCACTGGCATTCCGATACTTCAGAGAACTTTTTGGTATCAAGCCTGATGATTACTTGGTAAGAACCTGTAATTTTCCTTTCTCCTATAGAAATGTGTGATGTAAACATTCGTCTCATAGCAACAGTGACAAGTGGCTTGTGCCTCTTATGTTGTAAAAGCTCAACAGCATGGTAAAAGTTCCACGTTTTGTAATGATTATAAATTTAGCTTCAGGAAATAGATTTGACTCTGCAGCTTTTCACTGATAGTTACAAAATCTGCTTTGGTAATTGATATTTAAATAACTGTGCTATCAGTTGTCATTTCATATCATTATTCTAATAGGTGTATGAGAATTTGTTTTAAAGGCTCCTGTGAATTTGACTGATTAGATTCTATTTGAAGTCTTCCTATTTTAGTTGACTTTATTTATACCATTCATCTCAAACCTGTTATCCCACAACCACTTTCACCTTGACCAGCAAATTCGAATCACATTTTAAAGAAGCTGGACACTTTTGTTCTCAACATTTCTTTATGCAGGCTCTTTATTTTTTGTTTGGGATGCAGGTGTTAGGGATTGAACCCAGAGGTGTTTAACCACAGAGCTACATCCCCAGCCCATTTTATTGTTTATTTTGAGAAAGAGCCTCACTAAGTTGCTTAGGGCCTCACTAAATTGCTGAGGCTGGTTTTGAACTTGCAATCCTCCCACTTCAGCCTCCCAAGTCACTAAAATTATAGGTGTACACCACTGTGCCTGGCATGCAGACTCTTTTTAAAAATATTCTTACAAATACAAGTGCATTTTTTGTCCTCGGCTTTGTCTCTTCTATCTTTCTTCTAACACACAGGAAATACAAACACAACAACCTATTAGGGACATTTATCTGATATGACCTCTGAATTTTACTCCACTTCCCATCCAGGAGCCAGGAACTTCCTTTTTCTTGCAAGAAGGAAATGGTTTATTTCATTATTTGGTCACTGTTAACACCCTGGGGCTCTTTAAAATGGGTTTTCAAGAAACGATGGAAAGGGTGCCAACAATTATTTATTGTTCATCTCATTCTGAATGATCTTAATAAGACTTGAGCCAGATCCTGAAATAATGCTTTTTGGAGGAATTAAGCAACATTTGTCACTTATTATAAAGAATATTTAAAATTAATCTTACAATAAGCATAAGATGTAAAGAATAAAATTCAAGGGGCTGGGGCTGTAGCTCAGTGGTAGAGCGCTTGCCTAGCATGCGTGAGGCACTGGGTTTGATCCTCAGCACCACATATAAATAATAAATGAATAAAAGAAAGATCCATTGACAACTAAAATATTTTTAAAAAATAAAATAAAATTCAAAACTGATTCTTCTCTGTGTTAATGAAGACCATGAATGATCCTCTTCTTTAGTTGATCCCTAAAAAAATCATATGGTTTCTGCTCAGCAAGATGATACTGCTTCTTCAAGGCACAAGAAAAGTCTCTATAGAGCGGTGAGGACTGCATTGGACACCCCTGGCCATCCTGCTGCCCTTGAGTTATCTGTCCGCATAGCTCTCTGCCTCACCTTCCCCTTTCACTGAAATGTCAGGTACCCTGCCCATCACTAACCAATTCAAGAACACACACACACATCTGTTTGTTCTGTGGGTGTATTATAGGGAAGATCCTTTGTTGTCTGGTCATTTGATAATTATCCTGGGTCACCATAATTCCAGAAACACGTTTGGGGAATCCAATGGGATTTTGATATTCTGTTATGGGAAACAAGATCAATCTCTCACACCTTCTACCACACACTAGAAATACATGGATTTTCCTCCTAAATTTCCTTGACCAGAGATACCACTGACTTTGCATTCTGTACCACTGATCCAGTCAGTGTAGCAGATGACTGCTTGTCCTCAGCCCTGCGATGTCCATTGCCATGCAGGTAGAAGTTCATTCTTTCACTCATTCTGACCTCACAACATCACTTTTTTGGAAAAAGTCTTTTTTTTAACAACTTCTCACACAGATTATACAAGTTCCCTAATAAGTCTTTAAGCCAGAAAAATTACTTTCATAATGGAGTTGAAGTATTTACAGAGGAGCACAGAAGACTAAACTGATGGTTTCTCGAAGAAAAATTCCTTGTTCGTGTGCCTGGCAGAAGGTAAATTTTGAAATCATTGGGCACTTTGAACACTTGTTGCATCTATACTTTGCTTACAGTTACAGGAAGATACAGAAAAATGTAAGTCATAATACTCAGAGAACTTAGAATCAAATTGGGATGATAATTTCTTTATGTGGAAAAACAAGCACCTCTACCAGGCAATAAATTCAAAGACTGAAGCAAAACATTAAATTCTCCAAAACTTCAGAGGAAGAAGTGGTCTTTCTCTATTGGGATGATAATTAAGAGGCTTTGGAGGATGTGACATGGTTTTAACTGTGCCTTAAAAATTACAAGGCATTTCTACTTTAATAACTGTCAGAAAAACATGATGAAGTGAGGGGGTGCTTTTTAAAAATCGTTCATAGACTTTTGTAAAATGCAAGATAAACTAAAGGTATTATAACAGTGAAAAGATTACAAGGCATTTGAATAGGTAGAAAAGAAAGAATAGATATTTGAGAGTTGAGGACAAGGTGTTTGTGAGACTGTGAAAACAGCAATGTAAATATTTTACATGTTTGGAAGGACATTGAATGGATAGGTATTGCTGGAGGGCAGTTCTGGTTGGCAACATTGATATAGAGGACAAGACAATGCAAATAAACCAAATCTTAAATTATATGAAATTTAGGAAATGTAGTTATACTTGATGGTGTTGAAGAATTTTTTTGGTAGAATGGTGATATCATGGTTCCAATTTTTTTCTTAATAAATCACCTTTATTAAAAAGACATACAACTACATTATATTTGGGAATGATCTCAGAAAATTCAGGACAGTTTATTTAAATAGCAGGAAAATAATTTTGGAGTTGCTACTCTGATTTCTCCAAAGAAAAGTCCTTCATGGTTTTATTTTAAAAGGGGATCCTTTGCTTTTAGAGGAATATGCTGAAAATACCTATAGATTAAATGATTTGATGTCTGGGATTTGTTTCAAAAGCATCTGAGGTGTTGGTCAAAGATATGAAATTTAAATTAGGAGATCTACGTGGTGACTATTGTCAACATATTATACACTTGATGTTGCTGAAAAAATAAAATTTTAAATTTTCCCAGCACACACACATACACACAGTGTGTGCTAAGATATGTTAAATAACTTGATTAAGCCATTCCATAATGTATATATATAAACCTCATATTGTTTATATGTATAAAAATATGCAGTTTTGGGGGCGGGGCGGTGGCTCAGTGGTAGAGCGCTTGCCTCGCATGCATAAGTCACCGGGTTCGATCCTCAGCACCACATAAAACTAAATAATAAAAGAGATTGCATACAACTAAAAAATATTTTTAAAAAATATGCAGTTTTGTCAATTAAAAAAATTAATTAGAAGCAGTTTACACTTTAAATGAATGAATTGTGTGGTATGTGACCTATATCTCAATAAAACATAAAACATTAACTGAAAGCGAAAAAAAGAATCTGAAGAAAGCAGGCAGAAAAGTGGTTAGGAACATAAAAGAAACAGTGTTAACTGAGTTGATCATTGTTGAAACTGGAAGTAGACACACAGATGTTAAACATACACCCAGGTAAGTTTGAATTTTCTATAATAAAAATGAGGGGGATAGAACCAGGCAGGAAAGTGTGCATTTGTTTGATTCCAATTTTTCTTCCTGTCATTCATCTCACTGTTATGGCTGGGCATCTCTCAGGAACCTACAAAAAAAAAAAAAAAAAAAAAAAGGTAGTGACCTTATCTAAACATGACTGTTGGGTCCCCAACAGCTACAGCCACTCACCTTTACACTGGGGATGGTTAGCCCCAGGACTGAAGAACCTTCTCCAATAAGTGTTGGAGTTTCTGGAAGCTCAACTCCAATACACTGTATCCGGGGACCCCACCCAGTGATATGGATGTGGCAGATGAGGGATGAGTCTCACTCATGCTTCATTGCATATTTCAGAGAGTCAGCTATAACCCTCAGAGATATTTTAGTCCAATCCTTCATTTTATGGATGAGGACTCTGAGGCTGGGATCAGTGAATCAGGATGCCACAGGTACCTACATTGGTGATCTCCCCTCCTCCCCACAGTGCTCTGAGGACTCCTCATCAGCTGGCCTCATGCTTTCCACCCTATAAGCCACAGACCTCTCTAGCATGGTCTCCAGGTCACCTCTCCCTAGTGAATCACTGTGATTGTCCATTCTGAAGAACGTGGCCCAAAGGGGTCAAAACATCTCCAGCAAAACAGATTTTGGAAGAGTTCATTCCAAATAAAGCACAGAAAAATGAAATACAGGTTCTTTTGAAAAGTTATCTGTAAAAAAACAAAGGACATAGTACCAATCACCAAATACATCCTGGCATCTGTCAAACTGGGGCTATTCAATCTACATTTGTAAAGATAAACTACTATAAGGGGGAGTGAGATTTAGCAGTTGGTAACTCCATAGAGAGGCTTGATATTGAATACCTATGATAATGTGTTCTATTTCTACTTAGTTTTGTACAACCACATCTGAATTATTTGCCTGAATTATCCTATTTATGTTCTCAATATATTAAAATTTACCATAAGCTTGCTGATTACAAGTTTCGTGTTGAGGCACACATACTTTGGGTGGTAAGACAGCAGGGCAAAGGTGCTTCTGCACATACAGCAGTGCAAACATCCTTCTTCCTTGTTGATTCCTAGACAAACACTTCCAGGGCCAGGCCAAGGGCCCAGGGTATTCCCATTTCTGCTGGATCAACAGGCCATTGGTTCTTTCCTTCTCTACCATGTGCCTGGCTATTCAGACACCTGTGCAAAGCTCCTGGGTTCAATCCCAGTACCAAAGGAAATAAAAAATCCAGTGTAACTCATCTGAGTCTTTTCAGGTTCACCTGGCACCAGTAATAGAGAGAGCAGGGTGAATATTTTATACTACCAAGGAAAGAAGTAGCAAGTAAAATTATCTTCACCACATGGTGCAAGTTTACATTGCTAACTTGCGTTGGCAGGGCCCAGCTGGGATGTACTTTGCTTTATTTCCAGTGAGTAGAGCAGGGAGGCCTTGCAGGAAATAGAAGCAAGAAAATGAGCACATTTGAGCAGTTTGCACAAATGAAAAGTGCCTGAAGGTGCATAAAGCCCAGGAGCACATGTGGGAGCTTGTTGATCATGGCTAATTAAAATGTTCCCAGCTCTCCTCTTTATTTGCTCTTAAAAGGCAGCATTTCCAAGGTTGCTTAGAAGAGAATGTGGTAACCATGTTGCAGAGTGAGAAACCATAGAATTCCAGAGTGGAATGGTCACATTCATTACCCCAATCCCAGTTGATTGCCCATTGATGCTGTGTTGTTAGTAACCCCAATAAGTTATCAAAATGAGTCAAAACAATTTATTATTCCATTGACAATCATGTCCAAATTACATAATAAAAGAGTATTTTACAATTAAATAACTAACTGAAATAGACTCTGTGAGATGTCACTGTTTATAGAATTTGAGAGTTTAATCAGAAAAGATGTTCAGATATGCATTCAGTATTTTTCTACAGCTCATCCTGTCATTTCTCTATTTGCAACCTCTACTTTCTACATCCTTTGTTGATTTTATGCTTTTGCAACATTTACTCTTACCCCTAAGAAGGTTCTATGCCATGAAACAAAGCAGGTCAAAATTCTAAACATGATCCTGAGTCTCCACTCACCTGTTATGAAAGTTTGGGGTCCACAGCTCTGTTTTCCAGGGTCTTGCATTTATAATTATATGACAAACTGAGAAGTTTTTTACTTGCTCCACTCAAGGTGTCTTAGTGTCCTTTGGGGTAACACTCTTCCCCTGGGAGCTCAGCTGAAAACCTCAGTACCTCCTAGGGAGATGCCTGCCTTTCCCCCCACCCCCACATCCTGCCCGTAGAATATGTGCATTCCAGTGGGGTGTCCCTCTCAGCTCTGTATGATCATGTAATAAAAAAAAGTAAAACAGCCATAATAAAAGGAAGCTCTGCCTGGGGTTTTAGAAGCACATCTTAAAAAATGTCAACTGCTTTCAGGTAGACATAATTATCTTTATTTTAGAGCTGGGATTCCTAAGATGCCAAGTTACTCTTAAGATGCTAAGTTACTTACTCAGGGTCACATAACTTGCAACTGGCAGAGCCACAATTTCACCAAGAGCAGTTGATTCCCAAATATCGCACCCTTTTTTTTTTAATTGCACTTTTTCCTCATTGTGACCAAAATACCCAACGAGAAAAACTTAGAGGAAAAAATTTTTATTTGGAGCTTATGGTTTTAGAGGTCTCAGTCCATAGACAGCTAACTCCATTGCTCTGAGCCCCAGGTGAGGCAAGCATCATGGCAGATGGGCGTAACAGAGAAGCCCTTCTCTGCTCATGGAGAGCTAGAAGCAGAGAGAGGAAGGGGAAGGGCTGCAGGGAAGATGCACCCTCCAGAGCACTTCCCCAATGACCCACCTCCTACAGCCACACCCCACCTGCCTACAGTTGTCACCCAGTTAGTCCATTCAAACTGGGATGGACTGATTAGGTTATAGCTCTCATAATCTCATCATTTCACTCTGAACATTAACAAAGGAGCTTTGGGAGGACCCTCATAACCAAACCATAACACCTTTCCACTAATTGCTTCTTGCCTCCGGGCTTGTATGGTGGCCCATTATACTCTGAGCATTATTTTTATTTTCCTTACTTAGCCTCAACTCATCCATGAGTGCTTAGGTTGTATTGCTGTTTGGCAAGAGAGAATCAAGAAGGAAGGTCAGTAGGAAAGAAGAGATGGAAGACAGGAGTTGCCAATGATTTGGGAAAGACAGCTAACATTTGCTTCTTTCTAATTTTTTTGGAAAATTTTGTTTCCCTTATCTATGGTGCTGCCAAAGAAATATGACATCTAGAAACTGCCTTTTCAAAAAATACATATTAGGGATAAACCCAAAGGCACTTTACCACTGAGCCACATCCTCAGCCTTTTTTACTTTTTATTTTGAGACAGGATCTCATTAAGTTGCTTAGGGCCTGGCTAAGTTGCTGAGGCTGGCTTTGAACTTGCATTCCTCCTGCCTCAGCCTTCTGAGTCGCTGGGATCACAGGCGTGCACTACCACACCCAACAGAAACTGCCTTTTAATCATTTTTCTCCTGGTTTTTCTTCCCCTCTCTCCTCTCAGTCTTCCCCCTTTTATATTTTTCTATGGTGGGGACTTAAATATTCACAGTTCCAAAACACATAGTCTAAAGGATTTCTCAGACTTGGTACCCTCAGATGCCTATGCCCTTAAAATATGGTTCTTTATATTACAAAGCTATAGTAATAGAAACAGCATAGTACTGGGATTAACAATAAAACAACATGCATTAAACAATGGAATAGAATAAGAAGACTAGAAATAAACCCACACATCTAGAATTAGTAGATTTTCAACAGAAATGCCAAGAACACACACTGGAGAAAAAAACAATCTCTTCATTAAATGATGGTGGGAAAATGCAGAGATAGTGACTGTTATCTCACAACATATACGAGAATCAATTCAAAATGGATTAAAGACTTTTGGCTTTAAATGTAAAGTCAGAAGTTATAAAACTGCTAGGAAAAAACAGCGGGGGAAGCCCCCTGACGTTGTTTTGGACAATGATTTCTTGGCTATGACCCCAAAGCACAGGCAACAAAAGCAAAAGTAGACAAATGGGATTGTATCAATCTAAAAAGCTTCTGGACAGCAAAGAAAAAAAACAGAATGAAGAGACAACTGCACATTGAGAGAAAATAGTTGAAATCATACATGAGATAAGGGGCTCATACCCAAAATGTACAAGGAACTCAAAGTAGTCCATAATAAGAAAACTAATTACTCTATTAAAAATGGGTAAAGAACATTTCTCAAAAAAAAAGATACACTACTAGTCAACAGATATATTAAAAATGCTCAACATCTGCTCAACTTCACCAGTCATTAGGGAAATGAAAATTAAAAACCAGAATAGTATATCATTTCACACCTATTGGAATGGCTATTTCTATCACAAAGATGAAAGATAACAAATATTGGAAAGAATGTGGAGGAAAGAGAACCCTTGTATCCTGCTGGTGGGGATGCAAACTAGCACAACCATTGTGGAAAACAATATGGTAGTTCCTTTAAAAATGAGAAACAGAACTACCATATGATCCAGCATTCCCACTACTAACATCTACGCAAAGGAATTGAAATCAGTATGTTGAAGATATGTCTACGCTCCTGTGCACTCCTATGCACATGCATTTTGCAGTACTATTCACAATAGCCAAGATGTGGAATCAGCCAACTGTCCATCAATGGATGAATGGAAGAAGAAAATGTGACATATGTACACAGAAAATACTATTCAGCCATTTAAAAGAATGAAATTCTGTCATTCACAACCACATGGATGTTATGCTAAGTGAAATAAGCCAGACCAGAAAGACCGTGATCCACTTATAAGGGGAATTTTTTTTTCAAAGATTATATTTTTATTTTCCCAAAATGTAAATACACTTATTTATTATTATAAGAATAATGCATTCTAGTATACCATATTTAAACAATATAGAAAGATATTAAGTAAAACCCTGCCTCCTGAATGTAGCCACTGTTAATATTTTGGTGGCATCTTCCATGAGTTTGTGTATGTCTTATACATGAGATTTTATAAAAGTGGGATCATCTTATACACTCCTTATAGCTTACTTCTGAAAATTAATACACAGTAGATGATTTTTAGTCAGTAGAAATTTTTAATGACTACATAATATTTCAGTGTGTGAAAGTATTATTATTTAATACATAAGGGGCATTTTTAAACTTTCCTACTCAGAAGCAGAGAGTTAGAATGGTGGTTACCAGGAGCAGGTGAGCAGGGAAAGGGCAGATGTTGAGCAAAGGGGACAGTTTCAGTACGACAATAGAAATAAATTCTGGCTATCTACTCCACAGCAAGGTGACTATAGTTAATAATGATGTGTGTTTCCAAATTGCTAAAAATGTGGATTTCAAATGTTCTCACCACAAACAATAGTAAGTATGCAAGATGATGAATATATTTATTAGCCTGATAGGTCATTCTACAATGTATACATTATCAAAACCTCATATTGTACCTCATAAATATATGTTATTATCAATCAAAATTTCAGTTCCTGTGTTTTGCCAGATTGGTTCCAATTTCACACCTGGGTGAGCCTCCTTTCCTTTTTTTCTGCCTCCCCCACACCCAGTGTTTCTTCTGTCAATAATATGCATTGTTAGTTAATCTAACACTGAGCTCACTAACTGCTTGACTTCTCTGCTGGGTTTTAGCATTTTGGGGTGAGATTCACAGAGCTTCAGTTGGTATGGAGTTCAGTTGTTTATCTGACAAGAATGCATTGAGTGCCTCCCCTATGTATAAGGCACAGGTCCTGGGACTGTGTCTGAGAGCATAGTTTCTGCCCTCCTGGAGTTTTACAGTCTAATGAGGACTTCGGAAAAGAAAATGGGCAATTGTAGGGTTTTGTGGTAACTTCTGTGATGAGAATATCCAGTGCCAAGAAGCTGTTCATCTAAAAAGTCATGGAACCAAGGAGAGTTTTCCAGAGCAAGTGCTGGCCTAGCAGACAGGGAAGGCTAATGCTGTTGGAACAGCCTCTGAATTAGGCTCCCTGCCCTTGCTCTTGTTCACTTGCAACACAGTCTCAACACATCAGACAGAAGGCACATCAGATACAGACCCTCCAAAATTCTTACAGTAGCTTCAACCCTCCCCATGGTCTGGCCCAGCTGATCCTTCTGGCTTCACCCTTTTCACCTTCCTCTATGCCCACTGTGCTCTGGCCACTGGCCTCTTTGCTGTGCCCTCAACTCACTAGCTCTCAGGACTTTGGCATATGACCTTCCCACAGCCTGAAACACCCCTTCCCCAAATATTCATGTGGCTTGAAGCCCCAACTCCTTAGCTTCTGCTCAGACTCCACCTTGACAAGCAGGCTTCACTGAAGTGACTGCCCTGTTAGTCCATCATTTATTGATTGATTGATTGGTTGATTGATTGGTACTGGGGATAGAACCTTGGGCTTTTTGCACATAAAGCATATGCCTTGCCACTGAGCTGTGCCTCTAGCCCACCTCTCTTAAATGTGCTGCAACTTCATCCTTACTCATTGCTGATACTCTCGGCCACTCCCTCCTCACTTCAGTGTTCTCCCTAGCATGAGCCACACTCTGATGTGTGATTTACTTGTTTACTTTCAATTTTCTCCCAGATGTGTGCTTCATGAGTGCCTGAGATATCACAGATTTGCAATCTTTTTTTTTTTTTAATGTTGATTGAAAGCAAGGGTGAGTGCCCAGAGATTAAGGCCAAGAAAAATGCAAAAGCCTGGGAGTCAAAAGTGTAAGGCAGATTTGAGAAAATGAAAATTTACTCTCTTCTGCTAGAGCTCAAGTTTAAGGGAGAAATTGATGATGAAGAGGGCTGGAAGGCAGGGCTGCATCATCTATGGTTTGAACACTATTACCAACCATGGGAAGATGTGAAGGCACCGAAGGACGTGATGGAAGCTGCATTTTAGAAGGACCCTAGTTTCCTGATGAAGAACATATTGAAGGGAACCAGAGCAGATTGTTGAGGCCTGGAGCTTGCCATAATAATCCAGGCATGAAACAATAAGACCACTGGACTTGGGGCATTGGCAGAAAGGATAGCATGAAGGAGGCAGACAGAAGCAACAGCTTGGATATGGAAAATAGGGAAACGTGAGGAGTCAAGGATGGCAGCCAAATTTGGGGGTTGGGGAACAAGGCAAATTGCATTTCCACTCTCTGAGAGGAGAAAGAAGAGAAGGTAGAAAATAGGGGTACAATAATATAGTCACCATGTAAAGTTGTACAGGGTATACACTCCCCAAGTACTTGTGCCTGGCTGAGTGGAAGGTGTGGAGACAAATCCAGCCCTTCCTCTACCCACCAGCCTTGTGTCCTGGCCCAGAGCTTCCTCTGCCGGGATAGAGGAGTGCATCCATCTCATTACCACAAATATGCCATATCACTAACCACAGCTCTGAGATTAATTTGATTGTGGATTTGTTACAATGTGAACTACTTGAGGTTTAACCAAGTAGAAATGTCTGTTAAAATGTTAGATGAACAAGTCTAGAGCCCTGGAGAGAAGCCATCCTCTTGTTGAAACCCTGAGAGAATAGGGAAAAGAGAAGAGGTGTTGATGTTGAAGTGATAAATACATGGTGAGGGTCCTACCTTCAGCTGTTTTTTTATGGGCACTTGCTGAGAACAAAGCACCTTGATCTCTGTTGCTATTGTAATTATCTCATTGGACAAATGGCAGTGATTCATGATTCTATCATGTGATGATGGAGTTGGGGAGAGTATATCTGTTTCCCATGATAGAAATATTAAAATAAATACATCCCTTAAATCTTTAGAAATTTCTCCCAGAGAGGGATCTCATAACAATCAAAGGGAGATCAGTAGAGGAGAGGACAGGGACCAAGGGAAGGAAGGATGGTGGGGGGAGGGAAATACTGGAGAATGATATTGGCCAAAATATCTTATATTGTGTACATGTATGAATATGTAACAACAAATCCTAGCATTGTCTATAACTATAACACACCAATAAAAGAATGGGAAAAAAACTCCTTAAGAACCTTCTTAGTATAACTAGAGCCTCCTTTTAAAGCTCATAGAGTGAATTTCCTGTTTCAAAAGGTAAAGATATGTAATACTGTGGTTGCCCTCCTTGAAAGCATTGTGTACTTAAGCATATTTTTATTTTTTTTCATATTTAATTTATTTATTTGTTCTATTTAGGCTTACATGATAACAGAGTGCAATTTGATTCATTGTACATAGATAGAGGATAACATCAATTCTCTAGTTGTAAGCTGTATAGAATCACAACACATATGCAGTCATACATAAAGTTAGGGCTATGATGACC
>CM053399.1:122065246-122092616 GCA_028644305.1 Xerus rutilus | reverse complement strand
TTCTTTATTTATCCTGGAGATGAGTGCTCTATCGGATGTGTGTGTGGCAAAGATTTGTTCCCAGAATGTCGGCTCTCAGTTCACTTCATTGATTATTTCTTTTGCTGAGAAGAAGCTTTTTAGTTTGAATCCATCTCATTTGTTGATTCTTGATTTTACTTCTTGTGCTACAGGAGTCTTGTTAAGGAAGTATGGTCCTAATCCGACATGTGAAGATTTGGGTCCATTTTTTTCTTCTATTAGGCGTTGGGTCTCTGGTCTGATTCTCAGGTCCTTGATCCACTTTGAGTTGAATTTTGTGCGTGGTGAGAGATAGGGGTTTAGTTTCATTTTGCTGCATATGGATTTCCAGTTTTCCCAGCACCATTTGTTGAACAGGCTATCTTTTCTCCAGTGTACGTGTTTGGCTCCTTTATCTTGTGTAAGGTAACTGTATGTAAGTGGGTTCGTCTCTGTGTCTTCTATTCTGTACCATTGGTATAGAATGTTGTTGGCCTTGGGTTTAGCATAGATAGCTTTTACAAAGTTGAGGAATGTTCCCACTATCCCAAGTTTTTCTAGTGTTTTGAGCATGAAAGGGTGTTGTATTTTGTCAAATGCCTTCTCTGCATCGATAGATAAAATCATATGATTCTTATCTTTAAGTCTATTGATGTGATGTATTACATTGATTGATTTCCATATGTTGAACCAACCTTGCATCCCTGGGATGAACCCCACTTGATCATGGTGCGCTATTTTTTTGATATGTTTTTGTATGTGATTTGCTAGAATTTTATTGAGAATTTTTGCATCTATGTTCACCAGGGATATTGGTTTAAGTATATTTCTAAATGTTTACTTAGGGCTGGGGATGTAGCTCACTGGTATTGAGCACCTGCCAGCCTGCACGATGCTCTGGGTTGAATCCATAGCACTACACATAAAAATAATAATACTAATGAATTAAATGTTATTTTTTTTTTACTCTTTCAGTATTCCATCTGCAGTGAACCTCTAATAGAGCTGTCTAACCCTGGAGCCAGTGGATCCTTGTTTTTTGTGACCAGTGATGATGAATTTATCATCAAAACAGTTCAGCATAAAGAAGCTGAGTTCCTTCAGAAGCTACTGCCAGGCTATTACATGGTAAGCAACTGCATATAATTAAAGCTTCTGTTTTAGTCTTATTATTTCTTCAACGGTTTATTGTTGTTGTTGTTGTTATTGTTTCAGTCAGTCACTCTTTGGCATGCTTCTTTCTCTTTGGTGAACTTTATTTTGCATTTAGATTATGCTAAGACATTCATTGAATTGATTTTTTTAAGGTGAACTGGAACTGCATGGTAGAGCATAGTTGTTGAAGCTCACAGTCCTGGGCTCCAGTCCCAGCTCAGCCACCCACTAAACTGTCTGACCATGAGACTTGGTTCTCTCAGTCATTA
Source organism: Xerus rutilus (assembly GCA_028644305.1). Classification (NCBI taxonomy): domain Eukaryota; kingdom Metazoa; phylum Chordata; class Mammalia; order Rodentia; family Sciuridae; genus Xerus; species Xerus rutilus. The sequence continues at coordinate 122,091,192 of CM053399.1, read as the reverse complement.
AACACTGAGGAATGATAACTACCTTCTGAAGTCATGGTAATAAAGGAAGGACACAGGAAGTGATGCACTTGAAAGCTCTGAACCCATCGCATAGTAAAAGCATGAATGAAGCTGGACGCAGTGGCACACACCTGTAATCCCAGCACTTTGGGAGGCAGAGACAGGAGAATTGCGAGTTCAAAGGCAAACATTTGTAACAGTTAGCGCTAAGCAAGTCAGTGAGACCCTGTCTCTACATATAACACAAAATAGGGCTGGGGATGTGGCTCGTGGTCAAGTACCCTTAAGTTAAATTCCCGGTACCAAAAAAAAAAATAAATAGTATGAATGGCTAGCATTCGTGGGTTAAATAGTATGTGTTAAGCAAGGCTTTACGTGTTTGGGGGTCATTAATTCATTTAATCGTCACAGCAACTTGGGCATCATAGTTGTCACTTTTCTATAGACGAGGTCACTGAGGTCAAGATAAATTGAGTAATACAGCAAGGGTCATTCAGCTAGAGAGCTACAGAGCTGGGATTCTACAGACACTGAATTTTAACTGCTGTACTATGCCCCAGCAACTACTTTGTATTAACTATTATTAGCTACTACATTTCAAAATTTAGGATCACATGGGTTAAACATGGCAACATGAAAATAACTTTCCTGTAATGTTTTAGTAACAAACGAACAATGTCTTTGCCCAGATGGATTCATTAGATATTTGACCTAATTTTTAGAAGAATAAACACTTTTTCTAAGTATTTTCATCACTTTCAGACCTCTGGTTTCATTATACTTTAATGCCAGTCATTAAATTTCTGTGATTGGAATGGCTAGATTTGACATCAGAAGCCTAGTTCTGCATTCACTTGCTCTGAGAGGCAATAACTGTCTTCTTTGTTTCCAAATAAAATGGATGAGATGCTACACAGCTCATTTGCTTGCAAAAATATTATTGTAATTCCAAAATCTGCTAGAGATGGCATGAAACACTGTGAACTAATCTCTTTTGGAATTATAGAAATCAAAATCAAAATAAAAGTTATAGTGAACAGGATGCAGATTTTAAAGAGTTTTGGTCCTGAACAAATACTTTCTTTTCTTTCATTTTTTAAAAGAGAAAATAGAAAAATACATAAAAGAAAAAAATGTAAGCAACTAGAATTCCTTTGCCACAGATACATATTACTAACATTTGGTACATATACCTTTAGATATATTTTATTCATATACACATTTTAAAATAATCAAACTGACCACACTCTTTGATAACCTACTAAATGAGCAAATCTTAAACTTCTATAGTAATTCTAAGCTTAGATATATTATTCCTTTATTTTGGAACTATATTATCCATTAGCCATTGGTGGCTATTGAAATTTAATTAGAATTAAATAAAACCTTAAGATTTAGCTGAATGATTGGTTTTATCCCTATCATGTAAGGCAGTATATGACTAATATAATTCATCCTATTAACAAGAAAAAATGTGAACATCATGTGATTAACCAAATAGATGTTAAGGAAAACTTAAGAGTCCCAAAAGTCAACATACTACATAAAAATCTTAAAATTGGGGGCTGAGGCTGTGGCTTAGCGGTTGAGCGCTTACCTCGCATGTGTGGGGCACTGGGTTCGATCCTCAGCACCACATAAAATAAATAAAGATATTGTGTTCATCTACAACAAAACAAAATATTTTAAAAAAAATCTTAAAATTGGCAGGGAAGTTTTTTAACATAATAAGTAAATAGATGAACACATATTGTACATTTATCAATCTCTAGGAATTAATATACAATCTCTTGGAGAAAAGCATGTTCCTTTCTAGAAATAATAGGAAACAACAAGGAGGTTCTCAGTTGTTTGTCCTTATACATTTGCTGGAAATTCTTGCAATGACTTCTTGAAAAGTCATTGAAATAGAGCAAAAGCATAAGCACTGTTCTTTGTAAATGACAAAATTGAAAATGAGCAGAATTTCAACAAAATAAACCAGAAATTTCTAGAGGTAATAGGAGTCCTGCAGATTTGCAGGATATAAGATAAATCTACAAAAGTCCATTGTATTCTATTATATGGATGATATACAGCTGGATAATATAAAGGGAAAAAAGAGATCCTGTGCATGATGACAATAATTTATAATGAACATCATTTTAAAAATAAAGATGTAAATAAATTAAAACATACTATAATTGTGATTGAGAAAGCAAGTTTCAATAGGGATAACATACAAACTATAATCTATTCAGAAATAATGTTTGTTATAACAAGAACTCTAAAATACTTGAGTCTATAAAAACAAATACACAAAACCAATGTGAATAAAGCTATAAAAATATTGTAAGGACATATAAAGGATCTGCCATAATGAAGAGATACACAGCTAATCCTGAATTCGTTATTATAAAGATTTCTTTTTTTAAAACATTTTTTTATTTGTTGATGGATCTTTATTTTTATTTTATTCATTTATTATTTATATGTGGTGCTGAGGATCGAACCCAGTGCCTCACGCATGCTAGGCAAGCGCTCTACCAACTGAGCTACAGCCCCAGCCCCTATTATAAAGATTTCTATTACCTCCCAGTCAACTTATAAATCTAGTCTAACTCCAGTCAGAAATTCTAATCCTCCAGGACTTGACAAAATTGATTCATTTGATAAAGAAATCAGATACCATTTTAAGAGAAAGAAATGTTTATAAGTGAACAATTGGATGGAAAGATTCTAAGAATGAACAAAACATTTTGAAAAAGAAAGAGAAAAATGATGGGCCTGCCATAACATCCACCAAAAATCTATAAGGCTGTGACTAATGTTAAAGATGTGGTATGACCACAGTTTAAGACAAATTGGTCAATAGATTCCATGAAGTGTCCAGAACTATGTGTATTTGACTTACTGTATTGACACAGGAGAAATTTACACTCAATTGGAAAGGGTCACACTGTTCAATGAATGCCTGTCCACTTTGAGAAAACAATTACCTTCTCTCTGTCAGATCTTTTAACACATACAAAATTCATCCCATGTAGAACAAAAAAAACAAATATAATGACCAAAGCTATTAAAAATTTGGAAGAAAATAAAAGTTTATGGCTTTAGGGTATTAAAAAAATGGTCTGTTGAGCCAAAAAAAAAAAATGCTGAAGAAACTAACACATAAATGTTACTACATCAAAGGGCAAAACATCAACATAACAAAAATAACAGACACAGAATTAATGTAAGCACATAGAATATTTCTGGAATGATATAAAGAAAGCTAGAATAGTAGTTTTCTCAAATGTTGGAAATTGGTAGGAGAAGAATCAAAAATAACAGGGCAACTTTTTATTGTATGCCCTTTAAGAAGCTATTTTAATTCCTTACCTGCTTTTAAAGTACATCAGAAACAGTCATCTGATATTCCACAAAGGTGCCAAAAACATACATTGGAGAAAGATAGCCTTTTTTTTTTTTTGAGGTTTGAAAGATAGCCTTTTTAACAAATGGTACTAGAAAAACTGGATATCCATATGTAGAAGAACGAAACTTGACCTCTACCTCTTATCCCTCACAAAAGTCAGCTCAACATGGATCAAAGACCTAGGAATTAGATCAGAAACTCTGCAACTGCAAGAAGAAAATATAGGCTTAATACTCCAGCATATGGGCAAAGACATTGACTTCCTTAATAAGACTCCTAAAGTTTAAAAAATAAAACTAAGAATCCATAAGTAGAATGGCATTAAATAAAAAGCTTCTGCAAGACAAAGGAAACAATGAAGAGCATGAAGAGAGAGTATACAGAGTAGAAGATCTTTGCTACCTGCTCCTTAGGTAAGGGATTAATATCCAGAATATATAAAGAGCTCAAAAAACTTAAAGCCAAAGAAACAACCTAATTAATGGGCAAAAGAACAAAACAGACACTTCTCAAAAGAAGAAATGCAAATGGCCAACAAGTATATGAAAAAATGTTCCACATCTCTAGCAATCAGGGAAATGCAAATCAAAACTACACTAAGATTTCATCTCACTCCAATCAGAATGGCAATTATCAAGAACACAAGTAATTATATATGTAAGGTAAAAAGTATACTGATACATTATTAGTGGGACTGGAAATTAATGCATCCATTCTGAAAAGCAGTGTGGAGATTCCTCAAAAACTCTGAATGGAACCACTACATGACCAAGCTGTCTCACTCTTCAGTATGTATCCAAAAGACCTAAAATCAGCATACTGTAAGGATGCAGCCACATCAGTGTTTATGGCAGCACAATTCACAATAGCCAAGCTATGGAACCAACCTAGGTGTGTGTCAACAGATGAATGGATAAAGAAAATATATATACATACAATGAAGTATTAGCCTTAAACACGAATGAAATTATGGCATTTTCTGGTAAATGGATGAAACTGGAGAACATCATGCTAAGTGAAATAAGCTAGAGTCAGAAAGTCAAGGTCGAATGTTTTTTCTGATATATAAAAGCCAAAATAAGGAGTGCAGGGGAAGAAAAGGAAAGGTGGGGGGAGATTGCATGAAAATAGAAGAGAGATCAGTGAAGTAGAGGAAGGGGGGATGGAGGAGGAGGCAGGAAGGACAGGAAAAGGGAAGAACAATGGAATGAATCTGACCAAATTTTCATATGTACATTTATGATTATGCCACAGTGAATCCCACCTTTATGTATATCCATAAGTCACTAATTTTAAAAAATCTATAAATAAATAGAAGAAATATCAGTTAAGTAGAGGAAAGGGAAGAGGGGAGGGAGGGAGGGAAAGAAAGAGAAAGTGTGGACTTGATTAGAGCAAATTAAATCCCATGCTTATATACCTTTGTCAAAATAAACCCCAACATTATATATCACTAAAATGAACTAATAAAAAGGAAACCATAAAAATAGGTGTATATTCTTTATTTTATAGTAATAAAAAAGACAATAGAAGAAAAAATTTACACCATATAGAAGAGGAAAATGATAGAAATCCAAAATGTACCAATAACTTAACTAGTGACAAAAAAAGACAGATAAATGAGCAAAAATGCTATTAATACAAAATTATCTTCATGTTGGCTAAAAATACATCAAAAATATTAAATTTTCATAATAATCAGTGGTATTCAATTTTTTAAAACAAGTTTCCAATTTTTACCAATCATGCTTATAAAGATGTTATGGTTCTATAACATTCAGTACTGGTAAACATGGTGGGAAATGTGTAATCTTACAGTGTGGTTGTAAATTGGTCTCACCATTTGGCAAGACAGTTTTGGAGGAGCTATTAAAATTTAAAATGTTCATCTCTTACACCCCAGTGATTAATTTTCTCTTTAGCCACCTTAGAATAGCCACCCCTAGTACTCATCAATTCTTTCCCTGTATTTAGTTGGAGCTAATTTGGGACATTATGTCCATTTTTAATTCAGCCACTTTTACTGCTCTGAGTTTAGAATGGCAAAGCTGCTGTTCCAATAAGCAGACTTAAGAGATAAATGAGAAACAATGAAATTTTAGCAATGGATATTAGTCAAGATAATCACATTCCATTTTTAGTTATCATATTAGCATGAAAACACACCTTTCTTTAATGGAGTATTATTTTTTAAAAATAGGAAATTATATTCTTTTCACTTTTCTGTTTCTAGAATCTAAACCAGAATCCAAGGACTCTTTTGCCAAAATTCTATGGACTGTATTGCATGCAGTCAGGGGGCATCAACATCAGGATTGTGGTGATGAACAACGTCTTGCCCCGCTCCATGAGGATGCACTTCACCTATGACTTAAAAGGCTCCACCTACAAGCGAAGAGCATCCCGGAAAGAGAGAGAGAAATCCAACCCCACATTTAAGGATTTAGATTTCCTGCAAGATATGCACGAAGGGTTGTATTTTGATACAGAAACATACAACGCACTCATGAAAACACTCCAGAGAGACTGCCGGGTAAGGAAGCTCATTGCTGTGATTTCCTTGGAACCGTCACCTGTGGTCATGTAACTTTGGGCTTCCACTTACCAAAAGCACAAAAATAGGGAATGTCCACAATGGAATCCCAACTTGCTCAATCCTGGTCCTGATCCCTGCTTCTCTGGTATTGAAGGAAATGTCAGATAATAAGAGAATCACATTGAGCCTTTTAACTCACATCCCTGTTGATTTTCATAATAAGCTAAGTCAGCTTTCTTTGATCAAAATGAAAGAAGAAAGCTTTGTTTTGTTTTCTTTTCTTCCTCCCCTGTGGGGAAGGTGATTTAACTAGAAGGAAATGAAATTTAGGTTTAATGCAGTGACTAGCAAGAAAAGCCATGTACAAATCTTGGATTAAGAGGCAAGCTTAGAGAAAATGTACTTAGTGGGATTATGGCTCCTTGGAGATCCAGTGTGAATGCAGAACCATGATGTGTGCAGCACATTTGTTGGAGTTGTCTGTGTGGTCTGAATAAGAGGTGATCAGGAACGACACTTGTCAGTGAGGGCAAGGACCAATTTCTGCAAACTTAACCTGAGTGATTGTCAAAAGTAAGGGAAACTCCCTCAGCCTTTAATGCTCTGGGAAAATAAAAATAAAAAGACCAAAATCTTGGGAAGGCTTTTCTGACATAGCAAAATTAGGTAAAAGTTCGGGAGGGGGGGCGTGAAAAGGCAATCCAAGTAGCTTCTGAAGGATGGTCACCACTTAATTAGTAAACCCTCAGAAATATCATATCCTGGCCCAGATTAAGGTGGGAGGACCGTGCAGGCCACTTGGATAAGTGGGGCATAGTGGGAGGGGGCAGACACTATGATGGGGCAGAATGGAGCCCAGGGCTGGCCAAGGCTTTCTGGAAAAGTGATAGAACCAACAAGGCCTGGCCATGAGGAAATATGAGGTGTTGGTGTGTTTTCCAGGTTGTAGTTTTCTGGGCCTCCCATGAGTCTGAGCAGGTGGCCCAGGGTGTTGAAGGGGAAGGAGGACACCTCTCTGCCAGACCAGGCTCAGGTGAAAGTGAGGACACTCTCTAACCACTCCATCTAATATAAATTCCCAAAGGACCCAGTCCTACTGTTTTGGGGTTTTTCCTTTCCATCTGTTATAACATGTGTGATAAATACACAAAAAAATGTATACTTGGAATTTTTTTCTTCATAGAAATTTTTACTCCACAGCTCCTGTTGTTTAGATACCATTTATTAAATGCCACAGTGTGCCAGCAGCCGAAAACTTGCTGCACATTTCATTCAGCTCTCCCAGCCACCCCTGAAAATCATGCTCCCATTTTCATTGCTGAAGATTCTTAAAAGACGTTGAGAAACCTGTCTAGTGTTACTTAGCAAGTCAGTGACAGAGCCTACATCTGTTTGGGTACAAAGCATGTGCTTTTAGCTGAAATTTAAAGATTCACTCTGTAAATCTTTTTATTATTATTATCTCTTAAGAAGTCAGAGAAGAACAGTGGGAACCAAGCAAACAAAAAATATCCAGCAGAGCCATTCCGATATCTGGGCGATTCATGTTTTTCTTTAAAAACAAAACAAAACACACACATTTTAATAGAAGCATTTTTCCTGTGTTTTTCTACCCCTACAGGATGTGGGTGAAAAGTGACCCTCAATTCCCCAGAGCTCAATCCAAGCCCGTCCACTTTTAGATTTGCTCTGTGTGTGTGTGTGTGTGTGCGTGTGTGTGCACACACACACACACACACATCTTGCTTCTTTGGTATTGAAAGCCTTTCTCTGCTGTCTTCTAGTATCACATGATTCCATGCCAGGAAAAGAAAGAAAAAAAAAGTTCAAATGTAAGAGCTGCTGTTCAGGATTTGTCTGTTTATAGTGTTTCCTGAGCCCGATACTGAAAGAACGAGGTTAAACAGGACTTTTCAATCAGTAATGAGACCCTGGAGATTTGCCTGTTTCATTTTTTTGGCACATTTATTATTCCAAGGGACATAAAGATCAGTGCAGAGGTATCCTGAGGCTAACTCTCCCACATTGCATTTGACCTTGTATAAAACATAAATCATGTAACTTCTTTAATTGCACATAACATTTACCTTTAGAATGGCTTTTCTCCCTGTGGGATGGGAACATGTAAATGCTGAGCTCTAGGGAACCTGACTCCTATTCCTCATCCTGCTTGTCTATAACCAGACTCTGTGATCCGGAGTCAGCAGCTGGTTTTGGGAGCAGAGCTGCGTTGAGTAACACATGATTCTGCAATGGTGGGTCTTACTATTTAATAGTCACCAATCACTTTCCACATCTGATGAATGCTGTGAACTATCTTCCCAGAAAAAAATGCCCATCAGTACAATGGTTCATAGAGCATTTGGAGTTTATTGTCCCTCCTCCTGTCTGTCCCCCTGCGCTGACATTCCACATCTTGGAACAGCAGTCACTTCTCTTTTCAAGTCATCCTCTGAAGGACCATCCCCTGAATGGCTGGAAGAAAGTGTATGTTTTTGGCATTGCCAGAAGCATTTCTCCCCCTGGTATCTCCCTCACTTTGCAGCACTGAGCTGTAGTGAAATGAGGGATCCGAAGAGGCTGAGGTCACCCTGGGGCTGCTGCTGGCACTAAACACCAGGAATCTGTGCTGTTAAAATTCCTCTAGGAGCTGGGTGTGGCAGAGCATGCCTGTAATCCTAGCAGCTCGAGAAGCTGAGGCAGGAAGATCGTGAGCTCAAAACCATCCTCAGCAACTTAGCGAGGCCCTAAGCAACTCAGTGAGACCTTGTCTCGAAATAAAATATATAAAAGACCTGGAGATGTGGCTTAGTGGCTAAGTGCCCTTGAGTTCAATCCCTAGTACAAAAAAAAAAAAATTCCTTTAAGACAGTGCTCTTAAGATTCCAGAAACAAACCACTCAAGGGAATGCATCACTGTGTCAGCGTGCCAGAGAAAGGTGAGCTAGACCCAAATCAGGATATTGCCTTTCATTCACTTATTAGACATGTATTGCAGGCAGACTACGTGTCTACATGAGGCAAATGACCTCCATGTTTGATCAGTTGCCAAACAGTGTATTGCATGCAATGACACTATTCTAAGGATCAGAGTAGGTGTCATCAGAGCTGAGTTTTGAAGCATGAGAGGAATTCTCCAGGTAGGCAAAGAAGTAGAAGCTTATTCGTAGGAAAGAACAGTGTAAGTTGGACATGAAATAGCCTGACATGTTCCAGGAACTATAGTTCTCTGGTGTTGAAGCAGTTAATAGTTGGGGAAAGCATGTGAGGTAGGAGAGAAAAGTGGCCAAATAATGTCAGAAGACCCTTTTTGGTGGTGCCAGCATCCTCTTAAGGGCTTAAAAGTAGCAAATCCAAGAATCCCAGACCTCTGGACTCCAGCTTTTCTGTTGTTCCCCAGACAGATATGTTAAGCTTCCTAACCTCTTGCCAACCTCCCCTTGCTTCCTGCCCACCCTCCATCTCCTCTTTCATATTCTGGCTTGATGTCTCAGACCTCATGATTCCATGTCCTTTAGCCTGAGAGCTGTCCAAAAGATCCCTGCATGACTCACTGAGCCAGCTCATATTCCCTGCTCCCCTTGGACTGCCTCCCTGGTTCCCATCAGAGCTGCTGTTTCTAGACTCTGCATCCAAAAGGCCTGCTCAGCCTCATCCCACAGTGAAGCCCCCTCAATGAATGCCATCCTCTCCTGGCATCCCTGCCTCAGCCCCCTGTTGCCTTCACCTGGCTTCCGCAACCTACTGGTGGGCGCTGTGTATAATCCAGTCCTTCGTGGTGCTACATCCCTGACCAACTCTAACACACAGCGCATGAACCATGCAGAACTACTCCAGAAAGCTGATCTTGTTTTATGCTTCAACCCTGCAGAGCCGTTTCCCCACAGGCATCAAACAACAGGATATTTCCAAAGGAAGGTTCCTGATCTTAGGTTCTCCCCCATCCCCACTTTGCTGCTTCCTGTTTACTGTGCATGGGGAAAATGGATGTAAATCATCATCCCCTCCACCTGGTCTTCAAACCCTTCCATCTGTCTGCTGCTATGATGACCATCCATGGTCACAAGTAAACTTGGCTGAGGGGAAAGAGTGGTAACAATGGCAAGTACAAGGACATCAAGGTCATTTGCCATCACAAACAGGAAGTAGGACTTATTCAAACTGTTCCTTGTGGTTCCCCCATGATGGACAAGGTGAGATGCACGTGCTTTTTGAAAACTGCTCTCCCCAGCTATTCTGTCATCTTCCCCCAAGCTTGTGCCTCTTCCTGTCGTCCTTGACCTGGAGAACATGAGCATTGTGAGCCAGTTGCCCTAATGAGTGCCCTGAAGCTATCCTTTCCTCCTTCTTCTACCTCTTTTTCCAATGCAGTAAATCCCCATCTCCCATCCATCTGTCTCCTAAATGACTTGTGGACCTGCCCCTCCTCACTGTGTGCACAGCCACTGCCTTTATTGAGACCCTGGTTGTTAAGCACCTGGAGTTTTGAGTGGCCTCCTCACTGGTTCTCAGTGTCATTGCTTTCCAACTCATTCCCACCATTGATGCTGGAGTGACCCTCTGAGCAGAAGAGAGCTAGCCCCTTACAATTCTCTGGCTAAGGTTCCTCCTCCCCATCTTTGGGCTAAAGCCCAGGCTTCTTAGCTTGAAACAATAAGAACCTCCTGATCTGATCCTTGCCTCCATCTCTGATGCTTCCTTCAGCTTCCTTCTTTAGCCTCTCTGGAGCATCACTCTTCTCTAGCTATTCTGATCTATTGGCTGTACTCCAAAGGTTTGGGCCTTGTTGCGTGTTTCACTTTGCTGGGCCATTTTCCTCTCTTCTACTGCTCTCACCTACTCCTCTCAGAACTGCTCAGGCTTCTCTTCCTTCACGACCACCATGGTATGGTTCCCAATGCTGTGCATTCTAGCCTTACCTCTTTCATGGGATTTAGTACCCTGTTATTTTTTCATAGGCAGATCCCTGAGGCTAAAGATCACACCTCAGTCTGTCTTTGTGTTTACATGCTTGGCACAAAAATCATTTTAAATGATTTTTAAGTCATTTGTAAATGATTTTTGGAGAATGTATTTGAACAAAGGAATTGCGAGCTGTCTGAAGATAAAAAGAGACTAGTTTGGGTGTACCTCCAAGAAGTCTGTCTTTGGTGACTTTTGTGTATCTAGCTGTTTTTCAACTTCTGCCTGTTTGGAAGGAAGTATTTAGTTTCACTGTAATGCCTACCAAATATGGCACTGAGGGTTTAATAATGCAGCTGATCTCCATTTTGATTCACTTGGGATTATCTGAAAAACTGTACTGGCTGTCCTCATATTGAGTCATTTGTTTGGGAGAAAGTATATTTATATTTCAGTGATTTCCCCATGGAAGCGATGTTGTAAATGGTCATTAGACTTTCATTTAATACTTGCCCCTCTCTCCTTTAGGTATATGTACTCTCTGTCCAGCAAGCCTATAAAATGTCCCAAAGCCCATTTCTTGTCCCTTCTCCCTCTGCAGTTCTTAGCTTACTGCATACACTCATTACACATTGTAAGGTTATAGTGAAACTCTTTTGACTTGAAATTTTATTTATTAATCTTGGAAGAACAATTATGAACTATTTTGGTATTCATTTTTAATTTACTGTGGTTATTTCTTCTCTGATATGACTTATCTATGAACAATCTAGAATCCATTTTGTTTAATTAATTTGACAAATCATTACACCCTGCAATATTTTTTGGTAACTCTGGGGGAATGACATGGAAACAAAGTATTTTAGTGAGAACTTGTGTTTATAATCCAAATATTTCTTAATTCTTCAAGTGGGAGTCATGTCAGAGAAAGTCTTGATGATTAATGACTTAAATGACTTGTTTTACATTTATTATCATTTTTCTTGAGCAGCAAAGTTATTAATTTTTAAATAATGTGGAATCAATTTCATTTTTTCACACAAATCACTGTTACCATAAATATTAATAGGTTCTCAGAATTGAATGAAAGCAATGAAATGAATACTGGAACTTTTTGTAGCATTCCAATGTATAGCAAGCCCTCAATTTATAGAACAGATTCTTATCAGCTTTGGGCATGTGTGCATGAGTTACAGTATGGGTTATTTTATATGATCCCTAATTTGTCTTTATGGCTTGTGCATACACTTCACCTATCCTTTTTTTTGTTATTTATTTTTCAACACGGCAGAATGCATTTCAATTCACAGTACACATATGGAGCACAATTTTTCATTTCTCTGGTATGCAAGGTGAAGTCACATCATTCATGTCTTCATACATGTACCTAGGGTAATGATGTCCATCTCATTCTACCATCTTTCCTACCCCCATGTCCTCTCCCATCCCCTGCCTCCCCTTTGCGCTATCTGAAGTTCTTCCATTTCTCCCATGCTCCCCATCCCCACCTCCATTATGGATCAGTATCCACTAATCAGAGAAAACATTAGTCCTTTGGTTTTTTGGGATTGGCTTACTTCACTTAGCATGATATTCTCCAACTTCATCTATTTACCTGCAAATGCCATGATTTTATTCTCTTTTATTGCTGAGTAATATGCCATTGTGTATATATACCCCACAGTTTCTTTATCTATTCATCTATTGAAGGGCATCTAGGTTGCTTCCACAGTTTAGCAACTGTGAATTGTTCAGCTATACTTTTGTTTAGAGTTAATTTTGCATTTAATTTAGATAGTTTATTTTTTCTTTTGGTATTTATCTTGATTGCCTTCCCAGTTATCCTTGCAAAGGAAGAAATACTTCAGATAAAATAAAAAAGAGATGCACATCTCTTAGTAGTGGTGATGTTTAAATTTAACCTATTTCTTTTTATCAATAAGGAATTAGATTTTGTTCTTAGACTTCAACCATAACATGAAAAGGGTACAGGAATGTCATTGACTCTATACCTCTGAGATTCTTTTTTTTTTTTTTAATATTTTTTTAGTTGTTGATGGACACAATGTCTTTATTTTATTGCTTTGTATGTGGTGCTGAGGATCGAACCCAGGGCCTTACGCATGCGAGGCAAGCGCTCTACCGCTGAGCTACAATCCCAGCCCCCTCTGAGATTCTTTACAATAGAAGGTACAAATGAATTCACTATTTTCCAAAGTAGATTTTACAAACACTATAATCCCATGATGTATGTGTTAGCTTCACTATTTTGCATTATATTTTGAGTTTTGCCATCTAAAATATTATTTATTTTGATACCATAACAATATAAGGATGAAGCAGATTTTAAATTGGTAAAGAAATAACTAAATAAAACACACTTGTACAATCAAAGATTGAGCTAGAAGGGATATTAAGAGTTCCTAGGAAATGTAGAATAGTGCCATCTTCTCCCTTGTCTGAGAGACAATGAGTCAAATTTAACTAGCAAGCTGTGTTTCTTGATGAGGATAGAAATGATAACGTTGTCATATTAGGAAGAACTTTTTAGAAGTGTATGTAGCTTTTTTTTTTACTTTTTTGACATAATTGTAGAGTAATTTGCAGTTGGAAGCAATAGTACAGAAAGATGTCATATACCCTTCCCCAGCTTCCACTCACGGAAACATCTTATATGACCTTGGCATAGGATTGCAACCCAGAAATTGATTTGGATACAATCTAGTGATGTTTTTCATATTTCCCAAATTTTATCAATTTTACATGCACATGTGGGTATTGGAGGGAAGATTGTGTGCAATTAACATATATTTGTAGATTAATATAACCACCACCACCACAGGCAAGTGCAGAGAAGCTCCTTCTCAAGATCTTCCAGGTTACCCTTTTACAGCCACAGCCACCTCCCTCTTCCACAAATCTGTTTGGCACTTCTATAATTTGGCATTTCAAGAATACTATACAAATGGAATCATAACATGTGGGACCGTTGAGATTGGCTTTTTGCTCTTGGCCTGATGCCCTTGAGATGCATCCACACTATTACCTGTATCAATAGTTTGTTCCTTTTTATTGCTGAATGATATTTCATGATATGAATATGCTACAGTTTAATATTTATCTTCTAAAGTACATGTGAGTTTTCCTGTAGTCTTTGAGGTTTCATATAAAGCTGCTGTGAACATTGGTGCCTAGTTTTTGGCCAGAGTTGGCTGCAACATTTTATATTCCCACCAGCACTATACTAGTGATCCATTTTGTCCCCATCCTTGCCAGCATTTGCTGTTGTAACTATTTTTTATTTCAGTCATTCTGAGCAGTGTGTGTCGAAGTCTCTTGTTTATTTTTTTATTTTTTTAATATCTTTATTTTATTTATGTATTTTTTTATGTGGTACTGAGGATCGAACCCAGTGCCTCACATGTGCAAGGCAAACGCTTTACCACTGGGCTACAACCCTGAAGTCTCTTGTTTAAAAGTTACCTGAAAAGCAAAAGATAAAAGCAACAAAATGGCAGTTTGGGGTATATTGGAAAGAAAGATAGAAGCAAAACTGGAAAACGTACAGTTAAGTCTAGTGACTGATAATATGTCCATAGAATTTAATGCAATTGACAGGAATTCCAAAGAAGAGGCTTAGAATGTGTATTTCTAATAATAAGCATTTCTAGTTGGGCACAGTGGCATGCACCTATAATCCCAGCAATTTAGGAGGCTGAGGCAGGAGGATCACAAGTTCAAGACCAGCCTCAGCAACTTGGCAAGACCCTGTCTCAAAGAATAAAAAGGGCTAAGGAGGTAACTCAGTGGTAAGGTGCCCCTGGGCTCAAACACCCTACCCCCTCCCAAAATTAAATAAAATATAAAAATAAATTTTAAAAATAAGCATTTCTATGAGACTAAATTCTCATCATACTTCATCTAAACCTCTTCTGTAGCCATTGATATTTTTACATTTTAACTGCTTGATTTCATATTTAATGTTTATTACTAAAATCTGCTCTCTTTGAGAACAGGAACTATGTGGTTTCACTTTCCCATCCTTTAGCCTGTGTGACAATTCTTATCCCACAGTTCTCTTAGTGTCAGTTTTCAGATGAAGCCTAGGAGCTAACAATACACACTTTTGAAATGGTGGACCTTACCTAACCAATAAATGTAATAAAAGCAGGTTTTGAAAATAACCTATATACAGTTTGTTATGAAAGAGAACCGAAGTCAATCATGTCAATATTATAGATTTGTGTATATTTATTTGAAGTAAATTTGTATGGCTCATTTGGCCAATGTTTGTTAATGGTCAGTAATTTAGTAAATTACAACTGTGCTGACTCCCCAGTCTTCTTATTTATTTAGGTCATGATTTGTGTCCCCATTTAAAACTAGCCATACACCACAACTGTTCACTACTCTTGGAATGGAGCTGATCTTTGTCCAAGCTTTAGCCCTTTGCTGAAGGTTAGCTCTGAAACAGGAATAGGAAAGATAGGAAAGAATCTCTTGCTGGCAGTAGCAAAAGAAGATGATCAGTGTGAGATGTGGCAGAGTGACTGCAAAAATAAAAATATTCTTGTACGTCTAACTTTCTACTAAAAGATAACTCCACGTGAGCCATGCAAGTAATTCTCAGTATTTTGCAAAATGACCTATTCCAGTTTATGGTGGACACAGGGTTCCATCTTAATGTAACATATACCAAAGTAGCTTAATAATTGAAACACACCGTATGTAATATGTAATTATTACATATTAATTACAAAATTATAGATAGACACAGTACAGTGTATACAGTGCATAATTTCATGGACATTAAGGACATTTTTCCTAGGCTCAGTTAATGTTTGTTGTGGACTTGCTTTAAGCCAGGCAGTGCTCAACCTTAGGGGTAGCTTCTCTCATTAATACTTAATAACAACTCTGTGAAATGAGTAGCTTGGTTCCCTTTTGACAGATAAAGAAGACTCAGGAGGGGTTGAGTTTCCCCTAGTCTTAAGGGCTCACCCAGGTGTTTTTGCCTGCAAAGCCCTGTTTCTTCATCATCTCATTCTTCTTGAGGAGCTCATGAGTGCAGTCCACTGAAATGAAAGCTCTAAGTCATAACATAACAGATATAGACATCAAAGGCTTGAAGTGCCCCATGAATGGTTTTTCTAGCTCTGACAAGAAAACACTGTAGGAGTCAGGAAAAGGCTCTGTCAAAGTAGACAACTTGGTTGGGGCAGAACAATGAGTTTGTGAAATTCACATCCTATTTCAAGGAGGGAAGAAGGAAGGAAAACCACACCAAGTGACTGAAGAATACAAAGTAAAATAAATAATCTAAACATTTAATTTTCTTAATTTAATGAAAAGCATAATCAAGCCCATTGACACTGGCCAACTATTACCAACATGTGTGCCCATGAAATCCTATTAACATAAAAGCATAACTTTTTTCTGAGAAATGTGATGGTTACAGTGGGGTTGATTGTTTTTTTAAATCTGCTAGAGAAGGAGATCAAGGACTAGATGTGTGATGTTGAATCCTGTGTAAGCAGCTTTGGAAAATTCTCATTAACTACAGAAACTGAAGGATTGTCAAGCCAATAACTATTTTTTTTTGTTTTGTTTTGTCTTTTTTAACCCTCCTTTCAAATCAACGAAATGTTATAAAAAAAAAATTCTCCAGAAAGAATGGAAACAGGAAAACAAGAGCCTGAAAAAAAAAAAGACCCTACTGATCCCTGAGAAGTAAACTCCTTTTCCTTTTCTTCCTGAAAGAAATATTACCTCAAGATTAAGGGATTGAAGTATTTCCTGAGTTTGTTGTTGTGGTGGTGGCTGTGGCTGTGGTTGTTATCACGTGTCTGGATAGTTTTGTTTTATTACTTGTCACCCAGAAATTGAAATATGTGATAACTTAGGTTGATAGAAGCTGAAGTCTTTGGGTCTATGAAGTGAATGATGCTGTACCTGGTATACAAGCATTTCCTGCTTTTGTACGCGAAGAACCTACCAGTCTTTGATTTCCTGGATGGCCCTAAGTGTAGAGAGGAGGTCAGGTTAGTTCCCAAATGGGAGATCCACACAGCATCTGAGGGGAGGGAGCTAAGGGAAGGAATTGTCCCCACAGACCACTTCTTCCTCCCTTCAGGGGATCCTGGGAAAGCCAGGAGAGCTGCAGGCCAAAGGGCAGGGGCCAGGGAAGGGGGGGGGGTTGATGGGAGCAACTCTGGCTTTAAGGTGTATGTGGAAAGGCTTTGAGGTTGTTGCTGCGGATCCGGTGGTGAGTGCCCTCAAAGCCAGTCACAAGGGTCATGTTAAAAAATAGAACAGTGTTGTCAACACCTGAACCAAAGGAGTGAAGGGACATCAAATCACAGCCATTTTCAAAACTAGAGTAGAGGCTGCCTGTCTTGAGAACTTTTAGAATCTGATAAGAGACTGAGTTGCAGAGACTTAGGCATATTGGAAGTTTTCAGGATTGGGAAAACATCACAAAGTTGAGCAAATGGCTCAGAAATATATGCCTTATGGTACTTTCATTACACAGTTTATTGTGGACCATCAAATGCAACCTTGTCTTCCCCCCAGAAACTTTCAACTTAGGCTACTGGGAGCATGCTGAAGCATAAAATGAGTTTCATCTTGTAGGGCTTTCTTTTATTCATTCAGCATGCAGTGCACATGTGCAAAGCACTCACAGTGCTAGCAGAACAGGGCCTGCATGACTGCCTGGGAAGAGACAGGGGCTTCTCTGGCCACACAGTTCTCATCCTTTCCAGAAAGATCACCACATACTGGTTTCTGAGAGGCCCTGACCTGCATGTCTGGCTCTTCATCCCTGCCAACATCGGCCAACACTTTTTATATGTCCTTCTCCCCTACAAGTGAGTGTCCCTCTGATCTCACCAGTGTGCTTCCTTCAAAGAATTTTTCCAGTTTAGTACTTTGAACCAGCAAGTATAACTATCCTCACTTTTGTGCCTCAAAAAAACTGCTGATAAAGATTGGGGTGTGTGGGTGTGTGTGTGTGTGTGTGTGTGTGTGAAAATCTTTTTAAATGATGACTATTTTCAATGCATAAAAGTATACTTCTATCACTTGAAGCTTTTTGAGTGAGGAGGGAAAAAGTCTTGGTACAGGTTAATCCAGCACAGTCCAGAGTTCTAAATCACTACATTAGACACAGTACAAAATACATTATTGCCATAACTAGGCTGAGTTTAATATTTATTTCATTCTGCTTTACCAGCCAAAATTAAGTCTTGTCACAGCCTGTATTTTCTCTTTATTACATTAGCAAAGAACACTCTGAGCTTCATTGAGGAAATTAAATTAAATTAAAAAGACAACATTCAGCTCTAACTAGACTTGCACATATAAGTAATTCTGATGCTGTATTCTGAGGGGCCTGCTTAGTAAGGAATAGCAGACCCTTGGATTCATTTTTTCCTAAACCACTATTTCCAGGAATGTCCATTTGCATAAAATGTCTGGAATACTATTTCAAATTTTCATATTTATTGGCTTAACACAAATGTTCTGTGTCAATCATTAATTTCTTATTCAAGAACTAAACTAATATAGACTAGCTAGAAAAATTACGTGAAGCCATTGATATAGCTTCCTGTCAGCTCCGCTTTTTGTTGTTAACTCTTTAGATCCTCCATCAAAGAATGATCAGTTGAAATGAGTGTAAAACATAGCCATTTTCTGCTTTGACTACTTCAGTTAAGATCCCAGATTACTAATTTTTATTTTCATCTGTGTCATCTCTACCCTAACATCCATAGAGATGGTAGTAAGTTAACTTTTAACAAGAATAGCAATGCATTTCATGTAAGCATTTCAAAGCAGTATATGAAACTTTATTTTTGAAAAGTTCAGACATATATAAAAGTGGAAAGAATATTATAAATAACACACACACACACACACACATGCATATGCATGCTAGGCCCAACAATTTGTAACTCATAGCCAACTTTGGTTCATTTTACTGTCTCCCTCCCTATTAATCAGAAGCACATTCTAAGTCTCATATCATTTTGTTCATACATATCCTAGTAAAAATCCTTAATGTTAAAGACCCCTTTTTAAAAAACTAAGATACCATTATCATCCATTTAAAATATTAATAATTCTAACTAATCATCAAATAGTGTTCAAGTTTCTAATTGTTTCAGGGGAAAAAATTGGATCAGCATTGAAATAAAGTCTAAGTCCCACTGTCACTCTTTTTTATTTTCAATGTATGTATCATGAAAACAGGGTTGTTTATCTCAGAGTCTGGATTTTGGTGATTATATCCCTGGTTTCATTTATCATTCTCCTCTCTCATCTACTTTTTCTGTAAATTGGTTGTTGGACCCAAAGGTTTGATGACCTAGAAGTCTGACTTCAGATATAATGTCTCTTCCTATCAGAAGGCACACAATGTCAGAGTACCTTTCTTTCTGTGACGTTAGAGCTGTTGATAACCAATGACCAGATCTATTAATTCATTGAGAATTATAAAATAGGGAATTCCTTTTTTTCTTTTTTATTTTTGTTCTTTTTAGATATATATGACAGTTGAGTGTATTTTGACAGATTATAAACACACGGAATATAACTTACTCTAGTTAGGATCCCATTCTTGTGGTTGAATATGTGGAGATTCACTGGTCATGTATTCATGTAGGAAATAGGAAACATAGGGAAGTTATGTCTAATTCATTCTACTGTCTTTCCTATTCCCATTCCCCCTAGGCCCTTCCTTTCATTCCCTTTTGTCTAATCCACCGAACTTCTATTCTTCCCCTCCCCCAATCCTTATGTGTTAGCATCCACATATCAGAGAGAATATTCAACCTTTGGTTTTTGGGGATTGGCTTATTTCACTTAGCATGATAATCTCGGGTTCCAACCATTACCAGAAAAAGTCATAAAGTCATTCTTAAAATATGGAATTTCTAATTGTATTGTTTATTAGCTAGAATGTACAAGTGAGTTTTAAACAAGAAAATTCCTGACACATAATAGGTATGCAATAAAATAGTTATGCAGAATTGATGACTTTTTGTAATAACCCCTGTGATATGGGAAATTATTAGAAGCCTTGCTGACTTAAGATCTACTTAATAAAGCATCTCCTTTTCTCCTAGAATCATTATTCTTCTTTACCTTGCATAAGGCATCACTAAGAGATAACTCGAGTTGCATTGTCTTTACCACTCTTAATATCTTCTGGTGCTGGTACCAGTTTTTAAATGCAGCTGTTTTCAAAGACATTTTGGATTCATCCAAGGATTGTCCTTTCTCAGTCTTACGCTAATTTAACTTTGCATTCTTATTGGAAAGCAGAGGAACCAAGAACCAGAAAACTGAAGAATCCCTGGATGTATTACAGAATAGATCTTCTATCTTAAGACCAGCCCCAAGCATTTTGGGGTGGTGAAAGAGTCTGCAGTTTACCCAACCTGTAACATATTGTTCCAGCAGCAGTTTCCCCCCAAAAAATGTAGTACTCTTACTAGACTAAAAGCTCAGCCAAGCTTACAGCAAAACAACTTGCCTTTGATCTGCCATTTAGTTGTATGCCTATCAAACAGTACATTAAAAGAGTCTGTAAATATCAGCTTGATTTTTGCCCTTCGCAGAGTGTATACAGTTCCTACAGTGTAAGTAGTTTTGGAAACATTGTGGGCTTTTATCTTTATTTTTCTGACAACATAGCACATAATCACAATAAATGTCTTCAGTGCTGAAAAATGTTCACAGGCATTGCAATGATGATATACAAGTATCAACTTGTTATATTTAAGACAGAAAAATGTAGTGTTAGAACTTCTTTGCTGCATAATATTTTGATTTTTACTTGCTTGCACAATATATATGGAAAGCAACATAGCAAATGTGCATTCCTACTATGTTCAGAGCACACAGCAAGAAGCACAATGTAAAACTAGCCTTTGCTGAGCCAAGCAGTTTTGTGCATATGGAAAAAGAAAAAAAAGAGATAAAACCTGAGGTAGAATCTTAAGTCACAGAGAAACACTGATCATGATGATCATGTGCTTGGGTTTTCTCGGGGGGAGACATATTCCCAACAATTTGTTGATATCATTAATAAAATTTTCATTTAGGTAAGAGTTGAGTTAGGCTCTTTAAAAAAGTAGGAATTAGAAAGATAGTAAGAACCTTCCTGAAGAAATAGCATGAGCAATATATCTGGACTTGCATCTTCAGAGCACGTTTAGGGGTAATTAAGGAATTTCAGTTTGACTAGACTGGGAAATATCTCAGAGATGGCAGTAAACAAGGAGACATTGGTAGCAAGGACTTTCAGGGCCAAACTGAGGCACTGGCACAAGAAATGGCAAACTTTAAATGGGGAGTTGTTGTGACCGGGTCAAGCAAGGAGGTCAAGAATGGATCTGAAAGGGAAGTTGAAAATGAGTCATTAGAGAGGAGGAATGTTTTGAAAATAAAAGTTACAAGACTGGACAACTTAATGAAAGGAAAAGAAATCTGAAATCTACATTAGAGTGATTTCAAATGAAAGAGGGAAGTGAGGAGAAAACTGCTTCAAGGCAAATAAGGTCCCAGTGTGACCTTGGATGGAAGATTAGGGATGTCCAAGAGGCCATTGGGAATATATAAGGCTGTAGCTTAGGAATGAGATCAAACCAAAGGTTGCAATTTAGGAGTTGTCTCCAGAAAGGTGGTAGTTGGAATTTACTTCTGAAAATTTCTCAAATGTATCCACTTCTCCCTCAGACTCTCCTGCTGCTTCCGCCTCATTCAGGTGTCACCATCTCTTACACTCAGTATTTCAAGTCTATGTTCCAATTATATTATTGACTTAAAATAGTCCTTGAGAGAGAAAGAAATCTCTCTGACCTTGACAATAAAAAGCATTGCAGTATTCCAACTTGCTTCCAGTTTTATGTAGCTCTGGGAATGATTCCTGATTCTTTACTTTATAAGTGAGAAGGTAAAGAAGTGCCCACGCTAGATGGAAAGGCACCTGTATTTGCATTGTAACTTATATTTTGAATGGCAGATGCACAGGTACAGAATCTGCCAGCAGCTATGAGGTCAGGCAGACATTCTGAAAATAAATGTGCATCCAAGTGATGAACTAGACCGTCTGCCATGTCACCAAATGTTGCTCACTCTTGCAGTTCATGCATGTTAAATTTTTGGCAGATTTATTAATTCCTTTAATTAAAGGACTGGGAAGATATGAATTATGGAACTATTTTGTTCCTAATTGATGCAAAACTTAAAAACACATAATTAAAATCTGCTTTCAGAATTTTTCATTACAAAAGTTTTAAATTTTGACTTAAAATATATCCATGTATATGTGTCTTTTTGTCTCTTGACATTTTTTTCTGGCTGGTGATTTTTGCCTAACCAAAAACCTAACTTTTGTGATTAACTTTTCACATAATGGGAATAGAATTTCTTTTTTAAGCCTTCCACTATGAAAGTAGGAGCCTTATCCTTCTAAGAACAATTCAGGTTCCTTCCAGAATGCTGACAATCCAATCTAAGAGTAAGAGGAAACGAAGCCAGGCGCGGTGGCGCAAGCCTGTAATCCCAACAGGAGAATCATGAGTTCAAAGCCAGCCTCAGCAACAGCAAGGCGCTAAGCAACTCAGTGAGACCCTGACTCTATATAAACCACAAAATAGGGCTGGTGGTCAAGTGTCCCTGAGTTCAATCTCCAGTTCCAAAAAAAAAGAGTAAGAGGAAATGAGTCTCTTTAAATCTTTTTTATAGCCTTTTCTTAGTTAAGTTTTTCTTAAAGATTTTTAAAATGTACTTTTTCTTTGTAATTGGCATATATTAGTTATACATGTTTATGGAGTACATTGTTTTGATTCATGTATGATGATCAGATCAGGGTCAATGGCATCTCAGACATGTATCATTTCTCTGTTTGGAACATTCAAAATCCTCTCCACTAGATATTTTGAAATATATAATTAATTGTTGTCAAACATAGTTATCTTACTCATCTATAGAATGTTAGGATTTCTTCCTCCTAACTATACCCCTGTGTCCATTACCTATCTTGTCTTCATCACCTCTCTCTCACATCCTTCCCAGGCCCTGGTAACTACTGTTTTTCTCTCTATGAAGCTTATTCTTTTTAGATAGTAATAATAAACCCAGAGCAAGGTGCAATGATTCACACTTGTGATCCCAGCTACTTGTGAGGCTGAGGCTGGAGGTTCCCAAGTTCCAGGCCAACCTGGGCAACTTAGCAAAACCTTGTCTCAAAATAAAATAAAAGGGCTGGAGGTAGCTCAGTGGTAAGAGTGCTTGCCTAGCATGTGCAAAGCCTTGAGTTCAGTCCCCAGGACCACACAACAAACCAACCAACTTGGAAAAGTATTTGACTGCTTAGAAGATCAGGATCATTTCTTACTCTAGGCTATAGTTACAGTTGGACCACAGCCTGACTTCTATCACTTATAAAATTGACCTAAGGACAGTAAAGGAGACTGCAAATTCCAAACCAAACAGTTCAGGTTAAAAAAATACAAGAAAAATACCTTATAAAGAAGGCCTTTTAACAAGCAGAATTAATTTGCAGACACTTTGCAGAGGAAAATGAAATAAACAAGATGATGTCAGGATTGCTTTTCTGTCTTTACCACTCCTAGCTAGAGGAAATGATTCCAGGTGCCTGTTAGGAACATCCAGTGTTGTTACAGTCTAATTAGAATTTGCTTTTGAAGCCAATTCACTGCTTTGGAGGAATCATTTCCAAATGAGTACTGTGGGCTATGCAGGGAACATGGCTTAGTTCTTTACCAGTTGAAACTAGGAATGTTCTCCATAAAAATTATAAGGCAGTCATTTTAGAGCCATTGACAAGAATTGCAGGGTTGAAGGACAGTCATTTCCTGTTGAACATCCAGGCAATACTATGGGTAACCACAAATCCAGAAATTTTAAAGAAATCAAAATTGGCCAAAAAGACCAATAAGAGGCTGTGTCCCTGGCATGCCTGACACTAAACAGTCTTGTTTTCCATGGTCTATGCTGCTTCTGGCAGGGCAAGGCCTCTCTGAGGAGAACTGCCCAATGGATCAGATGCTCAGGCATTGGGTCAATGGTCAGAAGTATTACCTGTCATTCCTCCTTTCTTCTCCAATGCTGACTTCACTTCTCAGGTTAGGGAGGCTGTCTCTACATCACTATCAGGCCACTGTCAGATCTCTTGGGTTAGAAAATTCCATGTGTCAAACTTCTAAAACAATGAGATTCTACTCTCAGCTCCTCTTGTCTGCCTCTTTTCTGAAAGTACAAACTTAGTAATTTCAAAGATGAAGGGGGACCATTCCACAGTATTGGACACTCATAGTCCCCTATCAAGTCTCCTCATTAATGTCTAAGATGCCTAAGACTCAAGGAAAACCATCTTTTGAAGACCTTGTGTATACATAGTACACAAAGCCTTTGTCAGGTAGCATCCATGAAATGCAGCCATACGTCTTTGAAGTCCCCAGACCTTACCCCGTCTCTAATATATCATGAATATCTGACCAAACTACAGTTGCGCTTAAGAAGAATGAGAAGCTTGCCAGGCACCTTGGAGCACTCCTGTAATCCCAACAACTCAAGAGTCTGAGGCAGAAGGACTGCAAGTTCAAGGCTAGCCTCAGCAACTTAGCAATACCCTGTCTCAAAAAATAAAAAGGGCTAGGAGTGTAGCTCAGTGGTACAGCACCTCTGGATTCAATCCTCAATACCAAAAAAAGAAAAAAAAGTTCATTGTAGGGGAGAATTATATACAAACTAGTAGGAAAACACCCAATATTCAGACACTCTTCCTGAACATTCTTTATCTAGGAAGGGTCCCCAGTGTAAAAGCCCCCTGAACTCTGAAAGCATTTTGAGGGACTCATATTTAGTCCTTGTCACCTGTCATTTTTCTTTCAGAGCATTGCTAACTGTTTTTTTCTGGCTATATTCAACTATTTTTGATTTCTTCACCTCCCCACTGTTTGCTGTATGGATAATTAAGCATTAAGTCCTATTCTTTGTTGAGATCATATATTTTTAACAGACTGACTACAGGAAACCAGCAACCTTGAAATACAGGCTTCGAAAAGGAAACCAATAAACTTAGCAAGAGTAAGATTTTGAGAACAAAATCCAAGTAACCACACATTCCAGCTGAGTCTTCATGCTGAGGAGGTTACAAGCTTGTAGAGACAATTGGCTGTTGGTTTCTCTGCTCTAGAGCTTATTAACAGTGTGAATGCCAGAGTTGACCACTTGGACCTCTGTCACATGCTGTGTGTTATTGAGCAAATTGCTTTATTTTTCTATTTTTTCAATCTCTAAAATAGAGCCAATAATAGTACCTAGCTCATAAGGTGGTTATGAGGATTGAATGTAAGTGAAGCACTTAACACCTGGTGCATGGAAGGTTTTCAGTAAATGCTAATAATGGAAAACATTCATGGGGATTTAAGAAAAGATGTGCTTGCTTTAGATTTGCATAAAAATTTCATCTTGCAGCCACAGTACCAGTCCTTCCTGCATGTGGCCTAATAATAACCTGAAGTGTTTTATTGGGATTTTTTTCCTCTATCAGCCACTTCATGGGAGGGAGCCAAGAGCAGTATATCTACATATTTTTTTAAGTCTTTTATTTTTAAGTCTTTTTTTTTTTATTTTTTAAGTCTTTTTTCACCTGGTAAGAACACAATAATTAAAAAACATGGTAACTATAGTTAATAGCATATTACATTTTTTAAAAATACCAAGAGTAGTTTTTTTTTCATATTTAATTTATTCATTTGTTCTATTTAGGCTTACATGATAACAGAGTGCAATTTGATTCATTGTACATAGATAGAGGATAACATCAATTCTCTAGTTGTAAGCTGTATAGAATCACAACACATATGCAGTCATACATAAAGTTAGGGCTATGATGACCTTCATATTCCACCACCTTTACTGTCCCCATGCCCCCTCCCCCTTTACACCCCTGTGAACAGAATTCCACCATTGTTCCCATGACCTTCCCCACATTATGGATCAGCATCCATTCATCAGCGAGTACATTCAGCATTTGGTTTTCTGAGATTGGCTTACTTCACTTAGCATGAT
>CM053399.1:121965246-122064746 GCA_028644305.1 Xerus rutilus | reverse complement strand
CTTATGTACATTCTGAATTCTTTCTCTGACATTTCATCAACTGTGCTGTCAATGGATTCTGTTACAGTGGTATACAGGTTTATTTGGGGCACTTCCCTTGTTTTTTCATGTTGATTATGTATCTTCCTTTCTTGAAATACCAATCTGAGGTATTGTGGCTTCTATCCTATAATCTTGTATTGACACTCCAGATTACCTGTGTCTCACCTTGGAGCTACTTCTGTTCTCCCAGTGTCTTCAGATAGGCACTACTGCCACTAAAGTTGGTGGCGGAGGTAGTGGACATACCTCTAGAGGGCAGTGGGAGTGGCCTTGGCTGGGCTCCTGAGGCGGCCCCTGAGGGAAATTTTGCCCCTCTCTTGCACTTTTGCTGGTGAACAGGAACTCTGGAGTGGAACTGGAGGCAGGCCCAGGTCTCACTTGGGCAGGGTCACAAGCAAGAGAGTCTGTGTGCGACCCTTACCGTGAGTGTGAGTTCCCCTGGGGCTGGAGCCTAGCAGGCTCTGGTCTGCCTTCAACTGGGCACCCCTGGCGTTCCCTAAGGGCGGTTTTGGGCCTTCTGTCTCACCCGACCACAGGAACTCTGAAACGGAACTGAGACGGGCCCAGAGCGCCCTTGGGTGGGGCCTCTTCATGCTGGGATCTCTGCAGGCCACTCTTACCCTGGGTGTGCCTTCCTCTGTGGCTAGCAGCTAGCAGTCCCTGGTCTCCCCTAGCAGTCCCTGGTTTCCTGTTGGCTGAACACCCATGGAGTTTCCTGAGGGCGGATCTGGGCCCTCTTCGGCTCCTGCCGGTCCACAGGAACTCTGGAGCGGAACTGAGGCGGGCCCAGGCCATCCTTGGGTGGGGCTGCCTCTGCTGGGGTCTCTGGAGCAACTCTTACCCTGAATTTGGGCTCCTCGGTGGCTAGCAGCTAGCAGTCCCTGGTCTCCCGTTGGCTGGGCAACCGTGGAGGTTCCTGTGGGCGGATCTGGGCCCTCTGTGGCTCCTGCCCAGTACATCTACATATTTAGAGCTCTCTGATTCCATGCAGATGAGATTTGTAAGCCATCTGGGTTGACTGGCTTCTTTTTCTTCTTCAGGTGCTGGAAAGCTTCAAGATCATGGACTACAGCCTTTTGCTGGGAATCCACATCTTGGACCAGTCCCTTAAAGACAAAGAGGAGGAGAACTCACAAAATGTGCCTGATGCAAAGAGGCCTGGGATGCAGAAAGTCTTGTATTCAACAGCCATGGAATCCATCCAGGGTCCAGGGAAATCTGGAGATGGGATCATCGCAGAGAACCCAGACACGTAAGTGCAGTCACATGCCCACCCTGATTGTGACAGCCCCTGCTGCTGGATAATTACAAGTAGTCACATCCTCCCTCAGCACTCAAGCACTTAACATGTGGTACCTGGAATAGATGGCACTCTGGGAATGGACTCCTACTTGGCACTAACATGGATCCTGCCAGCGTTTGTTTCTGTTCATCAGTGGATAACTAGACAAGTGGCAGTGTCCTGGTTGGTATTCTTTCATCCACAGAGTTTCATTTTTCGGATGTCTCCATTTTTTAACAATGGTCAAAAATGTTTCTACTCCCATTTATTACATATTCAAAGCATCTACCATAAGAGGGAAGAATAAACTTTGGATTCAAATACACATGTATTTAAGCAAATACAAGATAGGAATTCAGAGCTTCTGCATGAGAGGATTCTGTTGATCTAGCCCTACACCCTATCAGATATAGTTTCTCTCCTTAGCCAGATGTGATGGTAACTGCAGGATTCATTTGCATATGTAAACTGCATATTGACAATGAAAGCAATTACCACCAAAATTATTAAAATGGTTAACTATATCAGAAGCATGTATTTAAGCAAGGAGATTGGAAAAAAGAAATTGTTTTCTGTGGTTATAATGGCCTGACTTCTAGAATTCTCCAATAATATCTAAACCATAGGCATATTTCACTTTTATAAAAGAAATTAACACATATTTGATAGTTTAATCTTGTGATTATATCTAAATGTTCAATAATAATTAAATTAAATGTTCAATAATCAATTAAATTATTCTATATGGTGAAACACTACATAGCTTTTAAAAATCACAGTACATTGAATGTAAAGAAATACTCATAATTTAGTAAGTGAAAAAGTTAGATTATAAAACATGATAAATTAAATAATCTCCTTTATAGATTAATAAACACACACATACTGGAAAGTATACCAAATGTTAATAATTATCTCTTCATTCCTAGAAGTGGATTTTTTATATATCTTCTATGTTCTTTTCTATGTTTTATGTTTTTTGATCTCAACAATAAACATTCTTTTGATCAGAAAAAGAGCATTGCACTTTTTAAAATATTTTATTACACTCTAAGAATTCTTGGTCACACTTTTAAAATAGAAATAATTTTTAAATTGGATTCTTCCCATTCAACTTTTCAGAGCTGACAGCTATGATGTTTCTCCATTGTAGGAAAGTACATCATATTGGATTGCCAAGAAAACCTTAAACTGACGCAAAAAAATATATGTATGATGATGATAAAGAATTCTTAAGGATATTTATTTCCAGTCTATTTATTATAAATATTTTTTAACTTTCTATTCTTATACAATAAAATATTTTCTCTTTTGTTCTATTAACAGAATGGGAGGCATTCCAGCTAAAAGCCATAAAGGAGAAAAACTACTTTTATTTATGGGCATTATTGACATTCTGCAATCATATAGGTGAGACATTTTGGGAAGTGGTCTTTTATTATTTCCAACTAATCCAATATGTTTTTGAAAATTCATCAGATGTGAATGGTTTTGCATTTTCATAGTTATTTTTCTGTTTACATTTAGGTTAATGAAGAAGTTAGAACACTCCTGGAAAGCTCTTGTTTATGATGGTGTAAGTGACTGATGTTCCTTGTTAAACTGCATGTATTTTCAGTTCCTCAGAAACTTCTATGTGTGTCTAGGAACTGTGTCACCATGTGTTAAGAGGCGAGGAGCAAAGGTCTTTATAAACTCAGACTCTTAGACTGGCAGATTGGTCCACATCTAAAAACAGAGACCAATAAATTCAAATAGCTATTCACATAGATGACATCCAGCCTGGTGGCTTAGGAGAGGCCAAGAAAAAATGATAGCTGTTTCTGTGGGAAATGCAAAGGTCCCAATTATGAGATAATGAGGACAAAATGTCTTTTCAAAAAGACACTGAAAATAATAGGACTGTTGAAATAAAACTCTCAGGAGACCAGGCCATGAGTGATTTGAGCCCTGACTTTGATGGTGGACAGCTTCTGCTATCACCACTTGACCAGCCACGTGAGCTGGGCTCACTGCTTGTGATTTGGCCTCTCCTCAGTGTCTCATCATAACAGAGAAATTATGGTAGTACCTGCCTGCTGTGAGGATGAAATAAAATAATCCATATTCATATTCAACCAGCAGCTCAACAATTAATAAGTACATGGAAAGCAAAACTGTTCAAAGTGGTGTGGATTTATATATGTTATGGACTTAGACGTTTTTATACATGCTGACTGATAGGAAGATGTCACAAGATTTATGTTTGTTTGTTTCTTTGTTTTTTGGTACCAGAGATTGAACCCAGGGATGCTTAACCACTGAGCAATATCCCCAGCCCAAGAGTTATGTCTTAATGTAATTAAAGAAAAAATCAATTATCAAAGAACAAGCAATCGTCCTCTCTCTCTGCCTCTTTCTCATACACACTCTTATGGGCACTACACGTGCACACACACACGCACACCCACAGAGTCACATCTAGATGTTAGATTTGAACTTCCTGCTACTGACAGACCATTTATTGGCCCTAAGCCTCCCTCAGTTAATAACTTGATATGACATGTCCAAAGAATATATTGTTCAAAGATTTAGTCACACATTTCCTTTTAAGATGCTAGCAGATGCTTTCCTTTGAAAGAGGATAAATTATGGATGCCATTCTTCTCCTTTCTGGAAAAGAACACACATTTTTCAGTTCTGTGGAAGACTGTTCATAACCTTTCAGCATGAGAGATCTGCGTTTTGTCCACAGGCTAAGGACTGCCCTGTGTGAATGCTCTTTTAAACAACAGGCTCACAAATTTGTTTCTAAGAATTACCCCAAGTTTATTCAGATCAGAGATTCCTCTTATGAAAAGGTCAGGAGTAATTTTAATTTTCCTTCTAGCTGAGAAAGGTGGGGACTACACAGCACCTTGAACATGGAAAGACGAGAGAGAAATTCCCCTGGGTTATTCCCCTGCTGTTTTCTGAAACAAGTTAGGTTACCTATTACCAAGTGAGATTTCTGATCTCAATGGCCTTGTCCTGCATTGGCCAGAGGCTTCTAAGGGGCCCCTACCTTTGTCCATTTAAAACATACCTTCTGGTTATAGTTGTTTTTTTTTTTTAAGAAAATCTCTGCTGATTATGTATTTGTGAAATTACATGTAATATTCAAGGCTTGTTTTTGTTTGTTCACAAATACGGCTCTTATTTAGACCGTGTTTCTTCATATCAAAGAAAGCACTAGTGGAACTCCTTTAAAGGCAAGGGCTGAGTCTCAGTGAGTTTCAGTTATCTATGGATACCCTTGCATCCTACTGATATTTCTAAATTACTGTGCTTTCTGTGAGAAGGTGTCTACTTCAGACAGAAACTGCCAGGATCTGGGACGAGTGCCTGTCACATCAGGGGTACTGTCACTGTCACATGTGCTGTCACATTCCAGCCTTGCTAAGAGCCTGGAGGGCCGTTGTCATGTGGTGAAGATGGGTCTAGCGTACTGTGTCCTTCATAACATGCTAATGACAGAACTACAGATATCCTGGCTGAAAGCACATGTACTGCTCACGTAACATGCTATTTCACAGAAGCTGAACCTGAGGCCCTGAGACTGGCTGGTCCCAAGATCACACAGCCTTTTTCTGGTGGGGAGGGGTGTTGCTGGGGTACTGGGGATTGAACCCAGGGTGCTTAACCACTGAGCTTCATCCCCAGCCCATTATATTTTTTATTTTGAGATAAGATCTTGCTAAGTTGCTTAGGGCCTTGCTGAGGCTGACTTTGAACTTGCAATCCTCCTGCCTCAGCCTCCCAAGCCACTGGGATTGCAGGCATGCACCATGACACTCGGCTATTCACAGAGCCTTTTAAAGTTAGAACTTTAAAAGTTTGAGAACTTTGACCAGAACCAGCTCTCCTGATTTCTGGTCAAGTGTGTTTTTTCTTCCAACACCACTGCAGGCATTTTGTGGTATCTAAGCTTAAATTGTTAGAAATTTCCCTACTGGAATTTATAACCTGGATTCAAAATGGAGCATTATACATATAAATGAACTTTGCCATTTCTAGAAATGTACAACTTGAATAGTCAATAAATGATTGCTAATTGAACATAGAGAATTGGCCCTTCATCCATTTCCTTTCCTAGGTTTGTAATAAAATGACCCCTCAGTCCTAAGGACTCCTGCCAAGCATGAGAGAACTGAGTTGGCAGTGCAGGTCAACTCTGTGATCATAGGAAATTCAGTACAGCACCAGTCAGCCTTATCTCCTGTGCATCCTCCTGGATCTACTCATCTTGCTACTTGGAGATGACACCAAAACACTAATTTATATGTCACTCTTATATTAGAGTGCTTTGTTTATGTCCCCAATTTTTATTCTTCACTGAGTGCTACCCTTCATTCCCAATGGTACTGGAAGCACTGGTTGCCTGTAAGAAAAGGATTTGAAAGCACCTCCAGGGACACAATGTTATGAATGAGGATCAACTATTTGGTTTATGTAGCAGTCTTCTATCTTTCCCATACCCTAGTGCTCTATTTCCTCTAGAATCTTTGTTCTTATTGAGTCTGGATCCTCCCCCATAGCCCAAGGCCCTGCAGGACATAGAACATGGCTTTCTCTAGCTCTTGGCCACTGTTGGTAAAAGACCTCAGC
Source organism: Xerus rutilus (assembly GCA_028644305.1). Taxonomy (NCBI): domain Eukaryota; kingdom Metazoa; phylum Chordata; class Mammalia; order Rodentia; family Sciuridae; genus Xerus; species Xerus rutilus. Next base: position 122,058,796 of record CM053399.1, on the reverse strand, counting down.
TGACAGAGAACCACTTGCATAGATCTTTCTTCTGCCTTGAGATGAATTCTCTGAGAGGCAAACCTATACTCCTTGTTTTTTTCTTTTCAGGACACTGTTTCAGTTCATAGACCAAGTTTTTATGCAGACAGATTTCTAAAGTTCATGAATTCCAGAGTTTTCAAGAAAATTCAAGGTAAGATTCTTATGAAAATATCTTACTTGTAGCACTTAGTTGCTAACTTCAATGTGTATCCATGCAAGCTTTTTTTTGTATAATTGCTATTTAATAAACCAAATTTCCAACATCCCTCATGTTGATCTTAACACAGCACAGTTATATATCCAAGATAGACTCTGCCATGAATAGATTTCCTCATGTATAAATTAATGCCTTATAAAAAGGCAGAAGGGAACTTGCTTTGCTTCTGTGTGCACTTCTGTCCCTCTGTCATGTGAACACACCTACACGGTGCCTTCTATGAAGAATAGGCCTTCACAAACATCAGGCCTGCCAGCTCCTTGATCTTGGACCATGCTTTTCCCCTACAGTGGTAAACACTTGGTGTGATTAAGTATCCCAATCAGTTATTTATTGAAACCATAATTATTAGTCCTATTTTCTGGTGGAAAAAAATTAGAAGCTGTATTTATGTCCAACCATATAATATATTGATCAAGTATATTATGGTACAGTTGAATCGTGAAATAGCATGCACCAATAGAAATGATGTATTAAAGGTATATTTAGTTCTTTAAATATCAATTTATTCACATACACGTAGTTATTGATCTGTATACCTTAAATGCACAACGGAATTCTAATGAAATATACAAAACTATTAATAGTTGTTATTCTCATAGAGCATTCTCCAGGACAGACTAAATGTGAGACCATAAAACAAGTTTTAATCAATTAAAAAAGATCAAAGTTATAAATAGTATCTTTTCTAATCACAGTGGAATGAATCAATAAAGAACAAAAACTAGAAAACTTAAACATATGTGAAAATTGAACAGCACACTCTTAAACTACCAATAGGTTAAGGAAGAAATCACAGGTAAATCAGAAAGCTGAAACAAATGAAAATGAACACGCACATTCCAAAAATGTATGCGAAAGGCAGTGTTCAAGGGAAACTTACAGATGTAAACACCTATATTTTAAAAGAAGAAAAATCTCAAATCAGTATTCTAACTTTAAACCTTGAGTTTAAAAAAGCAAACTAAACTCGAAGCTAATAATGGTTATTTTGAATTGAAAATTGTGTGTGAGAATAGGGCTGGGGATGTGGCTCAGTGGTCGAGTACCCCTGAGTTCAATCCCCAGTACCAAAAAAAAAGGGTACATGCCAGACTGAAACCTAGTCCCCTGAATTTTGCTCTTTCCTAAACTGTCATCCAAATATAATTAATAAGTATAATATAGTAGATGAGATACACACATTTTAGCATCCCTTTCCATTTATGGGAGACCAAGCTAAATTTTAAATTTTTTATCAGTTACTGCCAGGCATGATGGTGCATGCCTGTAAAATCCCAGAGACTCGGGAGGCTGAAGCAGGAGGATCACACATTCAAGGCCAGCCTCAGCACCTTAGCAATGCCCTAATAAGCAATTGAGCAAGACCCTATCGCAAAATAAAAAAGGACTTGGGACTTAGCTCAGTGGGTTTAAACCCCTGAGTTTAATCCTTAGTACCACAAAGAAAAATATCAATTTCTGCTGAGTTTTCAGTTGAAGATGAAATCACATGCACACACAGCATTAAAGTAATTTTAGTGTATTAAATTTGGTTCACTTTTTTAGCCCCCTACATGTCATTGAACAACTGACCCTTAAAATGCTTTACTGTAACTTGTCTTCAGGTCCTGAATAGTTCATAGTAGCACTTATTTTCCTTGTTTCATGTTATAAAATTAACTTAAAGAATTGGGGATATAAATTCATGGATTTAAAAGAAAATTGTGTGTGATCTTATTTTCCTTTTTATTGGCATTTATTAAATTTTCTATAGTATATATATAGTATTATATAGTAAGATTTTAAACTTATGTGAAAAGCAGAAAATAACCCTGTAATGCATGTATTATTATTTTATAATTTAGTCATTCTGTGATCCAGTTTTATAACCCAGAACATGATAATGTAGTCACTAACCAAAAAAATAGAAAGAGTAGAATATCATGTTTTATATTTAAATAAGACATTTTTCTTATAATATTTGTCAGGTAATATAATATTTGAAGGATGCAAAGAAAACATTGATAATTACTTGAAATCCAGCCACCCAGAGATACCCAGTTTTAATATTTTGATGTACTTCTTACCAGTCTTTTTTAGGGGGAGGTGGGTACCCAGGTTTACCAGTTTTTATTTCTGTACTTTATGTTTTTATATAAAACTGGCGACTGAGTTGTAGCTCAGAAATTGATTGCATACTTAGCAATTGCAAGGGTCCAGGTCCAATCAGCAGCACAAAAAAATAAATAAACCCTGGTAACATAATGGTATGCAATTTTATTTCTTCTGTTTTTCACATTATAGCATGAATACTTTTCCATGTCCTTGAATGTTCTACAAAAATATTTAAAATTGCAATAAAACATTAAAATTATGTAGTTGTGCCATAATCTATAACCATTCTTTGAGTATTAAGCATTTATATAGTTTCTTTTTTTCTATTTCTAACTAACATTTTTTTGAAAACATAGTTTCAGACAAATTTGGGATCCAAATTAGGGATTATTTATTTGGGATAGATTCCAAGAAGGGATAATGGGTATTAAAATGCACTTAACTGTACAGAGAGATTGTGCCACTGAAAGTTCCCACAAGTTTGTATTTTACCAGCTCTCAGCCAGCATTATGCTTTTTAAATTATGCTACGCTGATAAGTAAAAAATGTTATCTGATTGTTTCATTTTGCATATCTTGAGTACGAGTAAGGTTCAACCATTAGTCATTTAACTATTTATAATTCCTTTGAGAATTGAGCTTTATAACATTTGACCATTTATATTGAGTGTTTATTATTTTTCCAGATGATTTATATGAACTCTACATATTAAAGATATAAGCCCTTTTAACTTATTATTCTAAGGAGAGCTTTTTCTTTTTTTACATTTGACTGTCTCAATGCTATCTTAAAATTACTGTCAAATTGAGACTACTATAAATTAAATTCTCTGCCTAAGATTTTTTTGGCCTTAGATGGGCCATAAAGTGGTGTTTATTCAGACTGCAAGCCTATGTGAATATCGGTTTGTGGTTCAGATGTTTAAGGAAGAATTTCCACCTTGCCTACCTGTGCCAAAACTAGAAACTATGAGTTCCCTTGCAGCCCCTGGTAGGTTTGTAGAGGAGGGATCCCTTTAATGTCCCTACCTCAGGGAGCCTCTTCCCATGAGATTCCTGCCTTGAGAAGTGTTTTTTCTAAATATCATACAAATTAATGGTATAAGCAATGGCTTCTTCAGTTCTAGAAATTATAGCATGTGTTAAAATTTTTCACAGTCTGCTTGGTTCATCATTTTTTGGGGTTTTTTTTTTTTTGGTACCAGGGATTGAACTCAGGGGCACTCGACCACTGAGCCACATCCCCAACCCTATTTTGTGTTTTATATAGAGACAGGGTCTCACTGAGTTGCTTAGCACCTCGCCGTTGCTGAGGCTGGCTTTGAACTTGCGAGTCTCCTATCTCAGCTTCCCTAAGTGCTGGGATTACAGGCTTGTGCCATCATGTTTTATTATTGTTTTAAAGTGCTAGGGAATTAATTGTGTCTTTAATGTAGCAATTGTTTTACTTGTTAAATAGTAAATTTATTGACTTTTTCCCATTTTGATGTAATAGTATATTTTTGTAAGTCTTGATGAGATAAAATTCACATGCCACAAAGTGTACAATTCTATGGTTCTTTTTTTTTTTTTTTTTTTTTTAAATATTTATTTTTTAGTTGTAGGTGGACACAATAGCTTTTTTATTTTATTTTTATGTGGTGCTGAGGATCGAACCCAGTGCCTCCCGCATGCTAGGCGAGCACGCTACCACTGCGCCATAACCCCAGCCCAATTCTATGGTTCTTAATATGCTAAGTTGCACAATCATCACCACTAATTTTAAAACAATTTTGTTACCCCCAACAGAAACTCCATAGCCATTAGCAACCACTGTGTTCCTCCTCTTTGCAGCCCCTGGCAATTACTCATTTCTTCTCTGTCTCTATGGTCAGTCACTCAGCATGTGGCCTTTTGTGTTTGACTTTACCCATGTTATAGCATGTATTCATCAAGATTAATCCATGTTGTAGCATGTATCAGCACTTTATTCTTTTTATTGCTGAATAATATTCTATTATACAGAGATACCACATTTTATCTATGCTCAGTTGATGGATATTTGGCTTATTTTCATTTTTCGGCTATAATAAGTAATGCTGCTCTGAACATTCGTGTACAAGGTTTTATGTGGATATATATTGCATTTCTTTTGTGTGTATACCTAGGAGTGAATTGCTGGGTCAGATGACAACTCTGTTTAAAATTCTCAAGAGCTGCCTCTTTTCCAAAGCAGCTGTGCCATTTTACAATTCCACCAGCAATATATGTTTCTGCACATCCTCATCAACATATGTTATTGTCTTTTTTTGTTTTAGTGATCCTAGTGGGTATAAAGTAGTATCTTACTGTGATTTTGATTTGCAGTTCTCTAATAACTACTAATATTGAATATCTTGTTATGTGCTTATTAGCAATTTATCTCTTCTTTGGAGAAATGTTTGTTCAAATTCATAAAGTAAAACTGTGGCCCTCACACTACTGTCTGTTTGCCTCCAGTCATGCCCCATTTAATCTAATCTCCCCACACTGCAGCCAGAGGAATCCGTTTAAAATATAAATCTGCTTTTCCTAATTACCTGTTAAATCCCCTTCATGCTAAAAAGAATAATAAATGGGGGGAAGGGTTCCATGGATTCCCTAGAGTACGAAGTCCTTAATGTGGCTCCTGCGTCCTTTCTGCTGTGGTCTCTTTCCCTTCCTGGAGCTTCTCCTCCTCATTCCACACCACGCCCCCTGCTGGCTCCAGGGCACGCTTCTCCCTCCGCTTGCAGCACTCCTCCCTCCTTCCCTTAGTCTTCCTTCAGGTCCCAGCTTAGCTGGTGCTTCTGTAACGTACTTACCACTCTGTCATTCTGTGTTGTACTGAGCTATTTGTTTCCCTCACTACGCTTTTTTTCTTCCCCCTGGTGCTAGGGATTGAACCCAGGGCCTTTCACATGCTCAGCAAGTGCTCAACCATTGGGCTATACCCCCCCCCGGCTCCCCCAATAAACTTTAAGTCTCTTTGAAATACTGTATTTAGTTCACTTAAACATCCCCAGCACCACCCAGCACGTTTCCCGGCACATAACAGGGACTGAATCGTTGTTTGATAAGTAATGCAATGAATGACCGTTGCAAAAGGTAGCAATTTAATGAGAAAGTTAACTTGATTTTTGTTCTTCCTTTTTTCTTTATCTGTTCTTTTTAGTGATGCATGACGTAGAGTGTATTTTCACCTATCATACATCCATGGAATATGATAACTTCCCATTCTTGTGGTTGTACATGATGTGGAATTACACTGGTCTTGTATTAAAGCTGACTTTTTAAACCCTAACTTTAAGATGTTTTCTCAACTATGATTGCTCTACAGCTCTTAAGGCCTAAAGGCAAACTTTTTTTATAAGTGGAGACGCTGGCATCACCCGTAAGAAATTAGTACCTGGTCTTCAAGTTAGTTTTTTTTAATTTCTTAAATCCATTCATCCCAACCCAGAATTAAGTCATGCTGCCAATGTAATAATGTCTACAAAATTATATATTTTCTAGAAGTAGAAATAATAGTCACCATATGTTAAAAGCTCACTGAAATTCTCTACCCAAATAATGTGTCTAAAAAGCTAAAGCATCCCCCCCCCTTTTTCTTGGCACTGGGGATTGAACTGAGGGGCACTTACCACAGAGCTACATCCCCAGCTTTGATACAGGGTCTTGCTAAGTTGCTTAAGGCCTCACTAAATTGCTGAGGCTGGCCTTAGACTTGTGATCCTCTTGCCTCAGCCTCCCCAAGTTGCTGGGATAATACATATGCACCACCATACCCAGCTAAAACTTATTTATTGACTCGAATACAGTGATTAGATTAATTATTTGCTGGAAACCCATTTGTCCTAAGATTTCAAAACAATAATACATTTATTCAACCAACATTTGTGCTATTATCATATGCCTAGCACTTTTATAACCATTAAAATATAAGAAGCTTTTAAAAATTGTTTTGAATTAGATACTGGACCATGTAATAGATTTATAATGCCATGAAGCCATTTGCTAATAAAGATTTTGTATACAATGCTATGAGTAGATCAAAAGAAAAAACCAATTCTCTAAAAAAGAGATTTATAAAGAAAAAGATATTAAACTAAGTTCTGTTTAAGCCAGAGTTCCAGAAGAGAGTCAGGAAGGGCATCTCAAGGAGAAGGAACAGCATGTGCAAAGGCTTAAGGGGTAGGAATAAGCATGGTAGGTTCTAGAAGGGCAGATAGATAGGTGAACTGATGGTCAATTGTACACATAATTGAGAGGCAGAAGCTAAGTGTTCTGGAAATGGGCACAGGACATCTATCACCAGACATGATTTAGCCAAACACAAATCCAGGAGTTTCTGTTACACAAAAGAAAGTAACATACAACACAAACCATGTTGCGACAATACCAACTCATCCCTGAGGTATTTGATTTTCAGCAAAATCCAAGTCCTTAACTTGAGAGGCTCAACTCACTCCTTTAGGAAGAAATTCACCATTTAAAACAAAAGCAGATTCCTTCTTTAGATGCTGTGTGGTCTTGGCGGGAGTTTGCCTTTGAGTCCTCTGTGCTCCTCACTGTATGTGATGCTAATGAATGAAGAGTTGTTTCTCTTTCCAGACTCCTGGCCCTCGCTCCACTAACATGTGGCTCCCTGAGTGTATTCCAGTCACCAGGCTGCCCTCTCCTCTCTCGTGCTTCCTTGGGGCTACCGATGGTCTGTGATAGAAGCTGTTTTTCAGTGCAAAGAATTAGCAGCCACCTCAGAGCTAACATACAGAGAGAAACAATTCTCAAACCTTTAGGCTTCAGAGCCACTTTCCGCTCTTAAAAATTACTGAGGAACTCCAAGAGCTTTTGTTTATATACAACTGTCTATATTTCACATATAGAAATTTAAATTGAGAAAATTTTTTAAATTTTAATCTTATCAATTAACAATAAAAAAGACACTGTATGATAAGTCAATTTTACATAAAGTAAAATAATTTTAACATAAAAATTATTGTGAAAAATAATTGTATTTTCCAAAACAACTAACTTCATGAGAAAAGTGGCCTTGTTTTACCTTTTTCTCAAATCCCTAATGTCTGGCTTAGTAGAAGACAGTTGGAGTCTCACATACGTTTGTGAATTCAGTCTGTGGTGCTATCACAAGTTATGCAGTCTAGAAAATTCTGTGCATGGCAGAATGAGAATGAAAAGGCAAATGATGCCTTCATGTTATTATGAAAATAGTTTTAACCTTAGAGATCATCTGAGAAGGTCTCAGGGGCGCCTAGCAACCCTCAAACCACATCTGAAGTCCTCTGAGAAGTCCAAAAGTGCTATGTGGAAAGACAGGAATTTATCATAGTTTATTAAAGATTTATAGAAGTTAGCAGATAGAATGTTAAGGCAGAAGCCATGTGTGGGTAAGTACTTCAGACCTACAAAACAAGAGTGACCACTGTAGCATAGAAAGGAAGACATGATTTATTTAATTCATTAAAATCAATTTTGATCAGTTTTTAAATATTTCAAATCTCCTCTCAGAGAAAAAACAGACTCTAGTTTTATCTTTTTTTCTCCTCCACACTTTAACCAGAAAATAGAATGCTGAAGAGCTAGAAAAAGAACCAGCAGTTAGGCAACTGAAGAAAACAGGAAAGACACCTGGGGTTCATGACCTGGAGCAAGTTTTTCTACTCTCAGTTTCAGGTCCTTAAAAAGGGCTGACCTCCCTAGACACATGGATAATTTGAGATACGCAATGTGAATGTTGGCTTCCAAACTCTAAAGCCCTCTACAAACATTATTTATGATGATGACAATATAATTATAAGACTGCTCAAGGAACAAATAACCCTTTCCTTCTCTGTAAGCAGAAGGACTGGCCTCCATTCTTCCCTCATTTGTGTGTCCCAGAGTCCTTCTCCAATTAAATTCTTGCAAGCTGCCCACGGGAAGGCCCCAGATGAGCAGGTGATCTGCACTCTGAGATTTCCAAAGCTGGACGCAGTTACCCAGTTACTAATATATTTGCTGTCAGCCTCCACCTTTATGCAAACCTCCAAAGGAGGAGAGGCACAGCCAGAAATAAGTTTAGGGGAAGCATAAAGAAGCCTCAATTTCTCTCTCTTCCATTTTCCGCCAGTGAATTCTCTAACAATATTAAGCCAAGACAGATGATCATAATGGAGTGAATAAAGGTAGGGATGATCTGACTGCAGCTTAATCAACTCACAGTCCTCAGCAAACAAGACATTTTCTTAGGTTCAGGTTCCCAACATACTTCTGAAGGTAGAGAATGCTATATGGACAAAGATCATGAGCGAATTACACATCTCACATAACCATGACCTAGAAAAGAACCAAAGAAAGTAACAGGGGAAAGGAAAAAAAAAAAAAGCAACCAGAAGTAACTTGGCTAAATTGAGCAACATGAGTATAAGATTAAACATTGGCATGTTTAAAAATTCCCAGTTCCCCAGCTAATAAAACCAGGGTCATGAGAATTCTCCATACTTTACCATCTGCAGTTATCCACTCGCCCAGCCTGCTCCCACCACTAGGAAAACATTATTTGGAGGAAGGAAAACAATTCTTTTTTGTTTTTTTTGAGACCCAGGAATTTGTAATTGTTTTTTAAAGTTAGTACATTATAGTTATACGTAATAGTGGGGTTCATTTTGACATAATCATACATGCATGGAGTATAATTTACTCCACTTCAGTCCCCAGGGAAAATAATTCTTTAGCAAGAAAACATTTGAAGTTGACCTCAGATAAGCCTTTATTTTAGAATCTGGAAAGAAATTCCAACTCTAATTTATTCTAGGATATTTGGGGTTCAGTCAAGTCATTTTGGACAAATGATATGGCCAAAACATAGACAATTTTATAAAAAGCCATATATATATATGTATGTATATACATATATACACACATATATGATTTATAAATAAATATCTGTAAACAAGACTTTAAATATATAATGCATAATATAAAATATGTATAATATATAATATGTAATATACATAAGAAGGCTCTCACCTTGCACTAAAATGACTCAAATGCTAATAAATAATAAAAGATTAATTTAAAAATGTGAATCTGGTTTTGTAAGTATTTGTGTTTGTCTCTGCCTTCCCTTGCTGCCCAGCTTTGAAAGCCTCCCCTTCTAAGAAACGGTGCAACTCCATCGCCGCCCTTAAGGCAACTTCACAGGAGATTGTGTCTTCAGTTAGCCAGGAGTGGAAGGATGAGAAGCGGGATCTCCTGACCGAAGGACAGAGTTTTAGCAGCCTTGATGAAGAAGGTAAAGACATGTGACTTACAAAATCCAGAAAAGAGGCTGGGGTAGCTCAGTGGCAGAGCATTTGCCTAGCACGCCAGAGGCCCTCGGTTGATCAGATCCCTAGCACTGCAAAAAAAAAAAAAAACAGAAAGAAAGAAAAAAACAGAAAAATTCTAGTGATTTATTTATACAAGTAATGTAAATTCACAGTAGAAAAATTAGAAAACGCCTGCTCTAAGAAATACTCTATTAATTAAACTTTCAAAGGCTGTGTATGGTATGATACAGTTCATATAAATTTTAAATGTCATATGAACAATACAATTAATAGTTTATGGTAAAAATTATAAAATACTAAAATATTCAAAAAGAAAAATCTGTAATCCCACAACATGATGCTAACATTAACATTTTGTTAATTTTACTCCTAGGCTTTCTATGCGTGTATATACATACACATACACAGTGCAACAAGTTGTCTTTTCAATTATTTAGATCTTTAATGAATTTAAATAAAGTTTTATGATAATTTCCTTATATAGTATGAATACATTTTGTTAGATTCCTTCCTTGGGTCGATACAGAAATTTTTTTTCTGTCTTCTGAAGTAGGATCTCTCTTAAGACTGGGAGTTCTGGCTATCCGCTGCTGCTACATAGACCTCATATCCCTTTTCCCTTTTTCTTGCTGGCTAGGACTTCTGGACAATGGTGAATAAAAGTGTGATTGTAGGAAGCCTTGCCTTATCCTGATTTTAAAGGGAATGCTTCTACTGTTTCTCTGTTGACAAAGAAGTTTGCTATACTTGGTGCCCATAATCAGGTCAAGGAAGTTCCCCACTCCCAGTTTTTTATCAAGAATGAGTACTGAATTTCTGAATTTTATTAAATTTTTTTCTCTATTTACTGAGTTGACTATTTGACTTTCTCTTCTAATGCAATTAGGGGAAGTGACACTTTAAATTTTTCTACAGTACATTGTTTTTAACAGTATATTATTTGGAGAATCCCAACATTTCTTAGAAATGCCTTTTGCTTCCTATAGAAGATAAGATCTCTTAAGGGGTTTTCTTTTCCTCAGAGGCCTTAGAGTGTTAATCGCATCCCATTCTGCCATATTCATCCATGTGTGCTTGATTGGGTCACTTTCTCATCTTCCCATAAACCAAACTTTAGTCAAGTTATTGATTTCAACCAAAGAGTTGCCCTTGGTCTTTTGTCTGAATTGATGGCTCCAATTCCTGGCAGAAACCACCTCCTTCCCCTAAGGAGCCCTGCTGAAGTTCAAGCAGTAGGTCCAGCTGTTAAGGGGCTGGAGATAAATACACCACAACATATCTAGAAAATCTGGAAACATGGGAAGCACTAAATATACATATCATTCTTTTTTGATGAATTGTTAGACCTATTACTTCAAATTTAGAGATATTATACCTGAAAATGTTTCTGAGGGTGTAAGAAATCCCTTTGGAGCATATTCTCTTTTTTTTAAATTTTATTTTATTTATTTATATTTTAAGTGGTGCTGAGTATCAAACCCAGTGCCTCACACATGCTAGGCAGGCACTGTACTGAGCCACAACCCCAGCCCTGGAGCTTATTCCTATTTTATTATATCCTATTATAAAACAAGTTTTCATGTACAGGGTTTGCCTGTTCATAATGCTTCATACTGGGGGACTTCTTTCAGAAGTCATCACCAAAATTTACTCTAGATTTTTGTCATTTGTTTTCTGGAATTCTCAGTGTGTTTCGATCATATTCGTTTTCTATTGACATATAACAAATTACCCCGAATTTAGCAGGCTAAAACAAAATCTATTTATTAACCGGCAGTTCTGTAAGTCAAAAGACTGATTATGACATACCTACGTACTCTACTCAGGGTCTGAAAAACAGAAATCAAGGGATCAGCTTGACTTGAGTTCATAGCTGGGGACTCATCATATTGTCAGCAGAATTCAGTTCCTGTAGTTGTGGGGCTGGCATCCTTCTTTGCTACCTGACAGCAGAGGGCCATGCTCAGGCCCTAGCAACCGACTACAGTTCTTGCCATGCAGCCTCCTCCAACTGCAAACAGAATTCCTTACAAATCAGTCCCCTCAACCTTTCAGCTCTTCCTGTCTCTGACCTCCAGACCCAGATTTAAAATTTTTATATAATTACATGAGACTCCTCTGGATAATCTCCCTTTTGACTAAATAAAGTTACCCAACTCAAAGTAACCAAGATTACATCAGCAAAATCCCTTTCTGACAGGTCACATAGAATGATCATGGGATCCTATTTTCAGGTTCCATCGACACTCAAAGGGAAGTCCTACAAGTGTGTGGATCGCTGGGAGTCATCTTAGCATTCTACCTATCACATCGGTTTTCAAAAAAAAAACATTAAAGATTCAGCAGGATGAAGTAGTAGTTCCTTGATTCAAAGAACTGCTCTGCCACAAGCAGTGGTGCCCATCTGTAATCCCAGCGACTAGGGCAGCCAAGGCAGGAGGATCGCAAGTTCAAAGCCAGCCTCAGCAACTTAGTGAGGCACTTAGCAACTCAGGGAGACTGTCTCTAAATAAAATACAAAAAAAAAAAAAACTTATTGCCTTTGAAAAATTCTGCCCCATTTGTGTACAATGAATTGAAGAGCTTTCTACTGTCATGAATTCCTGATTAGAACTAATAAAAATAAAAATTTTTTTAATTTTTTTTTTAAAAAGAGCTGCTCCCCAGGATGGTGGGGCCAGTTGCTCATTGCTTGGATGGTGTGTGGCCAGGCACTCAATCACTGAACAGATTGCATTTTTACATATTCTGTCATTCAGGTCATTTCTGGGTTATGACATAAAGCTTGTCGTCCCCAAGACCTAAGTCTGCTCTTGTATTCTTAAAATCCAGCTCCATCTGCCTTCTAACTAGTAGAAATTCTTTGGAATCTGAAGTCAGGTTATTTTTCAGACCCAGGTTTCAATATTATTGAGGATTTTTATATTTCTCTCTGTATTTAATGAGAAGTCAGGATCAAGTATATTAAAGATGTTGTATTCAGTTGAAAACTGTCTGAGGTTTGAATGTTGAGCATGTCGGCTACTCATGGTTTTACATTGTCAGCATCTGGTATTCACCACAGCAGTTCTTTATTTCCACCTGAATTGAAGGCAGAGCTCCACCATCTATACCTTTCAATGTGTTTTCTAGACTCCTGACCAAAGTCCAGCCCTGTCCATGACCCATTTTCCCTGTGTGTCTTCCTCTACCCCATAATATTTACTCCTTCAAAAGCACAATTCTGGGCTGAGGCACAATTCTGAATACAGCCTAGTGGTACAAGGTAGAGCCCTTGCCTGACATGCACGAGGCCCTAGATCTGATCCCAGCACCAAAACAAAAAACAAAAACCTCACACCCACACGATAATGCCTGTTAGAGTCCTTTTCCATTTATATACTAAAAGTTCCTAACTCTGAATCTGTTGTGTCTATCAAGGAATGCCAGAAAGCTTATGTTGTATTTATTAATTTATTATCATGTTTTAGTTCAGTTTGTGGAGAAAGTGGAAAAGAATCCATATAGACTCTAGAGAGATAGGCATGGTTCACTGCTCAGCCTGGAATATTCTCCTTCCTAATAAGGGAAAACCCTTGGGCTCCTTTACAGTAAACACAGTAAACTGTTGGTTTGTTGAAGTATGTTTCCTGGCCCTTGAAAAGTCTTCTTAGATCTATACTGAGATTCTAGATCTATACTGAGATTCATAGATATGTGCATCTCATAGGGAAGGCAAAGCAGGTTCTTTTTCTATTCATTCATCTGCCTGTCATCCTTTTAATCTCTGCCAAATTATCTCCTTAAGCTCCTAGGAGTTTTTATGCCATTGGTTTGAAATAGTTAATCACTTTTTAGGTTTTTAAAAGAACATCCCTAATGTTATTTCCATAAGACATTTTGGAAATTAATGCAGTTGCCTTTCTGTTTAACCTGTTTGCAAGCAGCTCTTTTACATTTCTGCTGTAATTCAGACAAGCACATTTAATTCATAATTTCATTTGCAGCCTGATATGTAAAATAAATGGTTTAGACTCATTCTAGTTATTAGAGATACAAAAGCGAGCATGTATTATTGAGATCCGTGATGGTGTATCCCTTTCGTTCCCCAGCCCTGGGATCCCGCCACAGGCCAGACCTGGTCCCCAGCACTCCATCACTATTTGAAGCTGCTTCCTTGACAACCACAATTTCATCTTCTTCCTTGTATGTCAGTGAACATTATGCACACGACAGGACTACGCTTTATTCAAACAGGTAACACTTATCATGATCAGACTGTCCATGAAGCTATTACACGTCAGCATTAGGCCTAAAGCAATATCTGAATGAGCAAGAACATGTTGTCTGTAGCAACCAGGATGCACAGGGAGAGAGGCCTTACTTGATTTTTGCTTTGGCAAAAACACATTTTCAGGGAAAGCCTCCTGTTTGTCCTTTTTAATAATCATTATGTCATGTAGAAATAATACACTTGGTTCCATGAAAGAATACAAATCTTTCATTGTTTTATTTTAGTAATTTCTTGTGGATTAATTTTTTAAGCAAGCTGTCTTGGTGAATATTACACAGATGCAAAGATATTTCAATATTTTCTTTTGTATGTGCAACCTTAGTGACTATGTAAACAGAATGATGGCCTCCAAAGTTGTCCACAGCCTAATTTCTGTAGCCTATAAATAGGTTACCATGCATGACTAAAAAGACGTTGCTGAGGTAGTCAGAGAGGCTCAATGTAATCACAAGATCTTTGTGAGAGGAAAATAGGAGGATCAGAATCAGAGAAGATGTGACACCGGAAGCAAAGGACAGAGACAGAAGAATTTGAAGATGCTGTGCTGCTGGCTTTGGTGATGGAGGAAGGAGCCTTGAACGAGGAGGGCAGGTGGAGTCTCGAAGCTGAAAAGTGCAAGAAAATGGATTCTCCCCTAGGGCATCCGCCAAGGAGTACAGCCCTGCCAACAACCTAAATTTTAGGACTTCTCATCTCCAGAGATGTAATATAATAAATTTGTATTGATTCAACCCACCAAATTATTACTCATTATAACAGCCATAGGAAACTAACACAGTGACTCTCAAATAGTTAATGTAGATGTAAGTATTAGAGTAGGTTACTAAAATTTCTTAGATAAAAATGTAATTCTTTATTTGTTTGATTCCTTTTTAAACAAAAGATTGTTGAATATTGGTTCTAGTGATAGAAAATGACATCTATACAAAAAGAACAGAACATTATCTGTGAGCTTCACTGTTTTATTTTCTAATTTTACATATACAGTTGTATGACAAACTTCAGTTTTGGGAGAGGAACTAATAGGTGAACTAGTTCTTATTGAAACCTAGAGCTCAAGAATCAAGATCAGAGAATCGCAAGTTCAAAGCCAGCCTCAGCAAAGCGAGACACTAAGCAACTCAGTGAGACCCTGTCTCTACATAAAACACAAAATAGGGCTGGGGATGTGGCTCAGTGGTTGAGTGCTCCTGAGTTCAATCCTCAAGACCAAAAAAGAAAAAAAAAAAGAATCAAGATCATATTTGTGGGGTAGGGTTGTATCTCTGTGATAAAGTACTTCCCTAGCATGCACAAGACTCTGGGTTCCATCCCCAGTGCTGAAAAAAAAAAAGAATTATGTGGAAGTATTTCTTATATCCTAAGTCATTTTCTACTTCCAGGCTGGCAGCTTGGTTCACTTCCAAAAAAAGAATCAATATGCTAGTTTCATTTTAATACATGCATATCCGTAGAGTCTAGCTTGTTCATTTGGATAATTAAAGTTTGGTAGTTGGATTCGCTATCTTATTTTATGTCACTGTTCCCTCTCTCTCTCAGCTAGATATGGGAACAGGGAGATAGCAAGTTAAGCAGTTGTCACCCTAGATCTGGAGAAGTGAAGCAAACAGCAAGGTGAGCCACAGATCTTAGCTGGGCCTATCTTTGGATTATCTGTTTTCAAGGCCAATAAATAAGACTCCATTATAAATTATTTAATTCACCTGAACTGCATAAAAGTCATTGGATATGATTAGCTTCCTTGGATTGGAAAGATTTCAAGTGACTTAATGTGTAATATCTAATATTAACGTGTATCTTGGATGTTCACATTTGGTAAGTAAATTAGTCAAGCAATAGTTATTCCTATCTGTATGGTGCAACCAAACATAGGAGTCTGTAGAATGTTATTTTTCTCTCAAGTATAAATAAATGGCAGCTTGAAAGATAGCTGGAAAGCTGCAGGAAGTCCTCAGTGAGGTTAAGAACAATTCTCATGGGATGCAATGGGGCTTTTCTACAGTTTGCTACTATGGTAATAATCAGGAGCATATAATTAGATATGCTCAAATCATTTACTGAAATTTCAGCACAAAAATTAAAATTCTTTTTGCTTGTGTTTTTGATGGTAGTATGGATTGCTGTTAAATGTCCCATCTCTTAGCCAAAGTTATTAAACTCCTGAGAATTAGTAAGGGAATTTCCCCAGCATCTGGCCTTCTCCTGATTCCCAGTCTTGGAAGCTTTCTCTATATTCTCTACTCTGCATGTTCCCAGAGATGTGCTATAATTCTTGGTACTTTTCTTTACACTGATGCTGGCTAGAATATAGATTTGGATGGGGGAAATTTAAAAATCAACTCTCTATAATATTCTTCCTTTTTTATTTGTTCTTTTTAGTTATACATGACAATAGAATTTATTTTGGCAAATTATACATACACAGAGTACAACATATTCTATTTTTTGAAGTAAATTGCTTCAAATAAATCTTCTTTGGCATTGTATCTCCAAGCTGCAATTTGATCTCTTATATTTAGCTCTCAGTCAGGGTTCAGTAGCAAGAACAAGCAACTGTTTTGTCTGAAGAAGAAGAGAATTGGGAGCTTACCAAGGGTGTGGAAAAGCTGGGAGAGTGGGCTCTAGGCTGGCCTTGGAAGTCAGTCCTGGCCACTCCCCAGTTTGGCCCACCAGCAGCCCTGTAGCCCAGGCCACTATCAATCAGGTACCCGGTCTATGATATGCAACACAGAGCAAAATATTTTTTTGAACCCAAAATGTTCTTAAAATGAACCAACATTCAGAAATCAGTTGCTTCACTGGAATACTCAGATTCATTTGAAAAGTCAGTAGCTTTGAGGCCACTTGGCCATTTCCTCCTGGGGTTTATCAGCTGATATGGAAAATCCTAGACCCTCCAGGTCACCACACTCTGCTTCATTCTTCTGTATTGTCACCTGCCTGCTCCCATAGGTGTTTCTGCTTTCAGCCTTGATGTATATAATAAGCTGGAAGATACATTTTGAGTCTTAACCACTGCCTTAGGGAAATAGGAAGGAAAAGAGAGATAGAAGTGCTAAACACCCCAAAGAGAAATAGTGGCACAAGAATTCCT
Organism: Xerus rutilus; assembly: GCA_028644305.1. NCBI lineage: Eukaryota > Metazoa > Chordata > Mammalia > Rodentia > Sciuridae > Xerus > Xerus rutilus. Next base: position 122,041,763 of record CM053399.1, on the reverse strand, counting down.
GGGCGGTCACATCCCTATTTCCCCAACCTGTTTATTCAACGGAGAACCTCACCAGCAAACTAAAGAAATTGTCATATTTTTGTTTGCATCATTTTTTCTCTTACTGCCCTATGTGGTATTTTTGAAGCAATAAGTAGACACACTTCTAAGTCTCATCTGACCTATTAAGTTATAAAACCTCATACAAACATCCTGGGAAGAAAATACATTGAAAAAATGAAAATGTGTTGAATATTGATGTTATAATTCCAAGGTAAGAGTTTTCTCTTTATCTGTGAATCATTTTTCTGTTCAAAGTGTCTGTTTTCTCATTTTAACATTGTGCTATTCATATCTGCGCTAAAATAAGCTGTAAATACTTCGACTAGCAGTTGTCATTCTGTCAGTCATTTTAGATTCCTTAACTTTGCAAAGTATTGATTACTGCCTAGATGGCTCTGTACCTAAATTATATACTGGGGAATTGCTGTCTCTCAGAATTCTTTCTATTTTTAAGGATTATTCTTTAAATCTTCAAAACGTCTCTTACAATCCATTTTCTCCCTTTTTTTTTTTCCTGCAAAAATTGACTAGGAAGCCAAGAAAAAAAAAGTGTATCATCTTAAAAGTATATATTTAACCTGCTGATTGGAAGTATATATTTTCAAGCTCTACTGTATAGCCTTGTGTTAGAACATGTAGATTGTAAAAATGAATTGAAATTGTCATGGGCACAGGCTTCACAGGCAAATAGTGGATTTAAGTTTTGAATTTTTAACAGTTGAATTTTTCTTTCCTGGTAGGAAGTCTGTTCTTTTAAAGGAGATATCAACTGAGTACTAAGAAATACAGAGGCAAATGAGTTTTATCTCAAAATGAAGAGCCGTTCAACTTAGTGTTGTAGAAATAAGTCACACACATGAATATTCATTCTTTTCGTGATTTCTTGCACAGTTGGCAACAAAGCCGAAGCTCTGATTATGCATGAGGATCAAAAGCCCACTTCATTCAGATCCATTTTTACTTTTTCTGTCAAAGATGCCCTTACTAGTGTCGCTTCTCCAGCCAGTCCTGTGTTTTGTTAGTGACTATTTCTAACAGTTGACTCAGCCTGGAGACATTTGTGAGAAGAGCAGATATATCAAAGGAGAAGCACTGGTCATTTGCACGTGGAGGGAGAGCTAACAAAGGCTTTCTGAATAGTGACTCCAGTGCTCTAGATCTCAGAGGCTGACCCAGCAAATCTGACAGCAGTCCTGAGCCCCCTTCTTCAAGTATCATAAACCTAGGAGAAGAGTGAATAGTTGCCTCTAATCACAGGCCCCTCCCCACAAATTGCTCACCAATCACATTGAGTGTACAGCCATCCCAAAGTAGGTTAGAGGCCTTTAGATTTGTCAGAAAGAGAAGGAAATGAAAATGCAGAGGCCTTAGGTGATATGTCCAAGTGTGCTACTGAGATTTCAACGGGGACACTGGTTTCTAAGGTCTAAATCTCCTGTTCTTTTCACTGTGTCATCCTTTCATCATGGCCTCCAAGTACTTTTGGTCTTATCCTTTTTGTGAGCTATGCACAGAGTATTTTTCTTAGTGTGAATTCTGACCCTGTTTGAGCCGTCATCTTCTGCTGCATGATAACTAATGTATTTGTAGTAGGCAAAATGGGGAACTTTGTTCTACAAGTCACTGGCAATGCTCTAGCAACTTTTCTGTCATAGTGCTCATCATATTTTAAGTCATCAATAATAACCTAATAATAGCAGTTACAGTAATAATTAATCATTAGACTTTAGTAAGACTCTGTGTTAAGCCATTTACATGCCTCCAGTCATTAAATTCTCATAGCATCTCTGTAAGGTAAGTATGTTTATTATTTCTATCTTACAGATGAAGAAATTGATGCTTACTAACATTAGGTAACTTTAAAGGCCACGTGGCTAGAAACTGGAGCCTTGCCATCCACCCAGAGCACTGATACAGAGGATAAGGCTGTTATTTCACAGCTGTGCTCATTCGTGTAGTCACATCTCAGGCAAGATGAGTTTTAAATGATGCTCTTAATGGAAATTCAGCCACATCTGCACACGTTCTCTTCTTCCTCATCTGTTTTGCCTTTTCTCTCTGTGATTTTGAGTGAGGATTTTCATTTTCAAAGATGCTAAAGTATTCAAACCCTTTAAAAATATAGCCTATTAATTTAAATTCACAAGTAACCAGAAAGAGCTATTTCCTCGAGCTTTTATTTCCAGCTCTCCAGGTGGACTTGGAGTCACTACATTATCATTGAGAAGAGATTTGTGTTAGAAAGGTTTCTGCTTGGTTTTGAAAATCCTGTATCTCCTGTTGATGTTGCAAGGTGAACAGGAACATTTACTACTGTGAATGAAAATTGGTTGCAAGGATTTCATAGGGATCCAAGTCGCTAACCCTAACCTTAGGGAAGAGGCAGGGCACACCTGCAGTATCTGCTGGGGATATCACAACTACCTGCTGTGCTGAGACCCCAATCCAGGGCTGCTCAGCCTCTCACAGGTGATGCTCCTGTTGCTGGGGAATTGGCCTCTGCACACTCTGCTTTTATGCTTCATATTCTGGTTACTCCTGCCTTGCAGACAAACCTACTTTCTCCACCACCTCAGGTGTTCCTCTTGCTCTGCCGTCATAACAAATCATCCCTGAAAACTTTAGCCCTCACACTGCTACTTCCATCTGTTTAACATTAGACAAGTTACTTGACTTTTATGTGCCTTGGTTTCCCTATTTGTAAAATGTAGATGATTATACTCCTGCCCTTGGTGGGTTATTCTAAAGATTAAATGAAGTAATAATTGGAAAGCATATATAACACCTCCTGACACATAGTAAGGGCTATCCAAACATTTGTTGAAATAACCAAGGGGCAGCGGGGTGCAGTAGTATGTGCTTATAATCTCAGCAACTCAAACTGAGGCAGGAGGATTCCAAATTCAAGACCAGACTCAACAATTTAGCAAGACCCTTAGAAACTTAGTGAGACTGTGTCTCAAAATAAAAATGAAAAGGACTGGTGGTGGCAGTGGCAACATGGAGAATGGGGCCTAACGTGCAGCCAAGGTGGGCAGCTCCTTCAACCTGCAGCGCTTCCTGGCGCAACCACAGGTGGTGGCGCGCGCCCTGAGCATGCAACACCCCTGAGTCTTCCCAGCTGTCCTGTGTGTTCAATCACAACGAGGATGCCTGCCGCTATGGCTGTGCCATCAGCATGCTGGCAGCCTTCCCGGCCTTAGCCTTCTTCGTGGTTGATGTCTGTTTTCCCCATATCAGCAATGCCACTGACCACAAGTACCTGGTCATTAGCAACCTGCTTTTCTCAGCTCTCTAGACCTTCCTGTGGTTTGTTGGTTTCTGCTTCCGCACTAACCAGTGGGCAGCCACCAAGCTAGAAAATGTGTTAGTGGGAGCTGGCTCAGCTTGGGCAGTGATCACCTTCAGCTTCTTCTCCACCTTCTCCTGGGGCACACTGGCTTCCCTGACCTACCAGTGCTACAAGGCCAGAGTGGACTCCTCCATCCAGAACTATGTGGACCCCACCCCAGGCCTCAGCACGGCTACGCCTCCTACCCCAGCGCATCAGTGGGTAACTACTAGCAGCAGCCCTTCACTCACTCAGTGTGGGGGCCACTGAGGGCTACCAGCCACCCACTGTGTACTGAGTGGCCACAGAGAGTGAATGGGGCAGGGAGGACGCCCAGGGGCTCCCCTGTGCCCCAGACTTTTCCTCCAGGCCTGCCTCTTGGAGCTGCAGTCCCTCTTCTGGCCCACACCTATTGCAACTGACAGCCCAGAGGACCTGGCCTTCCCACACCTACCTGTAGCTGGCAGAACACACCCAAGTGCCTGTGCCCAAAGGGGCTTTGCAGTCATGCACCCACTCGGGCATTTTTTAGGAAAGGGTTTTTGAGCCAAACACACACCCCCCCAACCCTCAATGCTTTTAACAACTTGCTAACCCCACTGGAGTAGCCAGAAGCATGAAGGTGTGGATGATGTGCCCTTTTGCCAAGGGCCTCAGCATCCTCTCATCCTGAAGGAGCCCAGCTCAACCCGGGGCTGCAGAAGCCAGTTATTTGGGTTTTCTGTCAAAGACAGGGGTTGGGAGTCCTTATGTGGGTGTCTGGTACTGGCTCAGGCTCTCTGCCTCCTCACTCAGATTTGCAACCCCTGTCCCTTGCCTGACCTCAGGCTGGGCCAAGCTCACGGCTGAATCCTCTGGGGTCACTACTGTGACAACCACCTCTGGGCTGGCTCCCTTCCTGACAGCCATAGGGGCGGGGCTGCTGTCCACCCAAGGCAGGACTGGAGAGCTCTTCCTTCTTGCTCCTACCAGGACAGCAGAGAGGGACTTTGCCTGATGATAACACCCAGCTTTATGTAAATATTCAATTAGTTTTGGCATATGGGGAGAGCAGGGGCACCCTGTACTATTCAAATGTACTAAAAAAGCCTTGGGAGAAGGTGCCCTTGCTCTTAGGCTGTGAGACTGGATTGGAGATGGAATAAATGTTTTTCTTTTAAAAAAAAATTAAAAAGAACTGGGGGAGCTTGCAGCTGAAACTAACATGCCAGTTTCTTCTTTCAACTATGTCTCCTGGGGAAGAGCAGATGAAGAAGTAGAGAGCAAGAGTACCATTCTAATAGAAGTTTCTATGGAAACACAAGGAGTCAGGCATAAGAGTTGTCTCCTAAAATAGATAATGATCAACTTAATATCACAAAGCTTAAATGACCTCCATTCAACTCAGATTTATTGAGTATTACTTTCTTGGAATTATGTTAGTATGATATAGGACACAGGAATGGAAATTTTAAAAATGGTGGTCCCTATCAACAAATTTACTCATAGCTAAGATTTGTAGATTGGACTGTCATGTATAACTAAAAAGAACTAATTTTTTAAAAAAGGACTAGGGGTGTAGCTCAGTGGTAAAGCACCTCTGGGTTCAATTCCAAGTACAAAAAAAAAGAAAAAAAAGCCAAGTGCTTAAGGTATCAACACCTTGCAACTTCCCCATAAGTTCTGCTATATGGGACAAAATGTAGGTTGTGTGTTGGTTGGTTGGTTGGCTGGATGGTTGGTAAAAAGCCACCGGAGGGCACTTTATTAGTCAGAGTTCAGTTAAGGAAACAGAAAACACTTGGAATTCTGAAGGGAATTGGTTACGGAGTGTGGGGAAACTGGAAGAAGAATGGGAGAAGTTTCAGAAACCCAAGTAAATACCCACAGGAAGCAGCTCACAGCATTATCCCTGACACCCACCAGAGCTTAAAATCAGGGACAGTGTAGAAAGATACCACCTTAAGACGTGGGGTAGTGGCAGTAACACAGCCATCATCAGAGATACCGCCTGAAGAAGAAAGAAAGAAAAATGAGGGAGAAGAGAGCCAGAGACATCTGCCCTCTTCCCACCTCACCCATGCCTGCAGAGGCAGAACCCAGCAAAGGGACAAGAGGGATGGAGAATGCAGTTTGCTTACTGTCAACCCCACTGTTGCAAAGTACAGCTGAGACAGGATATAAATAATGGCCTCATGAGCAGAGCAAAAACCAGGTAGATGTAAGATCTTTTAAAAAATAATAATAATTAGAAAGATCAAAGCTTCACAAAAGGATAGGGCATGCAAGAACAGGAATCAATTTATAATTTTATGACAGGAACCATAGAACCAATTGATTAACATGCCAATGTAATGATAGTATGTAAAGTAGCTATAATTTTTTTTGATGATCTGTGCAATTATAGACCACAGTATTTACCAACAAATCTGACAGTAATGCTTTTCCTGGTACTGCTAGGTTGTAAATACTCACAGAGATGTCTTAGCTAATTCCAGACACATGGGATAGATAGAAAGGTTCTTTAGCTAGAGAATTCGATGTCTGTAAGACTGAGGAATAAGGTAAGTCTGCCTCTGACAAGGCAGCAGACACCGCACAGAAGAACCATCAAGCATGCCCCAGCAAAACACTCGTACTTTATTGCCAATACCTGGTTTCTGAAGCCACCACTGCATCCCCTCTCATCAACTCAACACAGTTCAGTCTGGAGCAGACACACATCATGGAGGGGGTACAGTTAAGAGAAGGATTTAGTCAACTTTTTCCCAGTGTCAGGAAACTAGGTCACCAAGAAAATGATGACACATGTTTAGAGGAGAAGAACATTCCTGAGGATCCCGAAGCAAAACCCTGCTTTATTCCCAAGAGAAGAATGTCTCCTATCAGGAATTAAGACTGTTATAAGCATGCTGGGAGCACCAGGGAGCCTAAGGAAGGGGTCACATCTCTCTCCCATTGTGGCTGGGACAGTCACAGAATATGGGACCTTCAAGAAGCTTCACAAAATGCCTGTTCATTTAACTTTCCCTCTCCACTCTAGAAAAAGGGAGCATTGAATTTACATCACCTTAGTTTGCAGCTGGAGTTTACCAAATGCCTGCCTCTTTTTTTCTTCTTCTTCTTTTTTTTATAAACTGGAGAACTGCCTCTGTAAAGCTAACTGATTAGCTTTTCACATGATCCCTCACATACTTCTGCATGGGCAGGAAATTGAAGTGAATTTTTCAGATAGCTGACATTTTATGAAGAATAATTTAAGATTCAGCATTAATTCAAAGAATGCACACTTATTTTTTGAGGAATTAGTGCATGATAATATCTCCAGGTGCTTTTCCCATATTGGTAAAATGTTTTCTAATGAATCTAATTTGTGGATAAGTCATATTGCAAAAAGAAAAAGGAAATTGTCCAGTCTTTGGATACCCTAACTTATCAAAAAAAAAACTATATCTTTATTTCCCTTGATTTTAGCCACTATGCTATATCTTGGAAGAGTGGTTTGCACGCAGTGGGTGGATCTCTATAGAGCCCCCAATTGTCCATCCCTCCTCCATTGGTGCTGTAGAGAAATGTAATTAGTTCCTACATCCAGGTACCTGCCTGTAGAAACACGACCCTGAAACCTGCATTTTAGGAAGCTTCTCAAGGGATTCTTAGAGTATAAGAAAAAAGGGGTTTTGAACATAAACTCTTCCTCTCTCGCCATATCAAGATGTGACCCAATGTCTTTGCCAGTGGCTCAGCTGAAGCACAGCTGGACTCTTTCAAGGAATTAATATATAACATCTATTGCTCAAAATACAAACCACAACAAAGTGAATGCATTTTCAGATTACATTAAAGAGGACAGGACCTCAGTTCCTTTCTTGTACTTTACACCTGCCTGGATAAGTCCTGAACAGAAGCACTCTTGCCTTAAGGTAGTAACAGTTCCCTAGGAAATGTGCCAGCTCATCCCAAACCTGCTTCCCAGCTCAACCCCTCTAACGTGAGGCCAAACTGCACTTCTACCCAGCATCTGTTCTTGGCCTTTCTGCTTCTACAAAGATCTCTGCCAAGCAGAGAAATTCTCCTTAAGATCCCCTGCTTCTCTGGCTTTCCTGCTCCACTTAAAGGTCAATTTAGGCCTTCTGGGAGATCTACGATGGGTGAACTTTTCAAGGCTCATGTTACATCCCTCTCCATACAGGGGCCCTCAATTCTGACTCTGCCAGAATCCCAAGTTTAATTTTGCTTTCCCAATAGACCTTAAACATACAAGAAGAGCGGCAAATGTAATTTTCTCCAAGGCCAGAAGAAAATGGATCCTCTACATCCTGTTTATCCCTCTGTTACCTATGGAATTATCACCACAGCAGCCAGCTCTACACCCTGTCATTTAGATGAGCTGTTGATCTTTGAGGGAAAGGATTTCACAGCAGAAGTCCACCAGTGAAAACTGCTGCTAAGAATTCACCAACTCCAGAGCGCTGACCCTGCTCAGCCTCCCCACAGGCAGACCAAGCTCATCTACCACAAGCTGTCTTTTGCTTTTAGTTCATAACAGTTATGAGCATCAGGGGAATTAGGTGAGTGGAATGAGGGAATTAGGAGACAATGGTAAACTGTTAATTCAGGATAGTATTAATCCAAAATGTAATTATTTAATAGCCTATTTTCAAGGATAAAGTAATAAATAAATCTATATAATGATGGAAAGGAGCTCATTATTTTTCTGGCCAGCCACATTAAAAGTTAGTGTTTGGAAGTTCACAAAAGAACTTGAAAGTGGCCACTTTTTTATTAAATGAAGAATTTAGATAAAATGAAAATGTTATCCTGATGACTACTTAGGGGGGAAAAATGGCAACCTCTCTGTCTTTTCATTGGTCTCTCATCACGCTGGAAAAGTGCTTCTGAGATTTAAGCACTTAGTCTGGGGAAAGATGTTTTGCTTTTATTTATATGTGAGTGGTCCTAAGCCAGTGTCCTAATAATTCCAACTGCTGTTACTGGCCATTTTCTTTGTCATCACTGAGTTGTGACAGGAGAGAAGGCAGCATTCCGAAATCAAGTCAAGGCTTATTTGGGAAATGGATCAAGTGTCTACTTCTTTGCCTTTTCCCTGCCCACCCTTGATGCTTTTCCAATTCCAGTAAAAAAAAACTTACCCTAAAAGAATCACAGAGTTTTGGAAATGTAAGGAACCTTTTAATATTATGTCATCCAGCCATTTTATCTATTTTGTTTTTGCTTCAAAATGATCTGCAGAGTTTAACAGATAGCTTATATATTTTGTTAGAAAAAAGAACAGATCCTTGTCCACCTCCCACACACTTGACTACCCTAGATGCAGCTATCTTCAACACTCTTGGCAAAGTCCTTTGCAATTAATTCCATATCTTTAAATAACATGCTTATATTGCTGTTTCTTCCTCATTCTGGTTTAGGCATTAGCTAATAACTTCTCCCTCTAGAAGATGAAGACGGATATCTTTGCCCCACTTTATCCCTACCACATACATGTATTCTTCTGCCTCCATTACCTCCCACACCACACCTCCTGCTTCATAGTATATCTACGTGATGATGGCACTTAGATCAATAGTGAGTATTTCATTACAGCTGCATAAATATTATGGTATACAGTCATCCTTTATTATCCCAGGGGGATTGGAGTTACAGAACCCCCTGTGGATACCAAAATCAGTGTGTAAGTCCTGTATATAAAATTGTACAGTGTTTGCATGTAACTTATACACCTCCCTCTGTATACTTTAAATCATCTCTAGATTATAATACCAAATGCAATGCAATTGCTACATAAATAGCTGTTATACTATATTGTTAAGGGAATAATGAAAAGAAATAAGTTTGTACATGTTCAGAACAAGTACAATTGTTTTTTTCAAAATTTTTTAATTCATGGTTGGTTGAATCTGAGGATTCCCCATGTGCAGAACAGAGGGTCAATTATACTATAATTTTCCTTTCCTGTATTACCTCTGAGCCACATCCCCAGCCCTATTTTGTGTTATATGTAGAGACAGGGTCTCACTGAGTTGCTTAGTGTTTCGCCTTTGCTGAGTTTGGCTTTGAACTCTCCATTCTCCTGTCTCAGCCTCCCAAAGTGCTGAGATTTCAGGCATGCGCCACCGTGCCCAGCTTACTTATTTTTCTTCAAAGGAAAAGATTAAAGCTCTTCACCAATTACCTTGATTGCTTCTCATACCATTTAAATGCATTAGCTTCTGTTCATTTCATTTTCTTGCATAAGTTTTCCCCAGAGCCTGTGACCTGCCCCAGTCTGGACTAGCTGCCCTCTAGGGCTTGCTGCACAGATGATACTGGGGTCTCCCTTCTCCATCGTGCTGAGGATCCTAGTCACCTGTCTGTGTTGGTTCCCCTGTTTGTCATATACACCTTCCTCTTTGTTGGTTCACTCCCCTATTCTGGTGGAGCACATCTTCCACTATCTCCAGTGTCCTCCAATATGAAAAGGACTCAGCAGAGGAAAAATCCTAGAAGACTCGTATGTCTATGTCTTATTGTAATCCTCACACTCGATAGATAGGGTAGCTGGTATCAAATTCTAGGTTGTAAATCTTTTTTTCCCCCTCCAAAATTTTGAAGTCTTTGCTCATTATCTTTCTTTCCCAATTACTTGGGAAATCCAGTACTGTTCTGATTCCCAATTTCCTAGTGGTGGCCCGTATCATCTTCCCAGAATCTTTCCAGTTTTCTCTCAGTATTTTCACGATGAAGCTCCTTGGTGTAGGTCTGTTTTCACCCAGTGTAGCAAGCACTCAGGGCATTTTCCATCTGCAAACTTGTGTTTTTCAAGTTTGGGGAATTTTTCTTAACTGTTTTTTTATTTCCTCCTCTCTTTCTTCTTCCTTTTATGCATATAAAATCTTCTGTATTTGTCCCCCAACATATTTATTTTTCTCTCTTCATTTTCATCTGTTTATCTTTTTATTCTATTTCTGAGAGATTTCCTCAACTTTATCTCCTAATCCTTCAACTCCATTTTTAATTTCCGTTACCATGTTTTCTAAGAATTCTTTTATCTTCCCTGAGTTTTTTTTAGCCAGCTTTCCTTATTCCGTGGCTTGTCATTTCTTCTCATTTCTCTCTGAGTATATGAGGCTTGTAATTTTGGTCTTGCCCTGATTTTTGTCTCTTCTCCCTTTTTGGTCGCAATCTTCATTCAGGTTGCCTTTTTTTGTTTGTTTTAGTCTGCATCTTTCATATTGGAGATTCTAGTCAGATTTTTGGGTCAATGGCCAAGCTTTACTAAAAGGTGACCTGGATGGGACCTAATAATGGAACTAATATTAGTATCTGTTAGTCTTTGCTGTTGAGCTGGCCACCTTTACTATAGAGATGATTCTAATTTCTTGTTTGATGGGGAAAGTCCCTGCTGGGACCTCTGGCAGGAAAGAGACCTAGGTCTTTCAGCATCTAATAATGCACATTCTCTTTCTCTCCCTCTTTTTTTCCTTAGTTCCTTCTAGTGTCTTTTAGTATATGGATCCTGTTCTATGGTCTCATCGGAAAATAATAATTGCAATAGTTTGAACAAGCACTTTATAAAAGAAGAATTATCAGTGGCTTAGAAGCACATGAAAAGATGTTCAAAGTCATTGGTTATGAGAGTGATACCAGTTAAGATCACAATGTGACATCACTTTGCACCCCCCACGTTTGAGAAGATGTGGAGCAACTATAGCACTGCTATTGGGGACATAAGAAGGTGCTGCCACTTCATAAAACAGTATAGCAATTTCTTAAAAAGTCAAATCTACTTATCATATGATCTAAAAACTCCACTGATAGAAGAGAAATAAAAACATATGTGCACAAAGAAAAAAAGAAAATAATAATAACAATAAAATAAAAATAAAACATTTCAGTCTTCTGCTGGCATGGGGCAGGCTATTCACCTGGCTGTTTTTCCTTGTTTTTCCCAGTGGAGGCTTAGGATTTGGTTCTCTCGAGCTTGCTGAGTTGCTTGCTACCTGTCTTCGTGCCTTCTAACTCCAAGGCTTTGTTTCTGTGAGCCTCTCCTCATCCTCTGCCTTCTTCTTTTTTTTTTTTTTTTAGTATTTTTTTAGTTGGAGATGGACACAATGTCTTTATTTTATTGCTTTGTATGTGGTGCTGAGGATCGAACCCAGGGCCTCACGCATGTGAGGCAAGCGCTCTACCGCTGAGCTACAATCCCAGCCCCATCCTCTGCCTTCTTATAGGTGTATATCTTTTCTTAAACCTTTATTATAAATTGTCTATAAAATTAGATGGGATGTGTTTCACTGCCTCTTCTTCCTTGCCTGTAAACCCAGAGAGGCCCAGAAAAAGTGCTGAGTGAGGATTCTCAGGTGGCAACATAACTGAGTAGCAGGACCAGAGCCAAGGCCTACAACTCCTGACTGCTCCTTCATGGCAGCCTCTTTCAACATAGACAAAATCACCAATAATGGATGAAACTATACTGAGCATGTTTCTGATTGGGTATAAATGGGTTTAAAAGGTGAGTTTGTAAAGAATTCTTTGCATTCTTAATGTTTTTATGAGTAAGTTATTATACATAATAGTGGGATTCATTGCCACACGTGCACATAACATAATTTGCTGTATTTCACTGAGTTCTCTGTGTCTTCGTTTTGATGAGCAGTTCATCACGAGACAGTAAGTTGGGAAGTAACTGAGGTCTTGCCAGTACTATGGTGCTGCACAGGCAAGCCCCACAGAGGGAAGCACTGGTGTCGAGTGTTGAGGAGATGGCAGCAGCCATGCGGATGCTGCTCTTTAACTTTGATAACTCTTCAACTTTCCATGTAACCAGAATTTTACCAGGTCTCACCTACATGTAGGAATGAATAGGATTCTAGTCAAATACCCAAATTTCACTGGTGCCTGTCCCATCTGCAATGGCAGATGCCAAGTGCCCTGTCAAGTACTGTCCAAGTCTATCTATAAGTCCCCAGTGCCCTGGGTGCTACAAACAAGTCCAATCCCATTGAGAGCCACCATTGCTCCTCGTCTCCCAGCAGACCCTGCAGTCTCCCACCAAGACAGCTCCATGACACATGGGAAAAGCACCCTTACTTGTCACAGCAGTCTAATGTGGTACTGCGTAGGCTTGATATTTTATAAACATTCTTCCTGTTTTAACTTTTTTTTTTGTACTGGGGATTGAACTTTGAGGTACTTTACTACAAAGCCACAACCCCAGCCCTTTTTATTTTTCTTGTTTTGAGACACAGTCTCAATAAGTTGTTCAGGGTCTCACTAAATTGTCAAGGCTAGCCTCAAACTTGCAATCCTCCTGCCTCGGCCTCCTAAAGTCACTGAGATTGCAGATGTGTGCCACTGCACCCAGCTCCTGTTTTAACTTAAAGGTCTCTTGTGTATTCATTTTCCTCCCTCAGCCCCAGCTCCATCCCTGTTTGTCTCTTGCCCTAGTAATCAAACATGAGTCTTGAAGTTAGCCTACTGTGGTTTACTAGATGTGTTCTCTGATAGCTGAGGCATGAGTCAATTCATCTTACCTTCATGGTGCTTTCTCAAACCTCAGCAAATGAACTTACATTGGACTTGCTGCACCAGCCCACCAGAAAGTTCTAAATTCTATAAATGGATATTGCTTTGTCTCAGCATCTCAAGCTAGGATCTTTGCCACATCTATTAATATATTCTTGTATACTTTAATTCTATATCCCAACATTTGGGTAGGGCCTTCTAGTCACAGGACAGTGGATAAGATGCTAGAGAAGTCAGAAAAGGTGGAAAATATTTGCTCTAAGAAAATATAGTGTTTGTACAAACAGATGCAGTAGAAGGAAAGTGGTATTTAGTTCAATGAAAGATCTATACAACGTGAGTTAGGAGGACTGAGTTAGGCAAGATGACCAGTGCAGAGCTGGCTGTGATCCCACCACTAAAGGAAGCATGCCAGAGAGCAAAACTGCATAACCCTGATTGTTATTATCGTTCACTGTCTTTGGCATAAGTGCTCAGAAAAATGTTGCTTAATTATCCAAATGCAACATTTGAGGAGCTTACGCTTGGTTGAACTAAGAAGGGATCCCCAATGAAAAATGAAAATGTCATTGTATGGAGAGTTTAATTCCAGGAAGATGTGTATTGATCACTTGCCTCTATCCATGTTTGCAACGATAATTAATACGTCTGAATTTTCAAATGCAAACAGATGCCTTGAGCTCATCAGCCCAGGTGCTGTGAAATAGAGCAGAGTTCTCCAGTTTGCTCTTGATTATCATTTGTTTCATGTATCATCCTGTGGTTAAGACAGATTTGAAATTCATATCCTTGCCTCAGTGACATGAAAACAGCTCTTGATGAACAAGGGGTTCCACATGAAACCCTCTCAGTATGAACTGTGGGGAACGAGGGAATTGGATATTTTTGTTGAAGAGCATGCAGCTCTCAGTTGTAACTTGAGTGTGGCACTTCTTTGCCAAAACAGGAAGATAGGTCACCTGAGAGCTGGCCTCAGATTGAAATAATTACATGATTCAGGGGGGATGAGGAGAGCTTCATATTTTATAGCATTTATCTAATAATGTTCATGTCTCTTAAAAGCATCAATATAGAAGAGAATTTTTTAATCTGACTACCATTATTTAATGCATAATTTGATTTACAGTAATCCCAAAACACATGTATTAGATGCCTACTCTGTACCGTGTAGTCTGGCAAACACTTTACAGATATTATTTTATTTGGCATGCACTGGTGGAGTTAACAAAAGGGACTTATTTAGAAACATAAATGATAGGTAGGTGGATAAATCAATTTCTGCCAAGAGCATTGTGTACACAAACCTAAAACTGTATAAAAATATTATAATTTGGCACACAAAATGAACTTCTCTATACTAATAAAGCTTTTTTCCTTTAAAATCTGTAATTATTCGACCACTATGAATATATTCTCAAATGTATCATTTAAAAGTATTCTTCTTTTGGTTGGATGCATTGGTACACGCCTGTAATCCCAGTGGCTTGGGAGGCTGAGGCAGGAGGATCGAGAGTTAAGAGCCAACCTCAGCAAAAGGGAGGCGCTAAGCAACTCAGACCCTGAGCAGGAGGACGATTTCTCGTTGCAGGACTCTGGGGAGAGTTTGCCCCACTGTGCCCTCAGCAGCATCCTCTGAACAGTTCATGGCCAGAAATGTGTCATGTAACCACTCCTAGCTGCAAAGGAGGCTGGGAAGAACCCTGCCTTCCTGAGACAGCTGTAGGAAGGGAAGAGAATTATTTTCTTCACCTTTCACTGGGTTTGTGGCAGAAGCCCCTATAACAAAAGACAGATTAACAAAAGGAAAGCATAAAATTTTAATTTTCTGTAACACAGAAGCCTTTAGAAATGAAGACCCAAAGAAACAGTAAACTCTGTGTTTTTTAGGCTAAGTTTGATAAAGATGTAGAAAGGTATATGGAAGTGACATGATCTGATAATATAAACTGGGGAAACGTAGCAAATCATGTTTGGATTCTTCTGTGTCCCTATGTTTTCAGAGATAAAGATGTTCCTTTCCTCCAGGTTTAGAGACAGAGCCTCTCAAATGAGAGTCTTTGACCAGCTTCAGGGGAAAAGGGTGAGGGAAAGTCAGAAAGTGACCTTCTGATTCAGGCAGCATGTCCTGAGCTCCAGCACTACTGATCTTCACCCAGGACCAATATCAAATTTAAGGTTCTGTTAGCAAAGCCAGGGAGTGCTGGCTGTTGTGTAGGCCTTGGTGATAGGATCAAACGGTAAAGAAAAAAAATCAGGATGATTTCTTTTTAATGAAGCAAGAAAAAAAAAGATTTTTTAATAAAACAGGTTTTCTGCTTCTGAAGTAATTATTTAGACTGCTGCAGCTAAAATACCACCCACAGGATCATTACCCCTCAAACTAAAAGCCCACTCTGTGAAAGTGGATTTGAAACAGAGCATCCTACAGATAAGCCAAGGTTTTATGCAAATGTTGTCAGAGAAATTTAAGTTTTTTCAGTATTTGTTTTCATACCCAGACTTGCAAATAGCATTTTCTTTTGTATAGCTTTGAGTTGTAGAACTAGTTATTGGTGAGGGAGGGCTTTTTTTTTCTTATTTAATAGTTTACTAAGACAGTGAGATTTTTATTATGTTTTAAATTAGATGGGCTCTTTGGAATGTCCTATGAGATGCCTCAAGAATTAGACCACAGGACTGGGATGTAGCTCAGTGGCAGAGCACTTGCCTAGCATGTGTGAGGCACTGGGTTCAATCTTCAGCACCAAAAAAAAAAAAAAAGAATTGGACCACAAAGCTGGTTTTGCTTCACTCCTCAAACATTAAATTGAAAGTCATCATAATGCAAATGTCTTACACCACAAATTATAAAAGATTAATCTTTTTGATTTAGGCAGTAACTTTATATATTTAAATATTTTTTTCTCATTTCCCCAGAATTGATGATGGCAAAGTATCATTTTTATTATGTTGCAAAGCTTATATCAAAAATTCATGACACTGAGTAGAGAAACTAAACATAATCTTTACATTTGATTGATTAATAACTTTTAGAAAGTTTATTTATAATATTTCCATTATTTCTGTATTGATATATATGGTATTTCTGAAGAAAAGAGAATGAGAAGAAAGAAAGAAAACACAAGCTATCCAGGATCCTTCCTTTATAAGTTTAGAAGTCTTAGAATTGAATAGTAGAAAAATTATAAACCAATTTCAATGTATGATAAAGAATAACTTTTGATAATTCATTTTTTAATTATGGAAGTTATATAAGAACTTAATCATACAGAGAATTTGAAAAATAAAAGTTATCTCACCAACTTAATACAATTACTAATGTCTAACTAATCCCCAGACCCTTTTCAGATATATATGGTTCATTGTATAAATAACATCATAGTATAAAATGCCATTTTATATCAGATCGTATTTATTTCCATAGCACTAAATATATTCTTTATTCATCTCTTCATGTTTTGCTAGATTTTATTTTTATCAAAGACATATTTTACACCCAAGTAGTTCTTCAGGGACTATTACGAAAACCACCAGCCCATCCATTTGCTACTCCCATATCTTCTGCATCAAAGGTAATCACCTGTTTTTATGTGATTTTTGTTTAGAGAGTTCTTTCCAACTTATCTCTTATTTCTCTAAATAAGATGTTTATGTGGGTCTTTCCAGACTTTTGTTCTCACTTTGGACAAGGATTGCATCGCTCCCTCTTATCATTCCTACCTCTATGTTCTGTTCCATTTTGCTTGCTTACTGATTTGTCTACATGTTTTTTATTGATTAAACATCAAGTTGTTCAAAATGTCCAGTTGGCTCAGATGTGTCAGATGCTATAGCAGAGTCAGCCACCTGAATAGACTTTCCCCCAGAGCTTTATGACCTAATGCAGTCTGCTCTGTATGCCCGACTAAACCCCAGACTCTTTTCAGATATATATGGCTCAGGATGACAGCTGTCATCTTGAGAACTTCCTCCACATGGGAACTTCCTCTTTGTCTCTGATGTTGCCTTACCTGCTTCATAGTTTTCATATTGTCCTCTTTTGGGTTTATCCTCTTGTTTTTGTGGAGTGCATCCTCCAGTATCTTTTTGAGAACAGGACTCAGGGAAATAAATCTTTCAAGATCTTGTATGTCTGAAAATGTCTTCATGCTAAGCTTACTCAAGATTAATAGTCTAGCAAGGTATAGAAGTTTATTTTGCAGTATGGTTTTCCTTCAGATTTTCAAAGGCATTATTCCATCATCTTCAAGGTCCACAAGTAGCTGTCGAGAAGTTTAAAGTTCTGGTGTCCTGATATATTTTATGTAATCTATTTTCTCTCCTTCTCCAAAAGTTTAAAGCTCTTCTCTTTCTCCAAATGAAGTGCCTTGGAGTAGGGTTTATTTTCTTCAATCATAAAGTATACTCAGTGTAACTTTTCAGTCTGTACACTTAAGTCCTTTCAGTTTAGGAAATTTTTTTTCTTGTTTGGGTTTTTGTTTAATCATCAATTTTCTTGATAATTTCTGTACCTCTTTCTTTCTCTTCTCTCATTCTGATCTTATTTGAATATTGGAACTTCCAGGCTCATCTATTGATTTTTTTTCTCATCCATTATCTTTTTCTCTATTTTTTATGAGATCTCCTCAAATTTTTATACAACCCTTATTGAATTAGCTCTACTGTTACACTTTTACTTGTCAAGGTCCCTTTCTTATCCTGAGTATTATTTTGTTTTGCTTTGTTTTGTTTCAGTGTCCCCTTTTATTTCATAGTTTCAGTAACTTAATTGAGAATGTAAATGATAGTTGGGGTATGGGGTGTTTTTTGGCATTTCCTTCTCCCTGCGTAATCTGTTTCTTCCAATAATTTTGTTGTTGTTGTTCCCTCTGAGATAGTGGCTTTTCTCAGATTTCTGATAATCCTTGGTTGTCTGTGCATACTAAAAGTGGCACTACAAATCTGTGGAGACAGAAGGTAAATTATCAGCTACCTAGTACTGTGGGATTTGGAGGAATGGAATGATTGCTAATAAATACAGTTTTATTTGGGGGTAATAAAAATATTTTTAAATTGGTAATCTAATAGTTGCACAACTCTGAATATACTAAAGACCGTGGAATTTTACACTCTAAATTGACCAATTATATGGTAAGTGTATATTTCAATGAAGCTATTTAAAAAAAAAAAAAAGTAGGACTCTAACAAAATGATTAAAAGCTCAAAGTGCATGGCAGTGGCTTCTCTATGGGTTCACTGTAGTGTGATTTGGCTGAGCTGTTTAGTTGGGGAAGCTCTGTCTCTGAAAGACTGTCTTTGTCTTTCTCTTTGGGATGACCAGATTCCCCAGAAGAGACCATAACCAGTCTCTCCACTCAGGAGGTGAAGACTGGCTGCCAGCATTATAGAAGACAAAGGAGGAAAGTGGCTATCTCTGCATCCTGCAGGCTAACACCACCTAAATCCCCCCAGTTGGAGGAAGGTTTCTTAGGTGCTGCTGTGCCTAGTGATCCCCAATCCAGAGCCACTCTATTCCACCCACTGCAGAGAATAAACCTCATTTAAAAAATTGAAGAGCTGAGAAAGAAGCAGTTAGCCAGTGGTAGATTCTAGGAGGTAATCTGCCTACTTCTTAACCAGACTTTTAACCAGAGATCTTATCTGAGCTGTTTCCCCCTTTCCCATCTCATACATATTCAAAGATTCCCTGCGCCTCTAATTCCTGAGTATACGTTTGTTTTTGCAGTGCTGGGATTGAAATTATAGTTATTTATGTAAGTACTCAGAATTGAACCTATGGGTGCTTTACTACTGAGCTACATCCCAGTGCTTTTTTATGTTTAATTTTAAGAAAAGATCTCACTAGATTGTCAAGGCTGGCTTCAAACTAGCCATCCTCCTGTCAGCCTCCTGAGTAACTGAGATTACAGGCGTGTGCCACTGCACCCAGTTTGTTCCTGAGCTTTTTGAGGAGTCTGTGGATCATATTGGTCCTAGGCTTTTCCCTTATTTTTGTGGATTTTGGGAGAGAGAGCTTCTATTCATACCATGTTTCCCTGCACAGAAATACACATTTCACCTTCTCCAATTATTCCAGGCCATTATAATCTGTACCATCAAGATCATTCAGCTCAACGCCATGGGTGCAATCCCCAGCATGAACACACACATAAATAAAATATATACATATCTATATGTGTTTGTGTGTATATTTAATTATATATATTATTCATTTAATATTCTGGTTTGGGAAAAAACCAGAATAAGTATTGTTTTGGTACAAAATATTCCTGTTTTGCACAGAATCAAAATATTTCAGCATATTTCTTCTCTACCAAAAGTGGAATTATTTTTCATGTACAAATAGAAAAACTGTCCCCTCAAAATTGAAGAGAACCAGTTAAGTGCACTTAAACTCATAAAGCATATGATTAGCTATTTAAGATAAATAGATGAAGTGAGTTTCTGGTCAAGTCATGAAACATTTCTTTACCCTTACAAGTGATTAAATTGTTGCTGCCTCATAGAAAAGACATATGTTTTATTGTTGTATTTACCATAGAAAAACTAGAGGCTTAATACTTATTCTACATCTTCTCTTTTGTTTCTCTGATGTTAAGGGAGTTAATTCTGTTCTTCTAGACTGAATCAAGAGCTTAAAGGATTGAAATGATTGAGGAAGCTGGGTATAGTGGTGCACACCTGCAATCCAGAAACTAGGGAGGCTGAGACAGGAGGATCTCAAGTTTGAGGCCAGCCTCAGGAACGTAGCAAGACCCTGTCTCAAAAAAAAAAAAAGATAGGGGCACGGTGGTGCATGCCTGTAATTCCAGTGGCTCAGGAGGCTAAGGCAGGAGAATCTTAAGTTCAAAGTCATCCTCAGCAACTTAGTAAGGCCCTAAGCAACTTAGCAAGATTGTGTCTCAAAATAAAAAGGGCTGGGGATGTGGCTCAGTGGTAAGGTGCCCCTGGGCTCAATCTCCAGTACCAAAAAACTATATGTGTATAATGAGAGAACAGTGGCCAAGCTTACTATCCTCTGTGATACCTGGCCTTGCAGCTGATTTAATTCCTTTTTACTTCTGGTACCTAGAATTGTGCCTGATACCCAGTTAATATTTCCTAAATAGTTATCAGGTAAATAAGAGAGAACCATTTTTAGCAGCACAATTGTGTCATAATATATTGACAATTTCAAGGCAATTCTATATTGTCTTCTCCTCCAACTAAAACAATGCAATATAATAACAACCATTATTCAACCAAAGTCTACTTTTTAATACCTGTGGATCACTAAGATTGCTATTCTCTAGAACCTTACTATTCTTTCTCTCAATCTGAAATGCCACCCTCCTTTTACTTTTGCAAAGAACCTTTTCCTTTTTTTACTTGCTAGGGATTGACCCCAAGGCCTTAGGCACCCTAAGCACAGTTTTACCACTGAGCTACTTTCCAATCCCTGAAAAGAACCTTTCTCACTGTATCGTTGAAAGAATATTTGATTTAGATTATAATGCATGACAACTTGACCTTTCCAAAGCATCTCAACCATTCAGGACTGGCTGCAGAATTGGCGGGGTCTCATGCAAAATAGGAATGTGTGACCCTTGTTCAAAAATCATTACCAATTTTGAGATGAAAACAGCAGAGCATTAATCTAGGCACAAGACCCTTCCAAGCACAGGAACCCATGCAGTTTCAAAGGAACTATACATAATGCCTTCCCTGAGACCATTTCTAAAACGAAGACACTTTTGAAGTTCCCACCAATAACAGTATGCATTGTTTTAGCTATTGCAGTGACTAACACGTCCCCTGTTCATGGATTTTTATTTTGGGAGCAGCTAGGGACAGTTCATTATAAAGTCCATACCTAAAACTCTGTGTTTCAGGTGTCCTTGATTTAAATCACTGAGCTATCACACTTGGGATGATAGTCCTTTTACTGCATTCTTTCTACCATGAGCATTGAGTATTTGGTGGTAGTGATTTCAGGTGCTTTCTTCCTGCTCTAACAGTAGCTTTCAATGGGTCAGATTCTTCAAGCCAAATTAAATTAAAACTTGAAGTCTGATCCCCAAGGAATAGAGAACTTGCATTAAAATATACCTTCTATTTCATAAGCTTCTGGCAGTTTGAATAGCTACTTATTTTCCCCCATCTCTCTTGTTTTTTCAGCTCAATGCATCTGAGCACCTGGTGTTCATATCAGAAGAAAATGAAATCTATAGCATTTTTCTTCCCCAGTCTTTAAACTTCCTTCTCTTTGGCTAGTGGGCATCATTCTTCTTTGAAACTGCTTTTGTATTCAGGCCCCTCCAAGATGTCCTCAGCTTGTTTGTTTTGAATTTCTAATCTAATAGGCACTAAGAAATGCATGTGCTTCCACCCTTGCCCATAGAAGCACTTTACACTAACAGAGTGGACTGAAACATCTCTTAAGGATTTATAAAAGGATGATTAGGATGCCATTAAGAAGTAAAGGTCCCTCAGGGAAGTAAAGGTCTAATATTTATTCATCATGAGCAAACATCCGATCTTAGCTGTCTCAAAACAGGGCATGTATTAATACCTTGAACTTGGAATAAATTGCATCGCAGTCCTGTAGTTGCCCTTCTGTGAAGGGTGCTCCCTTTGATCTGTTGTAGAATATGCAGTACTTGACCCTGGGCTGCCCTGACTCCCTGTGCAGTCCAGGAAGCTGATGAGGCTCTCACATGGGTGCAGGCTGAGCGTTCTTCTTCCCAAGGGCAAAGAGTCAAAAGCTAAGCATGGATGTTACAAAGAAATGATTGTGCTACCTAAGGCCAAGTTTCATAGTGCAGTTAAAGACATAGGCTGCTGTGAAAATGCAAAGCCCCTCCTGATGCCCAGCAGCCATCTGGGGGAACTGCTGTAGAGGGAGGAGAAGCAGTGCATGGTGTTTTCATTTAGCTAGAATTCTTTTAGGCTCTCTTGTAACCCTGCCATTCTGAAATTCTCTTGAAATACCTCCCAAGAGGACATGACTTGTTGATCATAAATACAGAGTCCCGTGGGAGGGGAAAAAGCATCTGTTACACATACAATCCCTCTCTTCTCTTCCTTATGAATAGGGCAGAATCAAACCAGCAAGCACGTGGCATGTGGCACACTGTGTTTCCTTTGAGAAAACTGCCAGGTTATATGGCCAGGCTCTTTTTGTTCAGTCAAGTAACCTAGCATAGAGCTTTTGAATGCCCCTCTGAAATTGACCAAAAAAACTACTGAACCTCACTGGGCCTCAGTCTCTTCATCTGCAACAAAAGAATAATGACATCTAGTTCAAAAGATTATTGGGATGCTAGGAGTGATGGCCTACTCCTGTAGTGACTGCTACTCAAAAGACCAAGGCAGGAGGATCACCCAAGCCCTGAGGTTCAAGACCAGCCTGAGCAACACAGAGACCCTGTCTCTTAAAAAGAAGAAGAAAAAAGATTATTATAAAGATGAGATGTATATGACTATCTAGTACAGAGAATAGGATGGGATACTCGAATAATAGACAAATATGATTTTGAAGGCATTCTACATGCTAGGCACTATACCCAACTAGCAGGATCAAAGAATACCTAGGACTCACCTAGGTCCCCAGAGATGAGTAAGTCCACATCATTTTTACTTTACCTCTGAGCCTCCAGCTTAGAAGCAGTTTCATCACTGATCCCAAGTTTTAAGTGACTATGAAGCTGTAATTTAATCTGAAAGTACAGGGTGAAAATGAGTGCAGAGGGTGCCACTGGAAAGGCTAATGCACTGCTCAGCCATACTTTATCATGGCCACCTCTGATGGACAATCTAGTTCTGCAAGACAAAGCCTTTCAGCCTGTACTAATACCAATCACACACGAGAAGTAGCTTAAAAAAATTAACCCAATTCCCCTAGCACATTGGAAAGATACAAATATTGCCCTATAAATGATTGATGAAGAAAATAAAGTCACTCTTAAACATTTAAATTAACTATAAAGAGACCAGTGCTTTGTATTTGCTAAGAGTTAAAAGAGTCCCCTAGTATCTCAGTGGTTCTATACGTAAGCCATCAAAAAAAAAAAAAGAATACAGGTATCTATTCTTTTAAGGCAATTAGTGTTCAGAAAGCAAAACCATAGAGATATGCAGAAAGCACAGGAGCCCGCTGCAAGAGCTCTCAATGGCTACAGATAGAACAATTTGAGCCATAAAATAACATAGTATTGAATTACAATCCAAAAAATAGATAAATATCCAAGAGTCCCAATGGATATTAATGTATGGTTGGATAAATAAATGGGGGAGAAAAGACAAAGCTCCCATAGAGAATTCCAAATACTTTGTGTAGATACTGCCAAGGAAGTGGAACATAGTATCGTATTCCCTAACTGGGGCTATATGTAGTGCCATGCTGCCCAAGAGTACAACTTGGAGAGGGAAGTGGGGGCAGCCTTACAGAAGCCTGATGCACGCTACCTTGGCCAGGTAATCAAGGTTAACAGTGATAAGTCATGTTGATAGTACGTAGCCTTGAGGTCACGGGAGGAGAATGGCACTTTACCTCTGTAACTCTCCTCCCAAACGCATAAACACTGTCCAACCATAAGAAAAACATCAGCCAAACCCACATTGTGGAGCGTTCTACAAAACACCTGATGAGTATCCTTCAAAACCTTCTAAATCATTGAAAACAAGGAAAGTCTGAGAACCATTATGGTTCCTAAGAGCCCAAAGGGACAGGACAACTAAATGTAATGTGATATCTCATGAATGGAACAGAAAAAGGATATGAAGGAACTAACAAAATATGCATCTAGTATGGCATTTATTTTTTGTTTTTGTTTTTTTTTAAGGCGTTGCACCTCCTACATCAAAGTGGCAACACAGAAACCTACACCATTACCATAACTGCATTACATTACAGTAGCACTTTGTTATAATGTGAATGTTGGGAGAATCACATTTGTTTAAAAAATGCCTCTTGAGATTTCACTTGAAATGATGGGAAACTCAGTCTAACAGCTGTGTACACAGGGGACAAATTGGTCATTGTTGAATACTGTGAGTCTTTTTGCAGCTGGGTTTAACTGATTACTATATGGCACAGATCATATTTTAACCTGTCATAGAATCCATATAACATTGAGCATGTATAACTTTGAGTCTCATAGCTCCAACTTCCCAGTTTCCAGAATTTAGGGTTGGATCAAAGAGGTTTTTCATGCATTCATTCCAGTGCTAAGGAAAAGTTTCTGGCTTATATCCAGCCATCCATATTGGACATTCAGTCAGATTAATTTCTTTATGTCCCAAACATAGATAACCAACTAGGTAACTCCTAAGAAAAGGGTGGATGTTGTCAAAGCATATCCCAGGTGCTGCAGGCTTATGAAACTTCATTTGAAAATATCCACTCCGTGGCCTTTGTCACTCACCATTAATTTAATGTGCTCTTGTTCACGTCACCCCTTCCCTTTTCTGCCCTCAGAGTAATGAGAACCGAAGAAGGAAGGCATGTGATTTCTCTGACACTGGTTTTGTGCACACTATTGGTTTTTTTTATCTTAATACCTTTCCTCAGAAACAATTAGCCCTTCTCTTCCTGAGAAAATGTTAACATTTCCTGTGAACTCGTGTGTTGTTTAAATTTATTTCATTTGCATGACTATTCTTGAGTACTCCTGTGGAAGTTAGTCAAGCCTGATGAATGAATCAAATGAAAGTGGAAATAGGTAATAAACTACTCCCCACTAATAGTAAGTGGTCTTTTTCATGAGGGTCTCCATGCCACTTAATAAATGATCTCTCCAAAGAGATTATATAGTTTCTTAATGCTGCAGTGAGAAGTTTTCTATCAGTTTCCTTCCCTGGATGAAGTGCTTTGCTGTAGGAAAACAGAATTCCATAAGGCCAAGCCCTCAAATATCATGGCATATGTAACAATTCTGTGAACATAGTAGGTATCAGATAGGTTTCTTTGCTTATAAGCAAGAAAACCTGAGTGGCAAAGGGAATTACTGGAATGATAACAATTGTTGACAAAATCCAGAGAAAAAGCTAAACTACCAAGACACACTGAAGGCCCACAGCTTAGCGGAAGCAGTCATTCATTGATCAGTATTCATTGACCTCTGCCCTGTCCCAGGCACAGTGCTTCAGGGTGAGGGTGTAGTTCTTCCAGGAATCTTCATGACCCGTCCTTTCACTGAGCTTGTCTCTAGAGGATCTCAGATCCATGGACTTGCTGCTCATGTTATTCCTCAACTCCTACTGCTTTTCACCCATCATTCACCAAGCTGCCCAAGATTTGGATTCCTCAGTGTCCATAAGTCTGCATTGAGTCAAAGGCTGACTCTCACATGGGTGAGGTGCTGTGACACAGAATAAGGAAAGGATAGTTCTTCAAAGGCACAGTAAGATGCTCTTACCAACAGAAAAAAAAGGTGCTCTGGGTGAGCCAAAAGAGAAGTCCACTCCATTGATGTTAGTCAGCTTTACATGGTTGTGATAACTAAAATATCTGACGAGAACAACCTAGAAGAGGAAAAGTTTATTTTGAGCTCACGTTTTCTAAGATTTAGACCACTGTCTGCCAACTCCATTGCTCTAGGCCTAAGGTGAGGCAAAACATCATGGTGGAAGGGCATGGCAGAGATGCTGTTCTCTTCTCATGGAGTCAGGAAGCAGAGAGAGAAAAGAGAAGGGACTGCAAGGAAGATGAACCTTCCTGGGCCTGTCCCATTGACCCACCCCCTCCAGCCATGCCCCATTTGTCTACAGTTACCACCCATTTAGTCCATTCAAGCTAGGATGGACTAGGGTGGACATAGTCCATTCAAGCTAAAAATAGGTGATCGCAGATTAGGTTACAGTTCTCATAGTCTAATCACTTCACCTCCAAATATTCCTACTCAACACAGCTTTTTGGGGGTACCTAGATTCATAATAACACCACTTAATAGTGTAAAGAAAGGAAAGTGAAGACTCAGATCTGGCTAGAAATTCTAATTATGTCACTTACATATAAGTATAATCTTATATGTTCCCACAGCTTCTCTAAAGGTCGTTTATCTCATCTGTGTAAAATGGAAATCATCATGCCTATCTCAGAGAATTGTTTCGTTTAAATCAAGATCAAATTAAGAAGCTTGTTGACAATTTGCTCTAATAATTCCTTAATAAGTTGGTTGTATTTTTACCTGGTTGTGAAATATTCATAGCAAGTATAGATGTTTTCCTTCCTTTTCTACCAAATGATGTCCCAGTACACTCTGTTCATGTATTTTTTATCTTAGTATGAAATGCATTCTGGGATGGACGCTGTGTTAGAAGCCTTCCATTGACATGGGCTGACGAGAAAGCTTTGCTTGGCGAACTGTTGCATTGGCCTCTTCAAAAGGCACATCCTCGACCCGCTCCTCCTGTGCACCATGAGAGACATAAATAGTGAAATCTGCAGGCACGGAATCTCTCCAAGCTATTCCACTGCTCTTTTCTCAAAACCAAGGCAGACACCATGTTCTCTATGTTATGCTGAAGTTCTTACATATAGAGGGAGGCGGTATAAGGGAACTCAGCATTCACTAGCCAGCCATACTGGGCTTAGAAACCTGTGTCTTGATCTCTCTTTTTTTTTTTTTTTAAACCAACAGAGTAGAAGGGGATCAAAAGGGAGAGAGAGAAGGGGAGGGGAGGACATAGGAAAGTACTGGGAAATGAAATCTACCAAATTATGCTGTCCATATACAGCACACCACACAGTGAATACCACTTTTATATATAATTATAATGTACTAGTCAAAATTATAGTAAAAATAGAATAAAGCAAACAGATTAGGGGGAGGGAGGAGGAGAGGGGATGAAAAGGTACCAAAGAATGAGATTGATCAAATTATGTTATATGCATGTACAAATATGGCATAATGCATCCCACTATTATGTATAATTGCAATGCACAAATTAGAAAATTAAAAATCTAAAATTATTAGAAAAAAGAAGACTGTGTCAGGCTTCTCAGGCTACATGTTCCCTGTGTGCCCCCTGATGGGTTGTTGAAATTGTAGAAGCAGTCGTATATGTAAAGTTCCAGACTAAGTGCCTGGATGAGAGGAAGCTGTTACTCGCACTAGTGGCGGTAATTATTCTTCTTTGATCTCAGCCACAGTATACTTAAAAGCATAGAATATTTTTAATTGAGCAATGTTTAAAAAATAAAAGAGACCACAGATTCAGAATTTATAAACAAGATGCAGCCATTGGGGCTGGGATTGTGGCTCAGTGGTAGAGTGCTTGCCTAGCATGCATGAGGCACTGGGTTCGATTCTCAGCACCACATATAAATAAATGAATAAAATAAAGGTCCATTGACAACTAAAAAATATTAAAAAAAAAAAAAGATGCAGCCATTGATAAGAAACTGCCAGAAGATGGAAGAATGCTCACCAGTCCCAGGGCTGGGACTGCCATACCCGGTTTTATAACAGCCGATGTTACACAATGTTACAAGATATCTCTTCTACCTGAGTGTATCCTCCACCTCCCACCCCAGGCTCTTCCGAGAATTGCTTTATGAACTACCGGAAAAGAGGCTTGTTCTGGAAAGTAAACAGACTTCAGTAGGGAAGACTGATAATACACATTTGCAAGAAGGTCAAATATACATTTGGAAACAAAAGAAGTCAATGTTTTTTCAGAAGAACAAAGGAAAGGGTGACATTGAAAATCTGCAAAAGGACCTTAGTGGATGTTTAAGTAAATAACATTGAGGACATATTTGTTGAATTTCTAAAACTCAAAACATGAAATTCTTTTGGTCATCGAAGCTAATTTCCTTATTTTAAAAAAAAGCTGAAGTTCTTCATATGTCCCTATATAAAATTACCCAGCATATTTTAGACCGTAATATTATTTGTTTTCTTATAGCAATCTCCAGAACATTCTAAGTTCAATAAATAGCTTCAACAGCTGGGGAAAAAAGGCAACAACAACAGAAAGCAATCATTTAGCCCAACACCTTTACTTTAAAAAATCAGGACACTGAGGTACATAGAGGCGACATTACTTAACATCACATATGTAGTTACAGAATCAAGACTAGCATCTAGTCCCTCAATTCTGAACCCAGTGCCTTTCCATTGATCCATCTTCATATATTAAAAGGAACTACACTAACTTTCTAAAATCATTGATAAAGTCTAAAAATGCTTGAAGGAACATTTGTTTTCCCTTAAATTGTTTTTCACTGAAACTCTGTGCCATCTAGAATTATAGCCCAGGGTTAATTACATGTTGTCAAGATCAGGCACTCTGCCAAGTCTTTTAAATGCTTATTCATTATGTACTTGTAACAAGACTGGCCCAAGCTTTGATGATTACCACGGGTGTTTGGTTGTTCCTGGCAATTAGTAGGAAATTGTCCTAGACGTGCAATACTGCGTAGAGTGGAGTGATCTAAGATCATTTTTCCCCCAACAGGAGGAAAAGTGTCGCTGAGACAAAAATGGATCATTAACACCAAGATAGAAGAAATCTTGTTCATATAAACATTGTGAATTTTAGCACCTCAAATATGTTATGCTCCATATATGAAGGTGTGCACCCTTTTCAGTTTCCAATTTTTAGAACTGAAAAGGATGGACTGTAACTTTTATTTTGTTTATTTATTTACTTATTTTTATATCAGAGATTGAACCCAGGGATGCTTAACCATTGAGCCACATCCTCAGCCCTTTTTATTTTTTTTATTGAAAGACAGGGTCTCACTAAGTTGCTTAGGGCCTCGCTGAGGCCGATTTTGATCTTGCAGTGCTCCTGCCTCAACCTCTGTGCCACCATGCCCAGCTGAATTGTAATGTTTAAAAATCAAAATGTTCATTTAATCATGCTTTGAACATCTGTTGAGTAAGAAATCAGGAATGGGGCTGGGACTGTAGCTCCATGGTAAAGTGCTTGCCTTGCATGCGTGAGGCACTAGGTTCAATCCTCAGCACCACATAAAAATAAACAAATAAAGATATTGTGTCCGTCTACAAATAAGAAAATATTAAAAAAAAAAAAAAAGAAATCAGGAATGAACCTACGCATTTGAGTGCCCCTTGCTATTTGTTATTTTGGAGTCCCACCAGGATCTTTGGTTCTCTGACATCCACTGCCCCAACATTTTGCCAATAGCCATAATGATTCCAATGGAAGCAACAACTTCAATAGCTCATGCTAAAATTGGCTCCTAATGTTTTAATTTTTGCCTTCAGGCAGTGGTATGCTGGAATGGAGCTTGCTCATTCTGCCTTATGAGAATCAACTGTCAAATTTTGCAGGCCAGTTTAAGCACAGCCATTATTAACAATTAAACTACATAAACTTACAATTAAATGAATTATATTCTTTAAAGGTAGTAACTCAAAACTGATCTCTTTCTAATTATTCTATTGCACATCTACCTGTGCTTTTTCCTTCTTCTTTAATTAATTTATTTATTTATTCTAATTAGGTATATATGACAACAGAATGCATTTTGATTCATTGTACACAAATGGAGCATAATTTTTCATTTCTCTGATTGTGCATGATGTAGAGTAACACCACATGTGCAGTCATACATGTACCTAAGGCGATGATGTCCATCTCATTCCACCATCTTTCCTGCCGGCGTGCCCCCTCTATCTCTGCCCTCCCTTTTGCCCAAAGTTCCTCATTCTTCCCATGCTGCCACTTGTGTTTTTGAGATTATGTATGTATATTTACCCACATAGTGAAAATACTCTATAATTGTGGTTTACTATGCAATTGATCCTTAAACTCAGTGACATCATATTAATACATTGAATTAGAAGTATTTATTCCACAACAATTAACAAACACTACAAGTTGGTGCTAGATTTCTGGTTTTGTGCATTATCTGTTTTCAAACTTTAAAGTACATTGTATCTACAGCTGTTGCATTATCAATAACACCTATAAATTAAAAAATAATCTTTAAGTATTTGAAAATTATTTTCCCATGCAGCCAAGAAATCACTCATACAGTTGACAAATGGATGAAATTCTGACAGGTGTCTTTATCTTATTTTCATCTTATTAATGTAAAGGAGAATATCAGCCAACATCATATTAGAACTATACACTCATCAACTGCAATCATAGTTTGGCTACAGATGGAAAAGGTCTACAGAAACATTCTGTGACAATCAGTTTATAATGTTGAATTTACAGTGAAGACTATTGTATGTTTCATCACCTATCAATATTTTGTTATACATCCCTTTTAATAAAATTCATTTTAAAACATCTTATATACAAATATATAAGCATGGGGGGTTCTCCAGAATTCTGTAAACATTTTACCAATATGCCACTTCTTTTGAGCCTCTCAAGTCTATAAGATGTTTATTTGTTCATATAATAATCTTCAATGATAATACTAATAGTTAAAATATATGAACACAGTCACAAACATTATGAGTCAGCTTCACTAAATCCTCACAAATGCCCTTATATCGCCAAAGTCAAAAAGAAAATCATGAGGATAAATTCCAGCACCTACAGCATTAAGCAGAGAAGAGGACATTTAAAAGTTATCTTCCAATAGCAAGGAGCGTCATAGACCCTTGGATTTGTGTAATTCAAGTTGACTCTACATAAATTAGGAGAGTGTATTAGCTTTCTATTGCTACAACAAAATAACCTGAGCTAATTAATGTATAAAGAGAAAAAAGTTATTTTGGCTCATAGTTTCAAAGGTTTCAGTATAAGATTGAGCAGACCATTGCTTTGGGCCTCTGGTGAGCCAGAAGGGCAATGCCAAAGGGCAATGCCAGGAAACACATGGTAGGACAAAACCACTTACATGATCAACCCGGAAACAAAAAGAGGAAGAGCAAGGACCATGGTCCTGCAGTCCCCTTCAATGGCATACCCTCAATATTTGTGGACCTCCCACTAGGCCCTGCCTAGGTTCTGCCACCTCCCATACCACCACCATGGGCACCAAGCCTCAACACATGGACCTTTGGGTTACACTTTTCCAATTCATAGCAGGAGTGATTTTTCCCCATTATATGGATACATAAATAAAGAACCAACTCAGAAAGATAGAGTAACTGCCCAAAGCTCAGTTGAATAACCCTCATTAGAAGGGGAACCCAGAGATGAGAACCCAAGCTATCAAGTGTCTACTCCTAAATCAACTCAGATGCAATATAACAACTTTGTCTAAAGAAATGCTGTGAAGGAACCTAGATACTAAATATTTTGATATCATTTTATTAATAGCCATTAAGTTATTTCATGTAAATAGGATTTAGATACCCATGTGAAAGACAGGCATTGTCCAGAATAACTGGAGCTTAAATCAAACTCAGAAAATGGATAACTTAGAGTTCTCTAGAGTAAGTAGAATATATAGGGAAAGAAATAATTTAAATAACAGCTTTTAAACTACAATATTTGTATTTACAAATTACTAAGCATATTTACACATAACAAGAAGTCAGGTATATGCACAATGTTAAATAATGGGCGCCATATTTGTGGTGTTTAACAAAATGCCAAATCATTTTATTAGTTTACTTATGTGCACTTTCTGGAAGGTAGTGTGACATGGTAAATGGCTATATATCTAACCTCAGTAACATCGGTAGTATGCAGACCTCCCAAACACCAACCAATTCCCAGCCTGCTGAGAGGAATAGCAATCCCTGTGGACACTCCTAACACCAGCTCTAGAGTAGAGGTGACACAAACCTCAGAGGCACGGGCAGGGCTTTGGGCAGCCTCTGTGATCAACATTTCCCTTCTTGTTCTTTGCCACCTTCCCTAAGATGGCTCATTTGGGTCCTCAGTTACTCACAGGCACACCAACACCATTTCTGGACAGACTGTCTCACTGCCTTCACTTTCCTCTAAGCCAGTGTTTTCTTAAAGTGCAGATTTTAGAACCACTTGCTTCAGAAACATGGTTAAAAATACAGCTTTCTGGTCTACTGTCAATTCTAGTGCACCTTGAAGTTTGAGGACTGCTGTTTAAGTAAATGAATGTACTGACCTTTGATTCTAACATGCCTCATGTTGCTCCCCATCTTAAAAAAAAGGGCTTGGTGTATATTATTTATATTATCATATAATACAATGTATTATCAAATATAAATTATTAAAGCTGAAATATGATTTAGAAACTGGAATATATCTCAGTTCTCCTCCTCAGACGCCCCAGTACCACATAACTCCCAGACATCTCAGCCACGGTGGTTCCTAGGCAGGCACCTCCCCTTCTGTGCCCACTAGGACTCTGTTGGAATTATTTATCCCTAAACTATGTTATGTTCCTAGTGATGCAGGATGGGGTGTTGACCTGTATAGCAGAGACTAGTAGTTACTGTGACATTTTCCAATTATTCAAGTCAGAACTTGTAATTAGTTTGGTATTGGCCTAACCATGGATGAGAAACCTTACAGTCACTCTGCACCTCTTCGAAGCTAGCAGGCACACTGAAAATCAATTCTGCTTATGGTTTTCCAGGAGCTCTAGACAGTTATAATTACAATATGCATCTGTGATGGCCTTCCTGTTTTCATTGTATTTTTTCAGAAGCTTCTTATTCATAATAATTTGGATATTGACTAAATGGTACCACTTATATGCTGAGGGTGGTCATTTCAACCCTGTGCATTTTTAGTACATTGATATGGTGAAAACCAGAGATTGTAAAATCTGAAATCTAAGGTACAAGCATTCTAAAGATTTCTGATCAATAGTAAAGGCTCAACAAACTTTTGTTGGGTTTTATTAAAGAGATGGATCTTACCTTCTTTTTTTGTTATCGGGGATTGAACTCAGGGATACTTGACCACTGAGCCACATCCCCAGCCCTATTTTTTATTTTATTTAAAGACAGGGTCTCAATTT
The DNA here is from genome assembly GCA_028644305.1 of Xerus rutilus. NCBI lineage: Eukaryota > Metazoa > Chordata > Mammalia > Rodentia > Sciuridae > Xerus > Xerus rutilus. The sequence goes on along the minus strand of CM053399.1, from coordinate 122,009,010 downwards.
TGCTGAGGCTGGCTTTGAACTCACAATCCTCCTGCCTCAGTCTCCCAAGCCACTGGGATTACAGGCATGTGCCACCATGCCCAGCCGAGTCTTACCTTTTTAAGGACAGAAAATGTAGTGTTTAGCAAGGAATAGCAATAGTGCTCTTTTTCGGGTACTTAGAATATAAATTAACAAAAGGTTAATGTGTCCCTTCATTTATGAGTTTATGTCAATAAAAGGGCTTTTTCCCCCTAAAATGGTGTTATGGTGCTAAGGAAAATTGAGCGAGTCATTCAATTTGCCATGGCCAAGTTTTCCTTTTAAACATTGAAATCACCTGGATTAGTTGATGAGGCTGCAGTTATAAAGTACCACAAACTGTATGAACTGCAGTGTCTCATGGTCCTGGAGGCCATCAGCTTCAGACCAAGGTGTCGGCAGGGCTGGTTCCTCCTGAGGGTGTGAGGAAGGGTTGTTCATGGCTCTCTCCTGGTTACCAGTGTTTGCTGACAATCTTTGCATGCCTGGGCTTATCAATCTTTGCTTTTATCTCCACAGAGAGTTCTCCTTATGTGAGTTATAAATATCTACCTTTTATAAGGACCCAGTCATACTGGAGTATGGTACACCCAACACTGGTGTGACCTCATCTTAACTAATTTTATCTATAATGACCCTACTTTCAAATAAGGTCACATTCTTAGCCACTAGGCACCAGGACTTCAGCATACAAATTTCAGCCCATAACACCATATCTGAAGAAAGCTTTGTTTTCATGGGTTGTTTTTGTTTGTTTTCATTCCCAACAGCAGCAAATGTTATGAGATTGCAGAGCATCCAACTGTAAACCCCCATCCGTGGGCGTCACATCATTGAGGTGCAATATGGAGGGATGATGGTGGTAGGTTAGGCATTGTTTCCCATTCACTTCATCTTAAACCTTCATTGATTCCATTAGTTTACCCAACAAAAGGCGTCTCCAGCTCAGCCTATGGTATTTGGGATGTGACACTTTGATCTCAAACTTTTGCTTGAGAGAGGGCCAGCTCAGGCTAAAAATCAAACTTCTAGAAGCTGGAAGAACCTCATCAAATCCATACTTTTGATTTTTTTTACAGGGAGGGAACTCTGGGAAAAGTTTAATGTCTTATTCAAATAGAACCCATTCAGCCACATGGTACCATGTTGGTACCAGAATTCAGCTGTCCTGCCTCTCATTGTGGCTATTTCTTCCATATATACTGCAATTCTGAGACAAGGAGGGCACGAGTCCCTTGTGATTTAAAAGGTTCCAGCCTCTATTCCTTTATGTTGCTTGTTTCTACACGGAGAGTACAATCAGCTCTGTTCTCAGTGCATACTGTCCATTGGGAGATACCTTGTGAACTGCCTATGCTGTAATTTTTTTCAAATCCCCCAAAGCCTCACCTCGGGGACCTACTTCAATATCAATCTCTCAACTTCTTGGATCTCAGCTCTAGGAAGGGAACTGATTCTGATATTAGTCTCTCTGCCAAATATGAACAGGAAAAACACATCTTAGCACGAAAGCCATTCAGTATGGTGAAGCCCCATAGAAATTAAACTGACCATCAAGGTTTTGTTGTGGATTTTTTTTTATTTTATGTATTATTTTGGTCAAGGTTTTTGTACATTTATTTTTATAATAATCAAATATTAATTATTACTTATTTTTAACATGTACTATCCATCTCCTCAATTATATTTTGATATATGGGGGTTAGGCATTTCCAACTTAATTGAGGTATATTTAATTAATAAAATTGTATATATTTTAGGTATACAAAATGATTTTTTTCAGTACTGAGGATTGAATCCAGGGGTACTCTACCACTGAGCTACACCAGTCCTTTTTATTCTTTTATTTTGAGACTGGATCTTGCTAAGTTACTAAAGTTAGTCTCGAACTTACAGTCCTCCTGCCTCAGCCTCCTGAGTTCCTGGGACTATAGGCATGCACCACTGAACCCAGCTCAATTGATATTTTGATATATGTGTGCATTTTGAAGTGATTATCACAATCAAGCTGATTAACAAATCCATCACATCACATGGTTTTAGTATTTTGTGTATGTGGTGAGAAGACTTAAGATAACTCTCTTAACAAATCTCAAATAACTATAGTCACCATGCTATATGTTAGATCTGTAGAATTTACCCATTTTGCATAAAAGAACCTTTGTACCCTTTGACCAACATCTCCTCATATCTCCTTTCACCCAGTCCCAGGTAGCCACCATTCTAGTCTTTAATGTTATAAGTTCGATGTTTTTAGATTCCATATCTAAGTGAACTTATATAGTATTTGTCACTCTGTGTCAGGCTTATTTCACTTTGCATAATGTCCTCAAATTCATCTGTGCTCTTTCAACTGGCAGGACTTTCTTCTTTGTTAGGTCTGAATAATAATCCACTGTATGTAGATATATGTGTATATACATGTATGGATATTTGTATATATGAATGTGTGTCAAGATACACACACATTTTTTTTTAAATTCTGTTTTTCTGTGAAGTTTTAACTTCATATTTGGTCTCTGATACTCATCTCAAATTAACTTTTGTACATGGTATGAGGTGAAGGTATTGAAGTTTCCTTTTGCTTTTTTTAATATCTATTTCTGCTTTTGGGGGTGGGGGGATTAAATTCAGGGGCACTTAACCACTGAGCCACATCTCCAGCCCTTTTTTTTATTTTGAGACAGGGTCTCAGTAAATTGCTTAGGGCCTCACTAAATTGCTGAAGCTGACTTTGAACTTGCAATCCTCCTGCCTTAGCCTCCCAAGTCACTGGGATTACAGGCATGTATAACTGTACCCAGCCTATTTCTGCTCCTTTTGATGAAGTCAAATAATTAAGACTTTTCTCTAGTAATACATTTTTAATTTAGGAATGGATCTGTAGTATCTCTTCTTCTCTCTTATTTTAGCTGAACCATTGTTGCTGGGAATACCATAGAAGCACAGCAAAGGGTCCATTCTCAGCAGTGATTGGATGACTTGAGGCACCATATACAAGATGTGGTGCTGCTTCAGAGTCAGGCCTGGATTCAAATCCAGGTGCCACCTGTGTTCAGAAAAGATACCTTTAATACTCAAATGTACAAAATAAATAGCAAGAGGCCCAACTTGACGGGATTATCTTTAACAATGAAATGAAATCATAGGTGTAATACAATCATCATAGTGTAAAGGTCACAGTTAGTACTACCAGCTTTACATGTGTATCTGTGTGCCTATATATGTGTGAGTGTGTGTGTGTTCTGGGTGTAGTGCAAGAAAGAAAACTAAGAGAGAGGGAAATAAGAAAAGTCCCTGAACTTGGATGAGGGTTCCTTTTTGAAAGGTTTCTCCCTCTAGCCACCACCCACACACATGCATATGCTCCTCTCAGGATGGAGAGCCCCATGGTTGCTTCCGAAGCTGCTGTGGGTGGGAGCGCAGTCACTGCCAGCTCTCTGAGCCACCGTGGCTTCCCACCCCAGAACTAATAGTCCTGGAAACACACTATGTGGTTCTTTCTCTGCCTGTCGGTTCAAAGTGTTGCCCTTTATGCTATGTCTGCAGCAGGCTTTGTGCCTCCGGAGTTCACATATATAAGAGAGGAAGAAAAGTGAAGCCCAAGCACTAGACCCACGTGGCAGCCATCAGTCAATACCAAGGAGAGCTCCTGCTGCTGTGTGTGCTTTCCTTAGAAACAGTCTTGTCTAAAAATAGCCAAAAATAAAAAAAAAAAAATAAGAATAGCCAAAGTGGGAGAGTGGGGAATAGCAGCAGCCATGCTTGCAGCTGAAAAAGAGAAAAGGCAGAAACAGGCTGAGCTCTCTGCAAGCCTCCTGCTTAGCAGGGGAGGTTAGGAAGGTGGGCAGCTCTGTAGTCTGGACACTAACCATGGTCAAAGGGATCCCATTTCTCTGCATTGGGACACCCTGTAGACTTGCCCACACACTCAGCCAATGGGCTCAGCATGTTAGAGATGCTGTATCCTGACAGGACCATGAGGTTTTCTACACGCTGACACCATCTGTGGTGAGCTGTAGTGCCAGTGCATGGGAACTGCCACATGCTGTAGCAGCTTCTACCAATGCCTTGCCCCAACCAAAGGGCGGCTTTCAAAGGAGCAGGGCACAGGTATTGATTTGACCATCATTTCATACCCTAGTCATGCTGGAATCAGCTTGCCCGTAAGCAGAGTGTGGCTCTAGGACTGAACAAGTATTTACAGCCATTAAGTGAGACCAGGCTGTATTTGTGGGTTTTCTCTGCAAAGAGAGCTTTCCTGTTCACATTTGTTATCAGTTAATGTTCCAGTAACTAAGCTTAGACTAGCAGAAAAGGAATTCTTTCCAAAAACTTACGATAAATCTGTCTATGTAAGCAGACTTCACCAAAGCCCCATAGGTACAAGTAGAGTCCCAGAGGTAAAAGCCATGGTGATATTTCCCTTCATTGGTGCAGAAGAACATTGCGGTCTGTTGGCCTCTTTCTTTCACTTGCCTTGGCTGACTTAGTCTTCTGGATGGCCCTGTGAGCTGTCATTTCCATTTGTAGAAGAGGAGCCAGGAGCTCAGTGTCCAAGTGACTTGTCCAGCATTATAACCAATCATCAGAGAAGCAGGGCTTGTATCTCTGCCTGAGGCTTAGTCCAGACACTCTGGATTTTTCCCCTCATGGCAGTTAGCTTCTAAAGGGAAAAATCTAACATGAGGCATTGAAAGATATAGCATGAATTTAAGCAAAAGTAGAAAAAAAAAAGAGAGAGACTCCATTAAACCTTGATGTTGGGAACATTTTTCTTGGCATGGCCCAGCAATCATGACTTTGAGCCCAGTGAGGAAAAAGTAACCCTAACTCTCCATTGGCCAAGCAGTAAACAGTATTTACATAGTCATAATAATATAAACTGTATGTATCAATGTTCTAATTTTGGAGCCAATTCATGGACAAAGCAGGAAAAATTGAGTCACAACTGCAAGATAACCTGTAAATAAATATTAGCAACCATGACAAAAGAAAAGTAGAGATAAAAGTTTTGGCTTCTTTTTTTTTTTAACATGTCTAATATAAAGCAAGAGGAGAAAGCAGGAACAAAGATGAAATAATGCGGAATGTTAGAGGATATATGGTGTTGGTTGATGGAATGAGAAGGGTTGTTATGTATGTTATTCATAGTTACAAAATAGCTAAAATATAAATAGCAAAAGTTGGGAGGACATGCATCATAGGAGAGGGCAAATGTCCCTCCTAGTCAATCAATAAATGCTGTCTTAGGTCAATGATGTCATTTTTTTTTTTTTTTGGTACCAGGGATTGAACCCAGGGGCACATAACCACTGAGGCACATTCCCAGCCCTTTTTTGTGTTTTATTGGGAGATAGGGTTTTGCCGAGTTGCTTAGGGCCTTGCTAAGTTGCTGAGGCTGGCTTTGAACTTGTGATCCTCCTGCCTCAGCCTCCTGAGCCTCTGGGATTATAGGTGTGTATAATGCTCAGCTCAACAATGTCTTTTATTCCCTGATTCATTGAAAGATACCAGAAGAGCTAAAAAAATAAATCCAAAAAGGAGCCACTCCTTCACTGGCGGCAAGTGGCAGGGGCAGGATGACTTTTCATCCAAAGTCATCTGTATTACATGATAAATTATGATGTTATTTCTTTGATTTTAAAATATATTTTTGCAGCAGTGAGAAGACAAAAACTATGGATCATACCATATGTTCCCTGAACACATACCCCCAGGAGAATTAGCTATAAAACATTCATTGGGTCTGTAAACAGCAATCAGAGTGTTCCAGGCTATAAAATTATCAATGACTGTTGGAGCAATCCATCCAAGCTAATGCTGTGCAATGAAGCCAAGCTGATGTTGCTGGTAACAGAAAGATGCATTTGAAAGGGACAGCCAGTGTGGCATCAGAGCACCCTAAATGTCTGCTCCCTAAGGCACAGCAGAAATGGGAAGTTCCTCCTCTTGCACCCCTCTCACCTATGAGAAGTTTGCAACTTATGGAAATATGGGATCACAGAGTAGCAGAAGGACATTGGCAGTTCCTGTGCTTTTTCAAGAACAGAATTGAGTAGATTAACAGTTTCCTGTATGCCTTGTTGCAAATTAGACATAATTAGCCCTCAGACAGTCTGAATGGAAGAAATTGTGACACAACCTGATGGTGCAGAACCCAGGCAGGCAGCCAGAATCTTCAACCCAGTCACGTAATATCGCTTCCAGAAATGAATCTTCCCAAGACGAGAGTATAAGAAATAGCAGCGCTCTGACCTCACTGCTGGGTTTTCAGAGTATTTCTCCCAAGAGAGATGCCCTGACTTGTAAGTGAGAAACTAAAACACAACCTGAGAAACTCACAGAGAAATCATAAATTGATCCTAAATAGGCTTGTGCTCAGGTAATCAACAATACAGTAAGGATACAGGCAAATGGCAAGAATATTCCTCAGTATCAGAACCAAAGAAAAATATGTATTCGGTTAATTGGCACAGACACTGAAGTAAAAATCCTTTTAAACTGTATCTTACCTTTTCTACTTAGAGCACCTTCAAGGCTTAGATGAAATTGCTGTGGGGGGTGGATGCATTTATTTAGGCTGGATGGTTTCTTCTTGCATTGGTCCTTTGCTCTTTTAATAATTGCATTTTATCATTGGTTTAAGTAGCAATGGAACTACATATTTGCGCATACAGTAGTTAGGTTCTTGAGTTAAGATAACACTTCATGTCCCATGTGAAGTATTCCTCTTTAGAAAGATGCACCTTTAGTCAGTGGCGCACACCTGCAATCCCAGCAACTTGAGAGGCTGAGACAGGAGGATCGCAAGTTAGAGGCCAGTCTCAGCAACTGAGTGAAACCCTTTCTCAATATAAAAAAGTATAAAAAGGGATAGGGATGTAGCTCAGTGGTGGAATACTCCTGGGGTCAATACCTAGTACCTCAAAAAAAAATGCACTTTTATCTTCAATAATCTATATAAGATAACCTTTACTAATCTCTTGTTGCTAAAAAATAGCATACAAATGTTAAAAGGAAATAAATATTTTTAGTCTCATTTTCATTTGAGGTCCAAAACAAAAGGAAGTGTGAGTCTGTTGCACTGGTGAAGGAAGTGGTCAAAAACCGGTTTCGCTACCCTTGGCAACCTCCACCTCCAGGCTTTAAGAGGTCAGAAAGGCCAAGATGAGAGTTGGCAGTCAGAACATGGGCATCAGAACTGTGGGTGAATGGGCTGTGTCCCGTCGCAGCAAACTGGCTTCCGTTGGACCATGTGGAGAATGTGATATGTATCCTATGGAGCAAGCCAGACACTCACTCCTGAGATTCTAAAACCTTGAGGAAAGGAGAGCTTGTTGTTTGGGATCAGCCTCTGCCTCTAACTTCCTATCTCCTTTCGGTCCACACGGCAGACTTCTTAGTTTCTGATGTCTGCTCTGTCCTAGGACATGGATGGCTGCTCACTAAATTTTCCTGACTTACTTTATCATCCCTTACTTTAGTCATTGCTCCCCTACTTGTTTGGTATTACTATTCTCATTTTACTTATGGCAGACTGGAGCTCACAGGGGTTAAGAAACTTACATGATATCACACACAACTAAGTGCAAGCACCAGAATTCAAAGCCAAGCCCATCTGATTCCAAGGCCCATACTCTACCTGCACAAGCTCAGGTTTTGGTTTCCCTAAAATGTCCTGTCATCCTCTTTTGGGGCAGTAGATAGTATCTAAGATTTTCAGGGAAGTAAAATATACTCTCAACACATGCATATACACTGCCTAACAAGTATAACACATAAAAATTACTTAATTGGTTATGTAGCTTTCACTAATTGCGAAGACCATAAGTCAGATTATTCAGAATGCATTAATATATTTTACTATTACGATGCCTGATTATTTATATAACACTGTGTTTTATCAAGTTCTTTCATATAGGTAATTAGGTTTAAATATTAAGCTGCTGGGAACTTAAATAGCTTTATTGAATTTGTTAAATTTGATGTCCACTTTTTTAATAATGTTGCTTTATAAAGTATATTTTGCCTACTTATTTTCTTCAAGCCTTTTACTTTATTATTACGCTATCCCAAGATGGCAAAGATTTCCACAGCCCACATCAAGCATCACATACCATATTGGTTTTTCAGGGTATTAAGTAATAATTACTTTGCAAGCTCCTAGGCACATTTGCTTGAGCCACCTTGGTTTCTGCAATGACAAATTTCCAAAATTTCAGCAGAGATGAACATAGAAGAGGTGGGTTATTGGAAAACAGAATTCAGATCCTGACTCTGTTCAGCTACCATATTAACCCTAGGCAAGTCACTGCTTCTCCCTCATCTCCAGGCCTCATCTTCAAAGCAAAAATGTTGAGCTGAAAAAAAAACAAAGAGAGATGATGCAGATGAGTGGGACAGGCTGGGCGTGATGCAAGAGAGTGACTGGAGCCCTGGAGTCATGCAGAGGACATGCCTATTTAAAGGAGACAGCAGTGATCTCATTGCTACTCAGAAATATGGACTCAGAGAGGGCAGTTCTGGTTTCTCAAAAAAGCTGTGTTTTTGTGGGAATTTCCTGTTTCTTAACTTGGCAATAATTCAAACTAAAAAAAAAAAATCTCTTCTTCAAAATACACTTCTTCCAGCCAGATTGGGTCTGTAGGGCAGTGAGGTGCAACCTCTAGGCTGGACATCCTCCAGAAAGGCAGTCCTCTGGCCCGTGCTCTGGTGTTGTACCACCACTGGCCATGGGACATTCTAGATGGTTCCCTAAGCTTCCACAAGCTGCTTTCATGATCTCTTCAATTTAGGGCTTAAAATCTCAGAAATCAACTCTCTGATTTTGTCAGGTGGACTATAATTTTTTTCTCTATTATGAAAAAGAAAATGCCTTTGAGTGACCAGTAACTAAATTAGGGATTTATTCAAAACAATTAGTTATAAAATATGCATGACCTAAAATACATATTGCATGAAATTTCTAGGTAAGTACAATACTATGTTTTGGGAGATCAAGTTTAGAATTATGACCTTTAGGTGCTTCATTAACCTCTTTGTTTTGTTTTAACATACCATAAAATTCATCCATACAAAATATACAGTTTAGAGGTATTTTGTGTATTCAGAGAGTTGTAGACCTACCTTCAAAGTCTAATTTTAGGACATTTTCAACACCCCAAAGAGAAATCCAACACCCATTGGTGGTTAATCTCTTCCTCTCTTGCCCCTGTACCTGACAAACATTAATCTGATCTGTCTATGTAGATTTGCCTATTTTGAATAAAATCATATTATGTGTGATTTTTATGCTTAGCTCCTTTCACTTAGCATAATATTCTCAGAGCCCACCCATGACTCAGATATCAGTACTTCATTCTTTTGTTGTCAAATAATATTTCATTATATGAATTATTTATTCATTCGTCAGTTAGTGGACATTTGGCACATTACCACTTCTTGGCTGTTATGAATAATGCTACTACAAACATTATGTACAAGATTTTTGTGAACATGTATTTTCAATTTCTTGGGGATATACCTAGGGGTGGAAGAGCTAGGTCATATTCTTTTTTATTTTTTTTTAGTTGTGGATGGCCACAATATCTTTTATTTTATTTATTTTTATGTGGTGCTGAGGATCGAACCCAGTGCCTCACGCGTGTGAGACAAGCGCTGTACCACTGAGCTACAATCCCAGCCCCAGTCATATGGTTTTGAGGACCCACTAAATAACTTTCCAAAGTAGTTATATCATTTTGTCTTCCTATCAACAACATACGAAGGGTCCACTTTCTCCACTTCCCCTCCAACATGTTATTACCTTTTTTCATTATAACCATCCTAGAGGGCATCTCACTGCTGTATTGATTTACATTTCATGATAACTAATGATGTAGAACATCTTTTCATTGCTTATTGGCCATTTATATGTCTTCTTTGGAGAGATGTCTGTTGAGGTCCTTTTCCCATTTTTTGATATGATTGTTCGCCTTTTTATGAAATTACCAGTGTCCTTTATATAGTCTGGATTGAAACCCCTGTGAGCCTCAGTTTTGTCCTCCACATTTAATGATGCTCAAAATATTCCACTTACTAAGCCAGGCATAGTGGTGCATACCTATAATTCCAGCTAGTTGGGAGGCTTAGGCAGGAAGATTACAGGAAGATTGTGGGTAACACAGCCAGATTTTATCTCAAAAACAAAACATTCTATTTGCTAAGATAGAAAACTAATATATATGTAAAATAATGTAAATTACAAAGTTTTTTTAAAAAAGATGCTCTGTTTCATTTTATCAGATCATTTGAAACTAAGGAAGTTTGGAATTTCTTATTTCTATAATCATAATTTATTTTAGCTAAAATAATTAATAAATGTACCTGTCTATTAAATCCCAAAGGCTAATTTTTCCCTATTTTAATTTTGTCTTAACCAATGCCAGTGGTTTACTCACAGTGTCTAAAAATAAAAGATTAATATTAGATTGAAAAACATTTCCAAAGTGAGTTTGCCTCTGGGGAGAATAATTCTGGATCACAAGAAGACAGGATGACTTTGGTGTATTTTACACTATATGCATGTAGGGTCATTTTTAAAGATAAAATTTTGACAGAATTTGAATATGAGCTATAGATAAGATCATGTCAGTCTATTTCATGATTTTTATAATTATATCATATTATATGAAAGGATTTTGTTCTCAGAAAATCCATACTGATGGGTTTTGTGCTGAGAGATACCTTGTGTCCAGTTTACTAACCTCAAATGGCTCAGAAAAAACACTCATTTACATATAGAGAAAGAGTGATAAGATGAATGGGACCAAATGACATCATTTATATCTGAGTGAAATGTATCCTGGAATTCTTTTGAGTATTCTTGCCCCTTTTCCTTGACTTTAAAATTAAGTCAAAATAAGAGGTTAAGGACCGGGGCAGTGGCACAAGCCTGTAATTCTAGCAACTCAGAAGGCTGAGACAGGAGGATTGCAAGTTCAAGGCCAACCTCAGCACCTTAGCAAGGCCCAGTCTCAAGATTTAAAAAAAAATGTTAAAAGGGCTGGGATGTAGCTCAGTTGTAAAGCATGCTTGAGTTCAATCCCTAGTACCACAAAAATTTTTAAAAATTTAAGGGACTTGGGGTAGAACTCAGTGGTAGAGCATGTACTTAAGAGGAAATAGGCCCCAGGTACAATCCCAAACACCAAAAGAAAGAAAGAGAGAAAGAGAGAGAGGGAAGGAGGGAGGAAGGAAGGAAGGAGAAAGAAGGAAAGAAAGAAAGAAAGGTTTAAATAATTTTTAATTTAAATTTTAATATATGGAAAAATTATTCCCAGCACTTAGGGAGGCTGAGACAGGAGAATCGCAAGTTCAAAGCCAGCCTCAGCAACAGCAAGGTGCTAAGCAACTCAGTGAGACCCTGTCTCTACATAAAACACAAAATAGGGCTGGGGATGTAGCTCAGTGGTCGAGTACCCCTAAGTTCAATCTCCAGTACCAAAAAGAAAAAAAAGAAAAAAATATATATATATGCATATATATGGAAAAATTTAAAAATAAAAAGAACTTCCAGAATATTCTTGGTTTGAGTATATATGAAACTTAAACTTAGGAGGGAAACAAGTAAGAACTCAAGAAGGGGAAAACTTACTTTTTGAGCCTCATCAAATAAATTATATGTTTAGAAATAACTCAAAAGACATTAGAGAATTTTTCTAAAATAAATAACCCAGAAGGCATTAGAGTTTTTTTTTAATTATATGAACTGTGAACCAAAAAATAAAAACAAAAATGAGCAGTGATCCCACAATTCCATATTTTCTGGCCACTTTGTTTCTTGCTTTGGTGTGTAAGTAGATAAAGCATTTATCTTTCCCACAAGGCTCAACCAAGCAGGAACATTTTAAACCCACAAGAGGAATAAATGGAGTCTTCACAGTTGAAAGGCAAAAGCCAGTTTATGTCCATTACCGCATCCTTCTTTCTGATCCAAAAAATAACCTGAGCAGTTTTAATTGCCACCCAGTGCCTCTTAACACAGCAGCTCTGGGAGCTGATGGTTTTCTTCAGCCAGGAAATCTGAGCTTCTACACTCTGAAGTCAACACCTCCAAGGAGAGAAGTCACATTCTCCCCACTCTGGAAGGTCCACTGGAACAACTGGAACAGCCTCTATATTCCACGTTATATAACACATCTTAGGTTGTTAGAAAGCAAGATTTTTTGGGAGGTGGGGAAGTACTGGGGATTGAACTCAGGGGCACCTAACCACTGAGCCACATCCCCAGCCCTTTTTTGTATTTTATTTAGAGACAGGGTCTCACTGAGTTGCTTAGCACTTCACTAATTTGCTGAAGCTGGCTTTGAACTCGCAATCCTCCTGTCTCAGCCTCCTGAGCCACTGGGATTACAGGCATGCACCACTGCACGAAGAAGAAGATTTTTTTTATCTGTACAGAATTTGAGAGAAAATACATCAAGCCAAAGTGAGGTAGTTCTAATTCCTTAATTTCCACATTCCCTAATATCACCAAATGGAAGACCTATGGAAGATCCCCCACCCACACTTGCTATCTCCTACTAGTTTGTGTATTCACAATTTTCTCTCTCTTTCTCTCTCTCTCTCTTTTTCCTTTTGGAAGTGCTAAAAGACTGGAATTGAACCTGGAGCCTTTTACTGCCAGGCAAACACTCTACCACTGAGCTCTGCTCCCAGCTCCCTACAATCTTCTTATGTCTTTTATGATCAGGAAAAATTATAAATGAACCTTATTTATTAATATCTACAGAATTCTTTTGAAAAGTTTTTTTTAATTATTGCAAAGGTCAACTTCTCAAAACACTTCAGATATCTTTAATTAATAGGTAAACATGTACAAAGGTAGAATTATGCACAGTTCCCAGACTAGGGAAGGACAGAAAGACTATATTGTTCTCAGTAGTCTCCTCTCCAGCTAGCTTAGACAAGAATCTCAGAGGCTGATTTTAGATAGTTTTCTGAAAAACTCTGCTCTGAGCCCTGAAGGGATTGTGGGATGTGGTGACACAGGAAGGGAGAGGAGAAGGTCACCTTCCACACCCTGCCCTCAGCTCTGCCACCAAGAAAGACCACGGGCCCACTGCTGGAGTTCCTGCCACTCATCTAATGGCCAGGCCCTCCTCCATCTTCCCAAGCACCAATATCAGTCTCTTCCCTATTTTTCTTTAAGATGTTTTATTTTTATTTTTATTTTTGGGGGTGTACTGGAGATTGAACTCAGGGGCACTCGACCACTGAGCCACATCCCCAGCCCTATTTTGTGTTTTATGGAGAGACAGGGTCTCACTGAGTTGCTTAGCGCCTCGTCCTTGCTGAGGCTGGCTTTGAACTCACGATTCTCCTGTCTCAGCCTCCCTAAGTGCTGGGATTACAGGCTTGCACCACCGCGCCCGGCTTAAGATGTTTTATTCTTGAAAAACCTTCTCATGGCAAATTTCCACAGATGAAAAACAACTTTTATTTTAATGGAGGGGGGAGATTATACATCTGAATTCCTAAAGTAATTTCCAATTTAAATACCGCCCAAGTGGATTAGTTCCTTCAACAGTTAACACTGGTTGTGATAGAGCAACAAAACAAGGTGGTCTCTCATCCATGACTGTCTCCCTGCATATCGCGTTGATTGTTACTAATCCACATAGGCTCTGCTCACAAAGCACATGATACAATGCTCTGTGTTTATAGAAGTCATTATTCCAAGTGTGATCCATGAGCATCACCTGGAAGCTTATCAGAACGAAAGTGCAGGGGCTCCATGCCAGATTTTCCAAATCAGAAACTGGTGGAAGGGCCCAAGTTGCCAGCTCTCCACAGGATTCTGCTGCATACAGAAATTTGACAGTCACTGATATAATCAAAACTTTTAAGCCAAAAAGGAAAAGAAACAACAGTAAAAGAAAAAGAAAGCAAGAAAGAGGAAGGAAAAGAGGTAAAAAGGATGCAGAGAAGGTGTTAAATTGTGTAAATTAGCAAGGAGTGAATCCATGAAAGGAGAACTGAAGCACTGAAGACCAACCAAAGTCAAAGACAACCAAGGAGCCACTGGGGTCACAGCATCCTATCCCTGAAAAGGCATGGGACCCACACACCACTTCTCAAAAATGCCACAAAGAGAATATGATGGACATCATAGCCCTAGCTTTATGTATGACCACATATATGTTGTGATTCTACATCACATAGAACCAGAGAAATGAAAAGTTGTGCTCCATCTGTGTACAGTGAATCAAAATGCATTCTGCTACCATGTAAATCTAAGCAGAATAAATAAATAAATTTTTTTTAAAAAGCCACAAAGAGTCTCCTGTGCTAATGTAAAGAGAGAGAATGCTCTGCTGGTAAAACCAAATTTTTAAAACTCAGTGGATTTTATCTCCAGGTATGACTATTAAAAACTATTTCATAGCCAGGCACAGTGGTGCCCGCCTATAATCCCAGCACTTAGGGAGGCTGAGACAGGAGAATCGCGAGTTCAAAGTCAGCCTCAGCAAGGACAAGGCGCTAATCAACTCAGCGAGATCCTGTCTCTACATAAGACACAAAATAGGGCTGGGGATGTGGCACAGTGGTTGAGTGCCCCTGAGTTCAATCCCCCGTACCAAAAAGAAAAAAACTTTTTCTCACCACCAAAGCCACGACTTTGGAGGTGTCTGGGTTTTGCTCTGGAAGCCAAGTGTTCACCTTTTGTCTTTGTTTTTCCAGCAAAGGGTTACCTTCCAGTTCGACATTTACCTTAGAAGAGGGGACCATCTACTTGACTGCTGAGCCAAATGCTCCGGAAATGCATGATGATGATAATGCCTCCGTGCTTGATGTCTATTTAGTAAGTTTTTTTTTTTCCTTTTTAGTTCCTTCCCCTCCGCTTCTGGTTTACAGATGAATCCAGGCCATAGCTTCTACAAGAACAGGTTCTATAAAACCAGATGTGCTTGAGTTTTGAAAGAAACAATGGCACCTAATTGTTTTTTGATGTGTCTTTTCACAAGCTGTGTTTCCTACAGTTTATGTAGAACATCACATAAAAGATATCTAGGGTAATACTAAATCACCATATATAACACAAGGACAAATCCTCTAAGGCCCAAGCAAAGTAGGGCTCCTTGGAGTGATTCCCAAGGAAGTAATGCCTTCCTTTGGCCCAGTGGCGCCCCTTTGTGTTTCATTCTTCTTCCTTTGAGTATCACCTCCTTGGATTAGGAAGCTGGGAGGCACAGAACTGGGTCATGGGAAGAACCTGAATTCAGTGCTAAAGACTTTTGGCTGGCCCAATGAGGTTGTCACCAACCAGCTGTGTGAATTAGGTAGAACTTAGCTGTGACTATGTGTCCCTAATGCCAGAGGAGAGAAATAACGCCCACCCTGCCTGCTCCACAAGGCTGCTTTGAGGAGCATGACTGATCTCATGTGGGGGGCATCCTTTAGTCCCTGTCAGATTGTCTGTGTGACCCTAATTGATGTGATGTAATAGATGATGTGAGAAAGATACCTTGGTGGGTTACACTAAGGAGACTGAGGACTTTCCCTGCCAAGTACATCTCGCCCCCATTATCTCTGTCCTCATACACTTGTGCAAAATCACATGAAACAGGCAAGGAGTTGATTGGAATTTTCCATTTTCATATGTTTTCCTAGACTTGAGCCACTTCTCCTCACTATACCTGGTATACCATGTCACATTGGGAATCAATACCATCTGGTGTATGTGACAGCTCCATACTCCTTATTAGGGCCCCTTGAGGCTGAATCTTATGTCTCTTCATATCTCAGTCTGAATTTTCTCAAGTATGCTCTACACAGCATTAGTAACCTAATGTGTTATTTTTGGAGTAAAATCCAGAGTCCTCGAGGCCTTCCATGGTCTGGCCTCCTCTGCCTCTAGGACCCCTCCTCCTGGGCCTTTGCCTTCCACACTGTTGCTATTCCAACCATGCTGGCCTTCTTGATGTTTCTCCACCAAGCCAACACATTCTTGCCATGGGATCTTTGCATTTGCTGTTCTGTCTACACCCTTTCCCAAAGCCAATTCATGCTTATTCTTTCATCTCCTTCATGTCTCAGCCCAAACATTTTCTCCAACAGACTTTCCTTTACTACCCTATATAAACTAGCAGCTCCACCAACAACCACTGTGAAAGAATTTTTTTTTTTCTTTCTTGAAGTCCTAGAGATTAAACCCAGGGGCACCCTTACACTGAGCTGCATCCACAGCCTCTTTTATTTTATTTTGAAACAAGGCCTCATTAAGTTGCCCAGACTGACCTCAAACTTGGGATCCTCCTGCCTCAGCCTCCCCACTAGCTAGGATTACAGACATGCACCACTGCACCTGACTAGGAAAGATTTTTTCATAACTTCTAAATATACTTCTTGCTACATAAATAGATTTTTTTTCCACTAAGCCATGTCCTCTGTTACTGCCCCTATTTTTAAAAAATAAGTTATAGAATATCACACAATTCTCACAGCAGATTTAGTCCCCCAACCCACCAACCCAGGAAAATAGGGAATTAAATAGAAGGAAATCAAGGGGATTTTGTTGTTTGTTTGGTTTTTGGATTTGTTTGTTTTGGATTTGTTTTTTGGTTTTGTTGTGTTGTTGCTTGCTGTTGTTTTTGGTTGGTTAGATTTTTGTTTTGTTTTGGGAAGTTTGTTTCCATTTTTTCTTTTGTTTGTTTTTGGTCCCTTGCTAAACTGAGTTCATCTGGAAGTAGAAATCAGAAAAGCATTTCAGGGGCTGGGATTGTAGCTCAGCGGTGGAGCACTTGCCTCGCATGCGTGAGGCCCTGGGTTCGATCCTCAGCACCACATAGAAAGCAATAAAATGAAGACATTGTGTCCATCTACAACTAAAAAAAATATTTAAAAAAAGAAAAGCATTTCAGAAAGAGACCAAGTGAAATCTCATCTTCATGAACCAAAGCTTCATGCCACTTTCACATGTCCTTACAAAAACCAGGCTTTCACCAGCTGGGAAGCTGCCATGCTCCTGAGTGGAGTGTAAAAGCACAGGGTGGTCAACAGCTTGATTAGCGGCAGCTGCTTGTCTGTTATCTCTTGTTCCTTTGGTAGGAAGTTTATCTTATTCATCATTTTTTCCTCCTTGGTATTATCCATTTCATTCCTAAGAATGCTGCCATTTATTTGGTTTTAGCAGTATCTTACTTTGAGACTTTCTCACATGTCTTTAATTCTCTAAGCCTGAAAAGCTAACCATTTCAGAAAAGGAAATGCTTGCCTTGGAAGCCACAGGGGAAAACCTGAGTATTCATTTTTGGTCCTATTGTAAGCTCTTGAGGACCAGTTAGAAATAAAGGAGTTTACAACTGAAGAAGATAGTGGTTCCGGCTCACTGGCTGGCGTGATCATCTATCATTCTTCCAAGCACAGCTGATTGTGGTTCAGAAGTGAAGGAGGAGAGGAAAGAAAAGGAAGAGAGCAGGCAAGCGGTGCAGAAGATAATGGGCAGTAGAAATGTTTCTCACCAAGCTTGGAGAAAAACTATAGCCTAATTCTATTTTATAGCTAATAGCAATAAGCTATGAAGCATTTTGTGTATTTTCCTACATGCCTTGCATTGTCCTAAAAACATATATATATATGATTTAGTTTTGATATAGCTTGCTTATATGCTATGAAGCATTTTTGAGTATTTTCCTACATGCCTTGCACCGTCCTAAAATATATATATATATACATATATATATATGATTTAGTTTTGATTTGGCTTGCTTAATCCTCATGACAACCCTCTAAGGTTACTAGCTCCATTTACAGGCAAGTAAATTGAGGTACACAGAAATTACCCAGTTTGCCCCAGGATATGCAAACAGGAATCAATAAGTCAGATTTAAACCAGTAGGGACTAACCCAAAGCAGTTAACTCACTGTTAATTGCTGTGCTATGCTGCCTGGATTAAGAATTATGCTGCCCTGTAGTTCAAAAATAACTCTTATAGAAATTAAGAAACTTGACCAAGATCAGACAAAGTAATATGGCAAGAAAATATAAGCCAGGCGCGGTGGCACAAGCCTGTAATCCTGGCACTTAGGGAGGCTGTGCAGGAGAATCGTGAGTTCAAAGCCAGCCTCAGCAAGGACGAGGCGCTAAGCAACTCACTGAGACCCTGTCTCTACATAAAACACAAAATAGGGCTGGGGATGTGGCTCGGTGATTGAGTGCCCCTGAGTTCAATCCCCAGTACCAAAAAAAAAAAAAATTTGTTAATTTAAATAACATTTTTTGAATGTAACTGTATTTGTTGATATAAAAATAAATTTCATAAAAA
Organism: Xerus rutilus; assembly: GCA_028644305.1. Taxonomy (NCBI): domain Eukaryota; kingdom Metazoa; phylum Chordata; class Mammalia; order Rodentia; family Sciuridae; genus Xerus; species Xerus rutilus. The sequence continues at coordinate 121,990,678 of CM053399.1, read as the reverse complement.
TAGCAATGTTTTACATTTTTGCAAATCCTAATGTCTAAGTTAATAAAAGAAACTGGATTCTCATATCTATTTCTACATCAGTCTTTGCAATATGACACATCATTTTGCTTCTGGAAACTTTATTGAACACACATGACAATGAAAAGGCAAATCCTGCTTGTGTTCTTAGGAAACTAGTTTGACCTCATGACCCCACACAGTTTTTCTAGTTGTTGTTTTTTTATTAGCCTCTTCAAAACCAAATGACACATTAGTTGTAGAGAAATAGGCCCTTGGAGTCTATGCCTATCCCTGCTTCTCATTAATTACTGACCTTGAATTAGTCACCCTCTTTGGGCATCAGTTTTCTCATCTATAAAATGGATTTTTAAATCATCTCTGAGACCCCAGCCAGCTCTGACAAGCTGTGACTCATTCTAACTTACAAACAGTTGTAGAAATAAGGTTTTCCAAAGAAGCCACAGTTGCTTCTCCAAATTCTGCTGTTTCATCACCTCCTCTGCCAGAAACCTTCACAGTATTTAAACTTAAACTTTAGAGCAGAGCATCTAGAACATTCTGCACCATTAACTTGTAATGCCAGGATGTGTGTTCATGCTGGAAGTTTTTATTATTTTATCTTGCATGCTCTTCCAGATCTGAAAGGACTCAGCCCATTGCCCTCCCTTCAGTGTTTTCATTTGCTTCTACATTATGAAAAACTGCCATAAAAGAAAAGCAGAAGAGAGGAAAACCAATCTTTCCTATGCATTTGTCTCTCCTTTCTTCCTGACCTAATTCGAAAGCTCTGGATCCTAGCCATCTTTACTTGAAGGGCAGTTGGAGGCTTCTCAAGTGACATGCTGTTCAGGGTTGTCATCAAATGTAGTCAGATTTCTCTTCGAATATTTCTCCCCCTAAAGATACAACTGCTAATGGCATTTTTCTGTTAGCAGTTGTAAACTAATCCCTACTGCTTTTATTTACACACTAATGCATAATACTATTTATATCCCCTTAAAATATGCAGATTTCAACTGAAATGATTTGTGCACATCAGATAACATGTGAAGTTTCCTTTAAAGTGTCCACCCACACATCATGTGCATGTGAGTTGAGGCAGCTGTCCTGCAGCTTTTCCTGTGATTTGACATGAAATTTAAAAGAATAGGTGAATTTAGAAGGCCACGAATTGTTCCATCATCCCTACCAATGCATTTATTTCAGTTTCCATTTACCTAGCAACCTGCACTGCTTTCAAAAGGTCATTCACCTTCACACCATGGAGTTCCCAGCTTTCTGATTCATTTGCAAATATTCAAATCAAAGGAAGTGTTTTAAAGATAACTTCATCCGGTGACCAATGATGTGTTTTCCCATGAATGCTGAGTTGATGGCACAGATTAGGGTATTTAAAAGAATACAACAGAGATGAGAAGGCTGTATTGATTTAAAATGGGCAATCATGCAGTCTTCATAATAGAGTGAGATTCCACTTTTGAATAGTCCCAGATCTTCTGAGGCACGGAGGGATGCTGGATGAATGCTGGATGGATGCCCTCACTGTAGCTGTTATTTCAGTTCCAAAGGGACTTCTTTGCCTAATGTAGAATGCAATTTGGTGTCGATGAGAAGAGGAAAAACCAAAAAATGCCATTCCTGCTGAAAATAGAGTGGGAGACAGTGTCCTTTCATGACTTGCTGGGAATGGATGGGTCAGGAGGAGATAATGAGACTGCATTTTTAATAACGTAGAAGTGTGAAAGATGGCTGCCACACAATGCCTTTCTTGCATCTGTTATTCAGTGCCTAAGTTATGCCCTGTTCCTTTTACACTTTCCACATTAGCATCCTCTCAACATGTACTTTCATCTACGCAAGTGCTTCTGCAAAATGGCTGTTTGAAGTGCAAAAATAGCTGTGGGTGAAGGAAGAAAAACAGTTAAGCCAGTTTTTAGCCACACCAGTACTGAAGATTAGTGCTCTGATTGGCAGCTCTTGGACAGCTTGATTATTTAATGTGTTTTTAGGGTGGTTAATAATACTCTTTGATCATGGGAGGAAGGGTGGCAGAGAAGTGAAAATGATTGAATTAACAGCTTATCATACCACTATGTATGGAGAAAGCCTGAGAAAAAGAAGAAAAACGTTTTAAATTTAGGTCACAGGGGTCTTAGAAAATCAGTGGAACTTTTTGGCAAGGGAAACTGCCTTTCTGGATTTGAATCCCTCGGCGTTGAGGCTAATGGTTTGCACGTGAAGTAGTGGGTCTCTAATCATTCCTAGGCTGAGCCAGTGTTGGCTGCTGCCAGGAGTGTTTATTTGAAACAGTAGCAATTCTATTACTTCTCAGAAGAAAACTGGAGTCCCCACCAGTCAAAGATGCAGCCCAGGGTTTGGGCAGATTTTAGTGAGAGCTGAGTAGGAAAGAGAAAAGGCAAACACCACCTCAGTTTGGAAGGCATGGAACCAGATGTCATTTCTTTTCCCCACAGAACCACACTGTTGAGAAGTCAAGAGATTTCAGAGAAGGTAAAATAGGGCCCTTTGTTTATTTCCAGAAATGCTTGACTCCTTAAGTTATTGGCCAAATAATGTCTCTAAGACATGTAAAAGAGCTAAAAAAATGGGTGTTCCTGCCTGAGCCCCACAGCACCTCCAGGTTGCTCCTAGTTGAAATAAGAGTGACACAGGCTTCAGCTTTAATGAGGCAACCTGTCAGTCTGGATTAGGGGAGCACTGGAGGAATTTTTTTTTAACAACCTTAAACTGCTGTTTAAGGATTAGCTTAGAGAACTGGAGTTGAAGTTAGAAAGGCACACTGGCTTTTCTGTTCAATTAGGCCCAGAGTTAGCAACAGAATGACAATTTGCAGCACTGTGATGGCTGGGTTTTTCTGTTACGTGCTAGCTGCACAGTGAATGGTGGCCTCGCAGGCCAACTGGATTTGCACCTTATTCAAAGCTAGTTCTGCTCTTGGTTCACCTGAGTCTCCTTTGACACCCAGGCCATGCGTGGGTTGCCCTGACATTTTTCTTTATTTGCCTCCTAAAACTGGCCTCTCTCTCACAGCTTCCCCAATCCCTCCGCACTCTTCCTGTTGCTTTTCTTTCTGATTTCCACTTCTATTTTCTTCCTTGTCATAGAAACTTCTCCAACTCTTAGGAGAAGAGTATCTGAGGGAAAGCAGTCTCCAGTGGAGTGAACTTGAGATCCCTACACCCTGAGCCTACAAGGAACAAGTAGCAGACTAAAATGAATCAGATTAAAAACAAATGAGAAGCCAGGCGCGGTGGCGCACGCCTGTAATCCCAGCACTTGGGAGGCTGAGACAGGAGAATCATGAGTTCAAAGCCAGCCTCAGCAATGGCGAGGTGCTAAGCAACTCTTTGAGACCCTGTCTCTGAATAAAAACCTAAAGATAAAAACAAATGAGAATTTTAGGAAGAACAAACTGAAATAACACCCAGAACCTATACCATTTCCTCTCCTGAACTCTGAGGTGGAATGGGAAAATGTTTAAGGACTGTTCATTTAGTAAAGCCAAGGCCTGCCAAGCCTGGTGAGTGTCACGAGGAGGGCTCAGGAGTGGGGAGCTGAGGGCCCAGCTTCCCTTTGGTTTGTCTCTGCCTGTGTTACCTCCCAGGACTCCTGTAATAAATCACCTCAAGCTGAGAGGCTTAACAAACAGATATACTCTCTCATGTTCTAGAGGCTAGGACTCCAGAGTCAAGGTGCCATCAGTGCCACGTTCTCCCTGAAGACTCTAGGGCAGGATCCCTACTGTCTCTTCCAGTTCCACTGTCTCTTCATGTTCCACATGTTCCTCAGCATTTTTGGACCAATACCACTCCCATCTCTGTGCCCATGTTCACATGGCTTTTTCCCTGGGTTTCCATGCCTCTGTCCTCCTTCTTTTTTTTTTTTTTTTTTTTAAATATTTTTTGGTTGATGGATCTTTATTTTATTCATTTATTTTTTGTATGTGGTGCTGAGGATCGAACCCAGTGCCTCACGCATGCTAGGCAAGCGCTCTACCACTGAGCCACAGCCCCAGTCCCTCTGTCCTCCTTCTTATAAGGACATGTGTCATTGGATTAGAGCCTGCCATAATCCTGTGTGTCCTTATCTTAATGACATATCTGCAAAGACCCTATTTCCAAATAAGGTCATGTTCTGAGGTCCAAGGTAGACAAGAATTTGGGGGTGGGGCGTGCTTTTCAGCCCACTACACGGCCTGACAGAGGGAATCTGCAAGCTGCTGCTTCCCTGATGGCCCCATTTTCCCATTTGCTTCCCTTCTCCCTCGGCTACATTGCTGTGAAGTTGGGTAGATGTTCCGAAGTTATTTTGGATTCCTCACAAAATGTTGTCAAAAGGTGACTGTATTAACACACCCAGTTGCTTGTTGGGCATGTGAATTAGAAATAAAATCCCTAGGGGTGGGCCAAGGCATGGATGTTTTTAGATGTTCTCTAGACACCCAGGGCCAAGGTCCACCACTGAGCTTGTTCTCAGGATCCTTCAGCTCTTCTGTGCTGATATAGGGAAGAGCTGTGTCAGTCCCCCAGGGTCACCTTCCTGAGACCATTGGAATCAGATGCACTTTTTCTCTGATCTAGAAGCAAAACTCAGGTGAACCCTATGTGGGTCATAAGGACAGGTTGATCACTGAGCTTGCAAGTTGGTTCCTGCAGTCAGCAGAGCCTCTGCCGCCACCTACTGATGGAAAAGCAGCACTGAGCCAAGGGGATGAGGCGTGACTGAGGGCCTTGAAGTGAAAACTAATTAAGAGCGAGTGTGCGACTCAGTCGACTGTTTCCACTTCATATCCTTTATTGTAGCCTTTCAGTGCTGTGTGTGCAGGTTCGGTGGGGGGCATGTTCTTCAGATGTCAAAGGCAGCTCACTCTGACAAGCCCAGCATCTACCACCTTTCAAGTCGGACTGGAGGCTACAATCAGAGTGCTGTACAAGAGTGAAGGTGCTAATCTTCCTCACATCCAAGCATGCCCTTCTCATCCATCAAAGCCGGTTTCACTCCAGTCTCTTTGAAAGGGCCCCTTGGCAGTTTGAAGCTTCAACACAGAAAATGCTGCTGCTGCTGCTTAGGCAGCAACTTCACCAAAACATCAACAAATATAGAGTGGAAAAAGTCTTTTCTTCACTTTCAATCTTTGACAAATCCTCACTTATAGTCAGTGAACTCCCAGGTAATTGTGATCTTTGAAGCAACTCCCAAGAGGAGATAAGATTAAACATCATGAAATGCAAATATGGATTTTTTTTAATTAAAAAAAACAACAACTTTTTTTTTAACCAGGGATTAAACCCAAGGGCACTTAACCAGTGATGCACATCCCCAGCCCCTTTTATTTTTCATTTTGAGACAGGTTCTCACTAAGTTGCTTAGTGCCTCACTAAATTGCTGAGGCTGGCTTTGAACTTGCAGTCCTCCTGCCTCAGCCTAAAAAAAACAACTTTCTAAATCCCGGTGGTGGCAACTGTGTTAGTTTGCAAGAGCTGCCATTAACAGTGTGCCACAGACTACGTGGCTTAAACAACAGAAATTTCTTTCCTCATAGTTCTGGAGGCTGACAGTTCCGGGTCAAGTATCGGCAGGGATGGTTCCCTCTGAGGGATGGAAAGGCAGGATCGACCCCAGGCCTCTCTCTTTCTAGCTTATAGATGGCCTTCTTCCTGTGTCTAGTCACACTATGTACCCTCTATATTTGTCTGTATCCGAATTTCCATCCACAAAAAGACACCAGTCATAATGAATTAGGGCCTAACCTATGACCTCATCCTACCTGAACTACCTCCGTAAGACCCTATCTCCAAATAAAGTCTCATTCTGAGGGATTGGCAGTTAGGACATCAACACTGGAATTTTAGGGGGACATAGGTTAGCCCATCACAGCCACTGTGTGCTTTTGTAACAGGAAGTGCCACCAAGGGAAAGGCTCAATGGAGGCACCTCCTAATTCCCACTCCTGGAGGTGGCTGTGGCCCTGGGCACCTGGTGCTTCCTTCCCCCTAGCAGAGAGAAGAGCCAGTGGCCTCACCCTGAGGTGGTGGCTCCTTTCCCAAGGAAACTAGCACCACATTCATCCCCCCACACACACACATGTTGGCAATGCAACAGAAGCAGGGGTCAGAGGGGACTCGGTTGCAGTTCCAGAGCTCCGTGACACATTACATGATCAGAGAGCTGCTCTGATTCACAATCAGCAGGAGTCTCTAGTTCTAGAAAGTCCCCCATGGAATTGTCAGCCTGCATAAATCTTTGATGCCCTCAGGCTCCTCTCAGGTATTTGGAAAACAAATTAATCAGGCAGGGAACTGTGTTAAAATATTGCTCCTGCACTAACAGTTTTGAAATGAGAGGCCATAATCTTAAACCCATCCCCCAAGACAGGGAAGACAAATGCCAGCTTCTCTCTCAGCTCCTGTCCTACTAGTCATCTGCCTGCTGTTGGTTAGGGAGCTCTGATGGAGCCCTGGAGGTTGGCCCAAGTCCTGACACTCTACACTCGCATTCACCCCCATTGTACAAGGTCAGACACAAAGTGCTGTGTTCAACTGTGCAGATCCTTCAAGGATAGCAGAAGTCTTGCCTTCTTCCCCAAGGCTTCTTGACTGAATTCCTCAATCCCTGGTCCTTGGGAAAGAGAAGCTTCACTTCTGATTCTGAATCAAAATATTTATTTAGATGCAAAGGTAGGATATTTGGCCCCTTCTAGTTTCCTTCCAGCTATAAAGTTCCGTAACAGAGTGATTTTGTTCTGTGTGTACTGCCGTCCCCTGATTTCAACAGCACTAGCCTGTGCATTCATTGGACCCCCTGAGACAATGGCAAGCTTTTAGGTTCCTGCTATTATTAGAATCCAATACAAGGAGAAATCCTCAGTCCACTTTTCACCAAGTGACTTGCTTTGTGAAGTACCACTTAATATGGGATAGATAAGAATATAATAAAATGTAAGTATAGGTCTTTATTTTAAAAAATGAGTTTAGACTCTGCAGAGCAATAGTGGTACCTTTTGTGTTTGAAATTCAGAGATTTCTTAGAAAGCAATCAGGTGAACCCAAAGATAGAGGGGACCCCAGAGCCAAGGAGATAATGTTGGAGTGAGGCCTTGTGAAGCCTTAACACAGAGCTATGCTCATGTTGTGTGTTTAGACTAAAATGGGTAGAGTTGGACAGGATGAGTTGATGGGCTCTCGTGGTGACAGAGGCACATTGGCCAAGAGAATATGAACAAGAGAAAATAGAAAGGATACAGAATAGGACTGAGAAAAAACATAATTCAGGAGTTGCTGATGGAAATGGACTTGGTATAAGAAAAAATATAGGGCCTAGTGCCTACAATAGCTGGAAGAAAAAATGATGCATTTCTCAGAGAGATCTTGGCAAAGAATTCCAACTTGAAAACATAATGAGGAAGCCTTGGTCACAGGGAAGGATCCTGCTTTCATGGGCCACAGGTGACCTAAAATAGTTATAGTTAAAAACAACACTAGGGGTCTGGGGATGTGGCTCAGTGGTAGGACACTTGCCTACAATGTGGAAGATGCTATATGACCCCCAACACCACAGGGGGAAGAAAAGGAATGATAGGGACTAAGGGGCCTGGCTTGGTGATACAATGCTTGCCTGCTTGTCCTTGGTTCAATCCCCAGCATAAAAATAAAACAAAACAGAATCACCTCTAAGGGTGAAAATATGGAGGATCGTGGGCACTTGATGAGACTGTCCAGTGCTATTCATCTGACTGGTGTGAAGTCCTGCCTTCCATTTCAGCTCTGCTCTAAGATTTCCTCACACCAACCACATTCCAGATCATAAGATCTACATTTTCAGAACAGTAGGTAGAGTTGTCAGGACAGGTGTTTAGCCAGCTTCACATTGCTGTAACCAGTATGCCCAAGAACAATTTAAAGAAGGAAAAGTCTATTTTGGCTCACAGTTTCATAGGTTCAGTCCAATGGCCCATAGCTCTGGGCCATTGAGATGAGGCAGGACATCATGGCAGAGGAAAGGTGCTCAGTTCAGGACAGCCAGGAAGCACAGGGAGAGCTTCACTTGCCAGGGACAACATATAAACCCCAAAGGCACACCCCCAGTGACCTACTTCCTCCAGCCACACACTACCATGTATTAGTTCATTCAAATTATTAATCCATCAAATGGATTAATCCATTGATTAGGTGACAGCTCTCATAATCTGATCATATTGCTTCTGAACATACCTGCGTTTTCTCACACGTGAGCTTTCAGGGACACCTTACATCCAGTCCATAACAAGGGGTATCAAGGAAAAAGTTGACAAATGGAGGTAGGTGAGCCAAGGAATAAGACCTTGGGAAAGTCACTTTTCCCCTTCGATGTCCTGCCCATGAGTGCTGTGCATTTAACATGCCACTTTGACTCATAAGAGGAAGCAAGCTGACCATAAAACAAAAATGGTAAGTTAATAAAAATTACAGCTCACAGTAGGCTCAAATTACATGTTGAAATATTGATTGCTAAACAGCATTATTTTATTGGACACAGTTTCTTTCCTAATAATTTTCAATCATTTTACACTTTTTATGGAAAAACTTCAGTCACTAGCTAAGGGTACTAGGCTACACAGTCTCTGGGATTCCGGTTCCCATGGTTTTCACCGCAGTTGGTATGGGGGAGAGGGGCTAGCATATACCTAGCACTGTGCTAATTTTGGGTGGGGAGTGGTTCCTTGGTGGTGATTCTGCTGCTGGGGATTGAACCCAGGGCCTCCTGCATGCTAAGCACACACTCTATCACTGAACTATATCCTAGCTCTAAATTTTTACATATTTATGTGTATATGTGTATGTTGTTGTGTATTATGTGTATACACACTTCATTTTCCCCATAGAAAGGTTTATCCTTGTTGAGTGTATTGATAAACAACCTATAGTCCCAGCTCCTTGGAAAGCTGAGGCAAGAAGATCACTTGAGATCTCATCTCTAAAATAGAAAACAGAAAATTTTATCTTTCCCATCTACCCTACAGAGTTTGTAACTCCTGTTTTACAGATGAAAAAAATAAGGCTGAAAGAATAGGTCACTTACATAATGTCACATGGCTGCAAGTTAGGAAGAGAACACATTTGACCCAAAATGTCTTTACAGACTGAAAATAGTACCTATTTGGCAATGAATCATGGTGCAACTGTTACTGGTTGAGCTGGCTGGCTCTGGATTTAAATGGTTGCCATTTTAGGTTACATGTTTGTTTACCGCCCAGCTTCAGGGATATTGTTTGGAAATGAGCATAGCATTCTTGAGTTCAAGACTGTTTTGAATCAATGGGCTGTTCTGTCTGGCTTCTTGTCTAATCTACCACAGCATTTCCCCTATGCCCTGTGCATTGGGAGTGCAGGACGTTGTCTTAGCAGGACTCTTTCAAGTCCCTAGCTCTGTGCTGTGATGTGATTGGGACCTGATGTTGATAAACCTTGGAGTAATTAACATGTTGTGGTCTACCAGAGAAGCATATGCTCTGCTAAGCATTGCAGAAGAATCCCAAGCCTAAAGCACTCCCATTTCTACCTGCACATTTTCCAAGCCTAAGTTATTGGGAGAAATTGTGAACTCGTATTTCCACTTGGGGGGCGGATTATAAATTGATCCCCAAACTGAGTCTCCTATCTGCTTTCTTTCTCTCCATACCCTGCTGCCCAGTAAGTGATAATAGCAACCACCTAAGCATATGGATGAGACCTGAAGACAGTTGTCAAAGGAAGATTCTCCACTCCAGAATGCTCCAAAGGAACTTGGCTGAGCCCCATCACACACGGAGTAAAAATCAACCGGACTTAGAAGTTTTCGAGATGTCAGGGGAGCCTTGGTCCAAGGCTGATCAGCTGATAGAATATGAGAAATACCACACTATTCTGTCATTTGCTGTTGCTTGCCGACTGTGAAGAACTGCATGAAATATGTTTAAGCTGCTTTCTCTACCATTGCCAATCACCTTTTTGGACTTGAAAGTGCTATTTTCCTATGGACTCTTGCATTATTTCCATTTTGCATGCACCCAGTGATTATACATAAGCAACATATATAATCTGCTTATATATTTTTTAAAAATCCACTCGTGCGAAATGATAAAATATAAATTCTGCTCTTTTTTGCAAATTATAATCATAGCCTATGTCATTGAAAGTTTAAATCGGTTCCATTGAAAGATCAGTGTAATAGGTCTGCCTATACTTTATAGAAAACTAGCTTCTATAAATATTTTTTCACTGTTTACTAGTGAAATGAGAAAAGCCAAGCTATTTATAAAAGGCCTTATGTTGTGTATATACATTGTCTTTGAAATATTTGTGATTTAGTTTATTGCTTGTAAAAGAGAAATTATATAATTTATTTAGTAAATACTACTGTAAACTATAGTTTTATTGAAAGAAATAAAATATTTTGTTCTCAATTGTCGTCATACATTGACTCCAGTGATTTATAATCTTTACTTTTTTTTCAGTGGGGTGCTAGGATTGAACCCAGGACCTTTCACATATAAGGCAAGTGCTATCCCAAGGCAAGGTTATATATCCCCAGCCCACACTACATTTATTTTCCTTTTTTTTGGTGAGGAGGATACCGGGCAATGAACCCACTGGTACTTAACCACTGAGTCATATCCCCAGCCCTTTTTTATATTTTATTTAGAGACAGGGTTGTTTAGTGCCTTGCTAATTTACTGAGGCTGGCTTTGAACCCACAATCCTCCTGTGTCCGCCTTCCAAGCCACTGGGATTACAGGCATGTGCCATTCCACCCAGCTCAACATTTCTTTATTTTATTAATTAAAAAGTAATAACCCAGATACTCCTCATTTCAGATGTTCTCAAATCATAAATAAACTGAAGCTCATGACAGATGGAAATGGAAAGATAAAATTCCCAGTCCAAAGAAAAGACTCTGCAGCATATTCTTCTTATATCTAAGAGACATTCCCAAATGTCCCAGTGTATTAATTTTCTCTGTTATGCTATGGTAACAAACAATCCAAAATCATAATAGCTTTCACCAACACAGTTTTATTTCTCACTCATGTGGGGACCAGCTACAACTCTGCTCCAAGTGGCATCTTCATCTTGAGATCCAGAGCAACCCTATCTGGGACATGCCTTGTTTATGGAAGTAGAAAAGCAGAGGTGGAGCCAAGCAAAGGAAGCCCATCGAGTCTCTACTTGCATGCAGCTTATACTATTTTTCTGCTCACATTTCTTTGGCCAAAGCATTGGCAAATCCAAAGTCAAAGAGGTGAGAGGTATATTTCTCACATAGGAATGGACTAAGCAGAGAGGGGCAATCAGTGTTTTAAATAATTAATGTAGAGTTACAACAACAGGTGTGTCTCCCTAGAAGCAAGGCCCTACGACACTGGGAGAAAAGTCATTAGAAAGCAAAATGACGAAGGTTACAGAAAGACATTCCTGATGAGTAAGATGCTCAGTGTAAAGTACTTCAAGTTAAGGCAAACTTGCATCATGTCAGCAAACATGACATAAAACTTTGCTAAGTGCAGCCTGGAGCGATGGTTACTCAATGGAAGTAATGATTGACCCTCAGAGTTAGCACTGGGAACCTGTCCTGGGTTGAGATGTGGTCTTCATCCATTTTGTGCTGCTGAAAGAGACTGGGAAATTGTAAAGAATAGAAATTTATTTCTCATAGTTCAAGAGGCTAAAAGTCCAAGATCAGGGCACCCACATCTCTTGGTGCTTCTTCACATGGCAACAGCGGAAGGGCAAGAGAGAGCCAATCACCTCAAGTCCTTTTTGAGGGGCATTGATCCATTCATGAGGACAGAGCCCTCAGGACCTAAACACCTCCCCAAAGGCCTGATTGTTGCCTTGAGAATTAAGTTTCCAACACATGAATTTGAGGGGACACATTTCAGACTACAGTCAATATCAACAGGGAGCCAGGCGCGGTGGCGCAAACCTGTAATCCCAGCACTTAGGGAGGCTGAGACAGGAGAATCATGAGTTCAAAGCCAGCCTCAGCAACGGCAAGGCTCTAAGCAACTCAGTGAGACCCTGTCACTACATAAAACACAAAACTGGGCTGGGGATGTGGCTGAGTGGTCGAGTGCCCCTGAGTTCAATCTTCAGTACCAAAAAATATATATATATCAACAGGGAAATTTAAAGTGAGTAAGAATAAGCATGCTCTGCCTCTCTCTCCCTAACATTCATGAATCAAGCAGGCATTCTCCCTCTCTACATGGGTTCGCCTAGCTGGAATCCCATCTTCTTCTCCCATCTGTAAGCCTACTCATTTATCTAAGCCAGGATCCTTAACCTGAACCCTCTGATTCCTGGAAGGTTATAGATGGATATTAATAGAGTCATGACATGAGGGTTATTGGGTTATAGGGTCATGACTCCAATAATATTTCTATGCCATGAATTTGCCTATGATCCCTGACCCTCCCCCACCCCACCCAAGTCACTCCTGGACAGCCTGTGATTATCTCCTCTGTCTCAGAACACTTTGTACCTTTTTTAGTAATTGACGTATTACTTACGGACATGAAAGTGCACAACTATTGTATAGTTCAATGAATTTTTACAAATGTGTACACCCATTAAACTAGCACCCAGGATAAGAGATAGAACACTTCTAGATAACATAGGTCTGTTCATGCCTCTTCCCTGTCAATAGCATCCAAAAGGTAAATTTTTTTTAAGGACAGGATCTCACCAAGTTGCCCAGGCTGGTTTTAAACTCTCAGACTCAAGTGATCCTCTGGCCTCAGGCTCACAAGTGCTGGGACTATAAGCATGCACCACTCCACCCTGCCCTGCATAACCATTTTTATGACTGCTAGCATGTATTAGTTTTGCCAATTCTTGAGGTTCATATAATTGGCATCATATAGTATCTACTCTTTATCTGTTTTTTGTTGTTATTCAACACTAAATGAAATTCATTCATTTTATGTGCAGTAGAAACATAAAATGAATGAAGCTTTTTCACAGCTGTGTGGCCTTCTATGTCTTAGTCTATTCCTGCTGCTCTAACAAAATAACTGAGTAAATAATATATAAAATACTGAAATCTATTTCTCACAGTTCTGGAGGCTGAGAGTCCAAGATCAAGGGACCAACAGGTTTGGTGCCTGGTGAGGGCCTGGTTTCTGCTTCCAAGATGGCACCTTGTTACATCTTCCAGAAGAGATGAACAGTCTCACATGGCATAAGGGTGTCTAGCTAGTTCCCTCCAGCTCTTTTAGAAAGCACCAATCCCATTTGTGAGGGCAAAACCTTCATGGACTACTCACCTTCTAAAGTCCACCTCTTAATTCTGTTGCACTGTGATTTGAGTTTCAAAATATGAATTCCGGGGAACACATTCAAACCATAGCACTCTTATACAAACATACCACAATTATCTATTCCATTGCTGACCTGATGAGTGAGGACCACTCATTATTATCAAGGGCATTCTCCTGTACTGAAAGTCAAGTGATAATAAACTTTAGCTATTTCTATACAATACTTCCACAGCAGCACTTAGAAGAGTGTTTGATTGAATAACTGATTACTCTAGCTTAGCAGAGTTGGTACATAAAATTAATCATTACACCCTGAAAAATTAATAAAATATGAATGTAGAAAAAATTCTTTATGCAAAAATCATTTTCAGTAACCTATATGGAATCTCCAAAAAGGTGTGCTTTACCAAAATGAAAGGGTTAATAAAGAAACCGGAAGTCATGAAATCCAGAAAGGAAGAGATCCAACCTAAGAGGGAGGTGAAGGGGATCCCAAGATGGTAAGAACTATGAAGGAGGCCAGGAGGCTCTGCACACAACTTCTTCAAGAAAATTAAGTTATCCAAGATTTACTCAACCAGATGAGAAAATTTTAACTCTAGGAATCCTGGATTTGATAATCCTTCTCCTTGATACTTGCTCCCTGGTAGTCTACCAGCTGGCTCTCTTTACTGTTTACATAGCACTTTCCAATTGGCTAACCATAGAAGAAGACTTGTAACATTCAAGTCTAACTTTCTCTCTCTGCCAAAGACTTTATGGAAGCCAGGCAGAGTGGCACACACCTGTAATCCCAGCTACTTGAGAGGCTGAGGCAGGAATATTGCAAGTTCAAAGCCATCTTCAGCAACATAGCAAAACCCTGTCTTGAAATTTAAAAATAAATAAAAAAGACTTGGGATATAACTCAATCCAGAGTGCCCCTGGATTTAATCCCCAGTACCAAAATACACACACATACACACACACACACACACTCTCTCTCTCTCTCTCTTTCTCTCTCTCTCTTTATGGAAGCAAAGAACAAATTCCTCCCAAATTCAAACAAGACAAAAACTGCAAGTAGGTGTCTTTAGGAATTACTTGTGTAATAATTCCTTTTCTGGTCCAGAGATACTTATATACCTCTTTTTTAATAAGCCAGTCTCTAGTTTATTTCCTTCCCACTAATAGAATAATGTAAAAGAGGCCAGGCACAGTGGTGCACACCTGTAATCCCAGCAGCTCAGGAGGCCAAGGCAGGAGGATCACGAGTGCAAAGCCAGCCTTAGCAAAAGCGAAGCACTAAGTAACTCACTGAGACCCTGTCTCTAAATAAAATAAAAAAGAGGACTGAGGATATGGCTCAGTGGTTAAGTGCCCCTGAGTTCAATCCCCGGTACCTTCCCCCCAAAAAGAATAATGTAAAAGAACATTTTTTGAACACAGATTTCTATAATTTCTATGTGTGTCACATTTATAAAATAGCAAAGATATCAGGAGAATGGTATTAAAAGTGGCATTGCCTCTGTTATATGAAAGAAAAAATTACATAATGAGAGTCAGGAAGTTTAAAGATAAAGAGTTTAATGACAGGGGCTGAGGTTATAGCTTAGTAGTGGAGTACTTGCCTCTTATGGTAAGACACTGGGTTCAATTCTCAGCACTACATAAAAATAAATAAGTAAGATATAGGTACAACTGAAAATAAAAATAAATAAAAAGAGTTTAATGGCAGTAATTTATAAAATACTATGTTGCTTTGCAAAAACCTTGGTGATTGGGGCTGGGGTTGTGGCTCAGTGGCAGAGCGCTTGCCTCGCACATGTGAGGTACTGGGTTTGATCCTCAGCACCACATAAAAAACAATAAACAAACAAAACAAAGATTTTTTAAAAATTTAAAAAAAAAAAACAACCTTGGTGATCACCCATCCATCCACTGGTACCACTGGTTTTGCTATAATGGTTAAGAAATGCGGCTAGGCATGGTGGCGTACGCCTGTAATCCCAGCGGCTCAGAAGGCTGAGGCAGGAGGATCGCGAATTCAAAACTAGTCTCAGAATTTAGCGAGGTGCTAAGCAACTCATTGAGACCCTGTCTTTAAATAAAATACAAAGCAGGCTGGGGATGTGGCTCAGGGGTTGAGTGCCCCTGAGTTCAAACCCTGGTACCAAAAAAGAAAAAAGAAATAGGTTGGAATACTGAAAGGAAGCAGTCCTAAAAACAGGCCCCACTTCCCTGTCCACCTAGAAATAATACTTCATCATATAAGCGTTGTAGTCAGCTTTTTCACTACTGTGACTTAAAAGACCCAACAAGAACAATTTGGGGAGGAAAAGTGTATTTGAGAGATTACAGGTCCTGGTCCATAGACAGTTTCAGAGGTTTTGGTCCTTGGGGCTCGAAGTGAGGTGGAACATCATGGTTGAAGAGTATGGTGGAGGGAAGTGGCTTTCGTGATGATCAGCAAGCAGAGAAAGACTCCACTTGCCAGATGTAAAATATATATACCAAAGGCATGTCCCCAGTGACCACTTCCTCCAGCCACACCTTACCTGCCTTCAGTTACCACCCAGCTAATCCCATCAGGAGATTAATTCACTGATTGGGTTAAGACTCTTCCAACCCAATCATTTCTCCTCTAAACCTTCTTTTTTTTTGGTACTGGAGAGTGAACTCAGGGGCATTCGACCACTGAGTCACATCCCCAGCCCTATTTTGTGTTTTATGTAGAGACAGGGTCTCACTGAGTTGCTTAGTGCCTCGCCATTGCTGAGGCTGACTTTGAACTCACAATTCTCCTGTCTCAGCCTCCCTAAGTGGTGGGATTATAGGCTTGTGCCACCGTGCCCAGCTTAAACCTTGCATTGTCTGGCACATGAACTTCTAGGGGACACCTCACATCCAAACCATGACAATAAGAAACTGCTAACAGTGGTTTTCTCTGGGGAACAGCACTAGAGTTTAGGGAACTATAAAGGAAAGCATTTACTTCTCATTTTATAAACTTCTAAAATTCAAGTAACTTTACCCATGAGTTACTTTATTAAAATAGAATGAGGTAGAACACTGGTTTTTCACAAATGCATTTACTTATGTATTATGTGCAACTTGTGTTATGGTTTGGATGTGAGGTGTCCCCCAAAACTTCACGTGTGAGACAATGCAAGAAGGTTCAGAGCAGAAATTATTGGGTTGTAAGAGTTTTAAAGCAATCAGTGAATTAATCCCCTGATTGGTATTAATTGAGTGGTAACTAAAGTGGTAGGTGTGGCCGGAGGAGGTGGGAATTGGGGCATGGCTTTGGGGTATATATTATCTGGCAAGTGGAGACCTCTCTCTCTGCTCTCTGATCACTATGTGAGCTATTTCCCTCTGCCACACTCTTCTGCCATGATGTTCTGCTTCACCTCAATCCCTGAGGAATGGAGCCAGCCTTCTATGGACGAAGACCTCTGAAACTGTGAGCCCTTAAATAGTCTTTTCCTCCTCTACAGTTATTCTGGTTGGGTCCCTCTAGTCACAGCAGCAAAAAAGCCTGACTAAAACAACTTGTATAATGTTTTGTTGTTGTTGCTGCTGTTCTTTGTTTGTTGTTTTTTGGTTTTGGTTACCGAGGATTGAACTCAGGGGCACTCGGCCACTGAGACACATCCCCAGCCCTTTTTTGTATTTTATTTAGAGACAGGGTCTCACTGAGTTACTTAGCACCTTGCTTTTGCTGAGGCTGGCTTTGAACTCGTGATCCTCCTGCCTCAGTCTCCTGAGCCACCAGGATTACAGGCGTGCGCCACCGCTTGTATAATGTTTAAATCAACAAAACAGAAATAATTATTATAAAATGTAGGAGCACTCTCCATACCTTCCAACCCCTCCCTTCCATCCTTCCCCATTCTATGCTCAATAGACTGTGCTCTTGCCAAAGAGCACCCCTTTGTTTGTGACCTTTGGATCTGATTGGTCCAAGAGTGTATTTAAGCTTCTGTAGTTTCTAGAATAAACGGTGTTTTTCTGCTCCTTGCCCCAGTGGTGTCCCTCTTCTTGTCCCGGGTGTCTCTGCGTCTCGCTGGGGCACAGCAGATTTTTACCTACACTCGGGGGCCTGGGGAATTTGGCTCCACAGATCGCCACTGTCCAGAGAGACTCCATATCTTATCTAACCCGGAGTTAGATGATATGACCCCTTTGACCCCTTCTTTCTCCGTCTCTCTGGACTCTAATTCGTCGAGAAGCCACGTGGCCCCTTCTTCCCTCTCCCTTTATTAAAGCGATAATAAAACCCTTTTCCATGTTTGGAAGTTTTCCCTTTCTGGTAATGACCCTGGTGTGGCACATTAGAAGTAATCACCAGGTCAGTCTTGAAGCAAGACATGGAATTTTATTCACTTGCAAGTGGAAAGGACAGCAAGCAAGTCACCTCTGCAACTCTTGACCCTTTGCAGAAGGTAGGGTACATTTTTATAGCTAAAAACCACAAGCTACCAGTAAGTCAAAACCATAGCAACATAGGAAGTGGGTCAGAATGACCCAGTTCAGGGTACAGTACACTGCCCAAAAAATGGGAACTAAAAAGAGAATATCTTACAAATGTATTTCTTAATACTACATTATATAAGAATAACAGAAATATTTTTCAACCGCCACGCATTGCCAAACAGGGTGTGCTTAGCAGGAAGTAGGTTGCATAGGCAGTTTCTCATGGGAGAAGCATTTCTTATATCAAATGGAGTCCCAAGGTAAAATGCAGTTTGTCCAGTCAAGGCACATATAGTTTGGCCCATAACAACCCTTCGTTTTACCTTAGGTGAACTATTCCTGTGCTGTTTTATCTGATTCTTTGGAGCTTTCCAATCAAGACTCACTCACTGAGTCAAAGTCAGGTGTAATCATGTGGCTGAGGATTGGCCAGTTTCTCTCAGGAATTTAAATCTTGGTGGTTGTTTTGTTTGTGGTGCTGGGATTTGAACCTAGGATCTCACACATGCTAGGCAAATGTTCTACCATTCAGCTTCACCCGCAACCCAGAAATTTGAATCTCAGAAACCCTAGGGACTAGAAGTATTTGTAAATGGGTTGTCAAAGACAGCACCTTAAAAGGCCTCCCATGTGTTTCTGTAGCTGTTGGCCAATGTGTTTCCCTGGTTCCTATCCTGGTCAGCCTTCTAGTCTTTCAGTTTTTCTCTTATGTGTCTTTCCACTAAATTGCTTGGGGGAAGGTTGTCTGTTTGGCTATACCAGGATTGAACCCAGGGGTGCTCTATCACCGAGCTGCATCCCCAGCACTTTCTAATTTTTATTTATTTATTTGTTTGTTTGTTTACTTATTTATTTAGTACCGGGAATTGAACTCAGGGGCACTCGACCACTGAGCCACATCCCCAGCCCTATTTTGTGTTTTATGTAGAGACAGGGTCTCACTGAGTTGCTTAGTGCCTCGCCCTTGCTGAAGCAGGCTTTGAACTAGCGATTCTCCTGTCTAAGCCTCCCAAAGTGCTGGGATTACAGGCTTGTGCCACCATGCTTGGCTCTTTTCTATTTTTTGAGACATGGTCTCCCTCAGTTGCCCAGATTGGTCTCCAACTTGTGATCCTCCTGCCTCAACCCCCAGAGTAGCTGGAATTACAGGTATTCACCACCATGCCTGACCTCAATGTTAACTACACAAAGGAACCACTTGGAATGTTAAAAAAGATAACTGATGACTGGCCTTACCTCCAGAGATTGATTTAATTGGCCAGATGTGTGAGTTGGGCATAAAAATTAATGAAAGTTCCCCAGGTGATTCTAACGCATACGAGGTTTAGAGGCAGTAGGCCTTGGGTTCAATCCCCAGCACCAAAAAGAAAAAGAAGAACCATTGAATAAGTCTGTAAACACATTGTATTTGACCTGCACTATAGTGGCCTACAGTATATTTTACATTTTAAGAATTATTTTTCAAATTTAAAAGTTCATTAGTTTCACATGCCCCAAATCCTCCACATTTGTCTGTTAGAATATCCTGCACACAGTAGGACACTACTTAACTGGGCCAAGTGCACCTTACATAGCATTTCCCTGCACTTTACCCCACTTTCCTGCCCTCCCCACTATCACCACAGCGCAGGTGTGATAAGCAGCAAATGACTGTTGCTGCTTATCATCCTGTTCCCACTGTGGGCTTTCTTACATCAGCACTAAGAGAAAAGTGAAATGGCACTTTATGCTGTCTTCAGGAACAGCTGGAAAGAAAAAGACAATCCAAGGCGGCCAAGATTTTGGTAGGGCCTGCCTCTCATTCCCAGCACCTGCCTGAACCCCACAGCATTGGAGCACGTACCCTGGATTTAACATCCATGTTTTCTCATCCCAAGCACCAAGATGCATCATACCCATAGCCCAGAGACCAAAGAGTTGAGAAGTGAGAAACCCCAATTCAATTATCCTAATAATTACATAGCTCTCCAAGTGAAAACCATATAATACAGCAAGAAAAAGGACGCATTCATGCCGGGTGTGGTGGCTCAAGCCTGTAATACCAGCACTTAGGGAGGCTGAGACAGGAGAATTGCGAGTTCAAAGCCAGCCTCAGCAACGGCGAGGCGCTAAGCAACTCAGTGAGACCCTGTCTCTACATAAAACACAAAATAGGGCTGGGGATGTGGCTCAGTGGTCGAGTGCCCCTGAGTTCGATCTCCAGTACCAAAAAAAAAAAAAAAAAGGAAGCATTCGGTGGCACCCAAGGCCAGTTCCAGAATTTAGGAAATGCAGGAAGTTTGAGAAGTTTGTATCCATTATAAGGGACAATGAGGTCTGGAAACAAACCAGACCTCTGAGGTACAAAAATGCTTAACTTGGAGTTTTAGAAAGAAAATGAAGATTGCAACCTTAGGGGCAAGTTACTGGCCCTGCTTGGTTAAGACTGCCAGGCTTCCTCCTCCTGCCTCTGGATCGGTCCAGATGTCTCCTCTGCCTGCTCCACTCTTCCTCTCTGCCCTACTTTGCTGAGACAACTTTTCACCCATTGGGTCTCAAGGACCAGCCCCAAGGTCGAGATAAGACCACTCTGGTCACTGTAAGGGGTTTGAGGAGGTCTCTCCGGGCAGGGCAGAGGAGACCTCGACTCAGAACTTCCAGCTTTTAGAACTTAAGGACTCATCAGGTTTTAACCAAGAGGAAGAGCTTTATTAGAAAGTGAAAGGTGACAGTCAAGTGCAGCATTAGTGCACTCCTGTAATCCCAGCAACTTGGGGGGCTGGGGCAGGAGGATGGCAAGTTGGAGACTGGCCTTGGAAACTTGGAAGTAAACCCAAGGATGCTGAGCACATCCCAACTATTCGGGAAGCAAGAGGATCACAGGTTCAAGGTCAGCCTGAGCAATTTAGCAAACCTTGTCTCAAAATTAAAAGGCAAGGGGGACTGGGTATATAGCTCATTGGCAGAGCACCCCTGGTTTATTCTCCAATACCAAAAAAATTAATTAATTAAATTAAATTAAAAAGGGATAGGTGAAGATACACATTCTCAGAGTAGAATGTGAATCAAAAACGAGGTTCTCTGGCCCTATTTGGTGAGAAGTGAGGATGTGTATGAGCACAGTGCCAGCCTGGTGAACCAAGTTCTTTGATCCTGGATCACAGAACTTTATGGTGAAGATCTAGGTCCTCTCCAGCATCTTCAGATTCACATTGTCTTCTCTATCTAGATAATATTTGGAATGTGCCGTGCTCGATTATAGGTTTTTTGTTTTGGTTTGGTTTTGGTACTGGGGATTGAACCCAGGGGAGCTCAACCACTGAAGCACATTCCCAGCCCTTTTTTATATATTTTTTTGGAGACAGGGTCTCCCTGAGTTGCCTAGCACCTCACTAAGTTGCTGAGGCTGGCTTTGAACACACTATCCTCCTGCCTCAGCTTCCCAAGCCGCTGGGGTTATAGGCTTGCTCCACCACGCCCAGCTCAATTATAGGTTTCTTAAAAAGCATCTCCTTTGTTTTCCCCAATCTAACTGCATTGTGTAGGCTAATAGTGCATGGAAACTTTAGTCAAAATAAGGCAATTTTCATACATGAGTGCATTTACAGTAACTCTAAAATATGTAGATTTCTTAGAAATTTGAGAGTGATAGGCCTGGAGGAAAACAGGTCATGGGGCTTTTAGATTTACAGCTAGTTTCTTTTTTCTTTCCTTTTTCTCCTTTTTATATATTTTTTTCTCTTGCATTACTGGGGATCAAACCCAGGGTGCTCTACCACTAAGGTGCAGCCTCAAACCTTTTTATTTTTTTTTTATTTTGAGACAGATTCTTGCTAAATTGCCCAGGCTGGTCTTGAACTCACAATCTGCTTACCTCAGCTTCCTGAGTTAGGATTATAGGTGTGTGGCACCATGCCCGGCCTTACCTTTATTTCTTCTATCCCACCTCCCTCCTTTGTGCTCCTATAGCACTTTATAATTACCCCATCATAGCACTTATGTGGCTTTGTAAATACGTTTAAATCATCTCTGTCTTGCACAAGACTGTAAAACACCATGAGAACATGCTGATTACCAATCTTGTTCACCACTATATCATCAGTAACCACGGTGCCTGGATCTGTAGAAGCTCCATAGATAGTGATGGATGGATGGCAGATGGAAGGAAGGATGGATGGGACAAACAAGGCGAAGAAGAGAGAAAAATGAATGAGATGGAAATTGTAATCAGAAAGCAGGATCCAGAGCCGGGCGTGGTGGTGCAAGCCTGTAATCCCAGCACTTAAGGAGGCTGAGACAGGAGAATCGCAAGTTCAAAGCCAGCCTCAGCAAGGGCGAGGCACTAAGCAACTCAGTGAGACCCTGTCTCTACATAAAACACAAAATAGGGCTGAGGATGTGGCTCAGTGGTCGAGTGCCCCTGAGTTCAATCTCCAGTACCAAAAAAAAAAAACGAAAGCAGGATCCAGAATACAGACACAGATATCAGTTGGTGTCCAGCCTGAAAAAGTAAACCTAGGCCAGGAAATTCATAGTAAAAATGTAATACGGGAAATTCATTGTAAAGACAATAGAAGAGCTGAAAGAAGGAGGAGATAAGAACATCACAAGATCAGAATATGAAGAAAGTTCCATTCCTACAACTCCAACCCCCAGGATGAATGGAGAAGGGGTGTTACTAGAGCCCAGGAAGAGTGGCTAAAATCACAGTGGCCTGTACAGTGAGAGGCAGAAGCACAGGGAAACCCCAGTCACACTAGAGGTGCTGCCCAAAGGGAATGGAGCAGGGGATGGCACCTTCCCCTCACCATCTCCCCACCTTCCAGTCTCCCAAAGTGCCTTTCATTGGCTGAACCTGCTTTGAAGCTAATTGGTGAGGGAGTCAATCCCTCAGTAGGAGAGTTGATCCCTGCAATTACACTTCCCACTCTCCTACAAAACAGAAAAAAAACTGTCCAGGAGCAGGGGATGGATCTAACAGCAAATAGCTAAACAAGCAACCCAGCATGGGCATGGCTGGCTGAAGTTGTGTGAGAAGTCACCGAAGAGGTGCCCAGGTA
This sequence comes from Xerus rutilus, assembly GCA_028644305.1. NCBI lineage: Eukaryota > Metazoa > Chordata > Mammalia > Rodentia > Sciuridae > Xerus > Xerus rutilus. The sequence goes on along the minus strand of CM053399.1, from coordinate 121,967,884 downwards.
TGCCAGGTGCACAACAGTGTGGAAGGGACTAGACTCGAGCAGGCTGACGCCAGCCACCATTTGACCTTCCACAGGTGACAGAGAGAGACCTATAGCCCTTGGCCAGGGAGCTCAGTGAATGTCATTGCTTAGAAATGAGGTGGAGGAGAAAACCAGGGGAAGGGGTGCTGGTGGTTTTTACAAACCTCATCTGAAAAGCAAAGGACAGGTGGAATAACACAACAGCTAACTGTCACAAGTTTGAGTTCCAGCTTGAGTACTCAGTAGCTGGAGGATTTGGACAAGTGAATTAACCTCTGAATGTTGTTCTGTGAAACGGAGACAATACAGAAATAAATGAAAGTATTCATAAAGCATTTTGCACCATGCCTAGTGGTGGCAGGCAGAGCAGAGAGCATGTCCAGTCCTTATTCTCAACTCTAGGATATGAGACCAATGCTTCTCTGAGGTTCTGGCTCAGGGTCACTGATGAGGTTGTTGTCAGCAGTGAGTCAGGGCTGCAAGAGGATCCATCTCCTTGCTCATGTTGTTGGCAAGCCACCTTTCCGCTCCAGGTTTTGGCTGGATGCCTCAGCTCCTCACCTCATGTGCCTCTCCCTGGGTCCTCAGCATGGGACCAACTTCTCCCAGAGTGAAGACAGCGGTGGAAAGGTTGCATCTGGTAAGGGGAAGAGGAGAAAGCTGGTGTGCAGTGCCACCCAAAGGGAAGGGAAGGGTAACACTCACCTAACTTGTGGAGGCCACCCACCAGCTTCTAGTCCAGGAGAAGGATCCTAGAGTATAAGGGGAAGCCCATCGGCTGCAGGGTACTTGATCTCAGTGACCCCCACACTGCACAAGCCAGATGTCTTGTGTTTGGCCAAAGTGGTCCCAGGAGTGCCTCCCAACCCCTGCAGCCACAAGTGTGTAAACAAGCTTCTCAAAAGACCCCAAGACCCACCAGGAAGCCAGGTGTGTAGCTGGTAGCATTCGCTGATTGCTCTTTGGCACGTGCTGTGTCACTCGGGCTCACACACCCCTCAGGTGGAAAGCAGGCATTAGCTCTGTTTTGCAGGTGAAGAAACTGAAACTCAGATTAAAAATAGACCAAGTTTGCAGGGATCTGAACAGTTAGGAAAATTACCTAAAATTTGGAAAGAGGGCATAAATATTGCTTTGGGCCTTTAATTTAAAGATACACTAAAATAGTACTTCTCAATTAGGGGCAATTTTAAACCTCTCCCCACCCCGCAAGGGACCTTTTGGCAATGTCTGCAAACTTTTTTTGCCTGTGACAAGTTTTGGGTGGGGAGCTGGTACTACTGCCATCTAGTGGAGAGAGACCAGTAATTCTGGTAAACATCTCTGGATGTATTGGACAACTCCCACAGCAGAGAATCACTCACATCAACAGTGCTGCTACTCAGAAACTTTGCTCAAGAACAACATGACTAGGTTTGACTTATTGTTTGCTATTAATTAGGTCTCAAGAATGACAACTTGGGGCTGGGGCTGTAGCTTAGTGGCAGAGCGATTTGCTTAGCATGTATAAGACGCTGGGTTTGATCCTCAGCACCACATAAAAATAAGCAAATAAAATAAAGACATTCTGTCCATCTACAACTACAAAGAAATTATTTTTAAAAAAAGAAAGAATTTCAACTTATACAAACAATAATAAATGCTGGAGAGGATATGGAAAAAAAGGAACACTTTTACACTGTTGGTGGAAGTGTAAATAGAGTACAACCACTGTAGAAATCAGTATTTCCGGAAAAAAGTAAGCAAGGAACCACCATATGACTCAGCTATGCCACTCCTCAGTATTTATCCTGAAGAATTAAAATGATGCTACAGTGATACATGCATACCCATGTTTATGGCCACACAATTCACAATAGCCAAACTATGGAAACTGCCTAGGTGTCCATCAACAGATGAATGGATCAAGCAAATGTGGTGTATATACACAATGGAGGTTTTCGTTTCTTTGTGTTTTGTTTTGTTTGGGTACCAGGAATTGAACCCAGGGACACTTTGAACCACTTTGAACCACACATTGAACCACTGAGCCACATCCCCAGCCCTTTTTTATATTTTATTTAGAGACAGGGTCTCACTGAGTTGCTTAAGGACTTGCTGAATTGCTGAGGCTGGCTTTAAACTCTTAATCCTCCTGCCTCAAGCTTCTGAGTCGCTAGGATTATAGGTATACACCACCACACCTGGCACAATGGAGTTTTATTCAGCCATAGAAACTAAGTTACCCAAACTGGCCTTGAACTTGGGATCCTCTCTCCTCAATCTCCTGAGTCACTGGGATTTCAGGCATGTGACGCTGTGCCTGGCATGTGGTGTTTTTTGGGTTTTTTTTTTAATTTTTTTTAGTTGTCAATGGATCTTTATGTTATTTATTTATATGTGGTGCTGAGAATCAAACCCAGTGCCTCACACATGCAAGGCAAGTGCTCTACCACTGAGCCACAACCCCAGCCCTAGCATGTGGTGTTTTGTTTTAGCAATCCAAGCAACATAATACAAGAGGGAACCATCAGGAAGACAAAACTCTTTAAGTGAGAGTAGAAGAAACTGATATATCAGTGACAAAAGATTTCTAGAGTAAGATGGCTAAATTAGATTCCTTAATCAACACTATAGT
>CM053399.1:121899994-121964746 GCA_028644305.1 Xerus rutilus | reverse complement strand
CACACACACACACACACACACACACACACACACAAAGGTATACAGTTAAAGCAGAAGGGGACTTCCTTATGCAAGCTCAGGTAATTTCCTATTTTTTGGAAAACCGCTCTGGTTTGTTTGTTTTGTACACTGGAAATGAGCACAGGCATACTCTGCTACTGAGCTATATTCTTAGACTTTTTTTTTTTTAAACAGTCTCAAAGTTGCCCAGGCTGGCCTTGAACTTTCAATTCTCCTGCCTCAGCCTCACAAATTACTGGGATTACAAGTGTACATCACCATACTCAGCAAACACTGGCCTGTTTTTTTTTTTGTTTTTTTTTTTTAATTTTTAGTTGTAGATGGACACAACATCTTTTATTTTATTTATTTATTTTTATGTGGTGCTGAGGATCAAACCCAGTGCTTCACGCATACGAGGCGAGCGCTCTGCCACTGAGCCACCACCCCAGCCCACACTGGCCTGTTTTAAAGTTTGATTATGTGACTCCTAGTGCAAAGTAACTCCACTCTGGTTAGGCCTGGTCTGTTGAGGCCTAGTATAGGAGTTCATCCTAAGATGGTGGCCTCCCATAAATTGCATTTAACAGAAATCACAGAGTCCTCTGTGTGGAGAAAGGAGAACCCCCCCAGAAAGTCCTGCTACAAGACTAGTATAGTTACCTAAGTGACAAAACAGCCTAGGACTATGAACTCCAAGACAGAGAAATTGGACCAATTCAGCAAATGTTTTGAAGCAGAATTAATGCGGGAGTCATTGGTAAGTTGGGTGTGGGAGTGAGGGAAAAGAATAGAAAAGGCGACACCGAGGTTACTAGCAAGAATCATTTGGTGCATGAAGATGTTATTTTCTGAGATAGCATAAACTGGAGAAATCTCAGATTTGGGAGCAATAAGATTTTTTAAATCCATTCTTTGGGTCCGTAAAGGTTTGACATTCCAGGGGCTGAGATTGTAGCTCAGTGGTAGAGCGCTTGCCTCGCATGCGTGAGGCCCTCGGTTCGATCCTCAGCACCACGTACAAAGCAATAAAATAAAGACATTGTGTCCATCTACAACTAAAAAAATATTAAAAAAAAAAAAAAAAAAAGGTTTGACATTCCAGGTCAAAGGCAAATACCTCAAGAGGGATGTTACTCTGAAAACTTTGATCAGTAAATTCCACGCTGTGCCTTGACAGTGAACCACAAAACAAAGTCACTAGAAGAAGTAAGAAGTCAATAAAGCCAGGTGCAGTGGCACACGCCTGTAATCCCAGCACTTTGGGAGGCTGAGACAGGGGCATCCCGAGTTCAAAGCCAGCCTCAGCAACATTGAGTTGCTAAGCAACTCAGTGAGACCCTGTCTCTAAATAAAACACAAAATAGGCTGGGGATGTGACTCAGTGGTCGAGTACCCCTGAATTCAATCCCCGGTACCAAAAAAAAAAAAGAGAGAGAGGTCAATAAAGAAGAATATCATTCATTCTTTCACTTGTTCATTCATTCATCAGTGGAGTGTCTATTCTATGTTGGAGATATTAGATAAATAAGACAAATAACAACTTCATTGTAGGCTGTGGAAGCATAAGAAGGTGCCTAGGACATACTATAGTGACATAGGAGTTTGGTTTCATGAAATGATTCTGCAGGAAGTGGCATTTGACATCTGAGTTGAGACCTAGAGGAGGAATGAACTTCACTTTCCTATCTTCTCTGTCCACCCATAAAAAGTATTCACATTTTTCAAAAGTGTTCATAATTTGTATTCCTTTGCAACAACATATACCTTAAGTAAAACTTTTAAAATCTATAGCTAACATATATTATATACTCAGTAGGAACCAGTCCCTATTCAAAGAACTTTACAAGGATTACTTCATTTTTATTTTTTTTAATTTTTTAGTTGTCAATGGACCTTTGTTTTATTTATTTATATGTGGTGCTGAGAATCGAACCCAGTGCCTCACGCATGCTAGGCAAGTGCCCAGCCCCAAGGATGACTTCATTTTATCCTCACAACCCAATACATGTGGAAATTTTTATAAACTCCATTTTACAGACGAGACACAGAGAGGTTTTTAACTCGCCCTCCAGTCACAGAGGCAGGAAGTGAGTGGAATCTTGATTTTAACCAAGGAGTCCGTCTCCTGGTCGCACACTCCTAACTGATATGACCTATACGTGCAGATCCAGCAGTTTCAAAGCCTGCACCACATCCAGTTTCCCCGCAAGACTGCAGTTCACAGATGCCTCCTGTACAGAACTTCTGCAAGGGCGGGTCCCCAGGCTGAAGTCTCCCTGAGGTCAGGATCTTTGGTTACACATTCATGATGCTGCTCAAGGGGTAAAAGGGGTCAGCGCTTTGCACAAAGCAGGACCTCTGTTTTTGTTAAATGCACGATAATGCAATGCTAGTAGGAAGTTCTTCCTGAGGTCTCCCTCTGCCGGCTTCCCCTCAAAAGAACGGACCTGAGCCCGGGAGCCCAACTCGGGCGCCTTCGGCACACGGCCACAAGGTGTCGCCGCCGCGTTCCCGCGCAGGAGGGTGGAGCGGGCCGCAGACCCAAGCAGCATGTGGACGTTCGGGCGCCGCGCGGCCGCCGGCCTCCTGTCCGGGTCGGCGTCCTCCGGCCCCGCCCAGGCCCGCACCGGAACCCGGCGCCCTGTGGAGATCTCCCGGTTTTGCGGTCGCCGTGGGCTGCGCGTCGGGACCGCCGCGGTCTGTGCGCCCGGCCGAGGAGTGAGTATTAGCGCCCGACAGCTGCCCGGGCCGCACGCCCGCGGGGGGAGGCGCCGCGCACGCAGCACTCTCGGAGGCGCGCTCGGGCATGCGCACCCATGTGGGACGCGCTCGGGTATGCGCACTCGTGTGGGACGCGCTGGGCCTTGGGAGCGCCTTTCCCGGTTCGGGTCTCATCTGCACAGGCTTCAGTGCAAATACTTTGTCCTGCAACACGACTGCGGGCCTCGGGCTCAGGCAAAGGCAGGGGAGGTGGACGGGAATCGTTCCTAGGGATCTGTGGCTGTCGCGAAGCTTGTCACTTGCCTTCGTGAGAACTGAAATTTAACATTAACATATGATATGCAGTATTATATAATTTGCACATATGTGTATTGGTGTGGAATATATATAGAAATAGACACAATCTTTATGGGGGGGGTACTGAGGATTGAACCCAGGAGCACTCGACCACTGAGCCACATCCCCAGCTTATTTTGTATTTTATGTAGAGACAGGGCCTTGCTGAGTTGCTTAGCGCCTCGCCGTTGCTCAGGCTGGCTTTGAACTCGCGATCCTCCAGCCACATAATCTTTTCAAGCCTGAGTTGTGAAAGGCTTCTTTCCAGCGAGGCTGTCAGAGCTGCCTGGAAGCTGGAGTCCAACTTTTGGAAAATGACCCCGTCTGGATTCCAAATTCTGTTTCTCCGAGTTGGCAGATGAGTGTGACCTCTGGGGATCCCCTGAACCTCTCTGAGGCTCTCTGTGAGCTTCCTGTTCTGTACAGAGGAGATAAAGGGTCATATCTATTTGGCAGGCCTGGCGGGCCTGGTGTGAGGACTATACTGGATTAAAATATGTAAAACTTTAGTGCTTCAGGATGCAAACAAGTATGTGAACCAAGTACTCCACGATTTGAAAGTAAGAAGTCCAAAGAATGGCTGTGGAGCCCAAGAAGACTACCCTGGTCTGGTAAAGCCGTGGTCACTGGGATGCCAAGGTAGTGGTGGAGGGCATTCTAGGATAGGGAGCCACATGGGCAAAGTCCCAGTGGCCAATGTGGGTCAGTTGTGGGTGGCTGGTACACTCTATTGCAGGAGATGAAGGAGGTCCAACCCCACTTGTAAGTGCTGGTCTGGGTTTGGATTTAAGCATAAACTGCCCACTGACACTAGCTATTTAGCCCACGCAGTGTTTAAAGAAACTTTAGGATTGGTTGCCAACATGCAAAAACTGGGACCTCAGCTTCTCTGGAAAAATAGGCAGGTGTGTCCATGAGGGATCCCAGATTCCCTCTATTACTCATTCCTTGGTTGCACTCACTATTGTGCACCCTAAGTCACCATAGGTTGTGGCAGTTTTTAATTTAGGAGAATGACAAGGAGTGATATCCAGTGGCTGTGCAGGGCTGTTGATTGGGGAGCACACGCAGCATGGTGTTAGTACATAGGGCTTAGGGAACATTTGGAGGTAGCTGGGTGATTGGCAGCTTTGGTCACCCATTAGGCCTCTTTTTTTCCATCATAAATTAATTACAGTTGTTTAACCTGTTCGTTCCATAGTTTTTTGCACATCTTGGATACTTGTGCAGTTGGGTGGATGGAGGAGCAACTGAGACCACCATCCTTTTTAAAGCCTTGAGAGTCCTCAGGTTGGTCCCTCAGGGCCCTTGGTCTCTGAACTTCATCAGGACTTGAATTCACTTCAAGGCCTTTCCCCATCCTTCTTTCTTTATTTCCTATTTCTACTTCTATAGCAGCTGTCCAACAAAAATAGAATGGTAGCCACATATATAATTTTGAGTTTTCTGATAGCTACATTGAAGATGTAAAGAGAAACAGATGAAATTCATTTCAGTAATATATTTATTTAACCTAATACATCCCAATATTATCATTTCAACATGTGATCATTATTTTCAGAATGATTAAGGAGATAACTTCCCTTCTTTTTCCACACTCACACACTTCCAGCACATTCCAATTCAGATGTTAAATTTCCCTGGAAATACTTGAGCTATATTTAGAGTTTATAAAATTCACATAAAGGGACTGAGAGTATAGCTCAGTGGCAGAGTGCCAGTATGTATGAGGCCCTGAGTTCCATCCCCAGCACTGCAAAAAAGAGGAAAAACATTCATAATTGAAAATGATGGTTCACATAGGTCATTTCAAACATACTTAAAAGTTCTTAAACAATTTTTATGATCATTTTAAATTAATTTAAATGAAGCATAAACTCCAGCTCCTCAGTCACGTTGCTCATGTTTCTAGTGCATAGTAGAAACATAGTAGTGGCAGCTTTTGGCCACCACACTAGGCAACTCTGGGGTATAGGATGTGTAGTGTCTGATTGTCAGCTTGCACATGAGAACCCAAAATCCATAGAAATGACTTCTAAGAGCCCAGCTCTCCAGCCCCCACCTCCAGAGGCTAGAGGACTCTGGTTTTGGTGGCAGGGAATAAAAGGGAAGCTAGGGCCAGCATCTTTAACCTTTCACCTTCATGCTGGACACAGCTTTGTGCAGGAGGTAACCTGAGATTTCTGCCTCTTCAATCTTTATAATTTTTTTTTATTTTTTTAGATGTTGATGAACCTTTATTTTATTCATTTATTTATATGTGGTGCTGAGAATCAAAACCAGTGCCTCACACATGCTAGGCAAGCACTCCACCACTGAGCCACAACCCCAGCCCAAATCTTTATAATCTCTTGCTATAGCCACTTCTCCATCACTGGAATGGTCTTGAGACATCCACCCATTTTCCTAAAGGGACAAAACCATCCCCTATGACTCCATTACCCATAGGCTTTAAGCCTGACAAGCAGTTTGTGCTCTAATTCATACTAAATTCATTTTTATTGTCTTTCAGAGATATTTTACATGAGTTTCTACACACAAAAGGAATATAAAATACCCATATTGCCAAGGGAGGTGGCACGCTCCTGTAATCCCAGCAACTTAGGAGGCAGGAAGATCACAAGTTGAAGCCAAACTCTGCAACTTAGCCAGACCCTGAAACTTAGTGAGACCCTCTCTCAAAATAAAAAATAAAAAGAGCTGGGGATGTAACTCAGTAGTAAAATACCCCTGGGTTCAATCCCCAGTACCAACAACAACAACAAAAACCCACAAGGAAACAAACAAAAAGCAACTCTATTGCTTAAAGATAAATAATAAATGCTAGAGTCTGAATGTTGTGTTCCCTAAAATTCATATGTTCAAACCTAATCACCAGGGTGACAGCAAGAGGTGGGCCTTTGGCAGGTAATGAGCTCATAAGAATAGAGCTCTTAGGACTGATGAATGCCCCTGTGGAATGGCCCAAGGAGCTCATTGGACCTTTCTACCAATAAGGACACAGCGAAAGTTTGCCATCCATGAACCAGGAAATGGGCTCTTACTAGACACCACATCTAGCAGTGCCTTGATCTTGGATTTCCAGCCTCTAGAACTGTAAGAGGAATTCCTGTTGTTTATAAACCACACAGTTTGTGATATATTGTTATAGCAACACGAAGGGACTAAGACATTAAACACCCTTGTCACCTATGTCAGGTTGAGAGAATTTGCTTGTTCCTCAGAAGGCCTGTGCTGGCCCTCAGAAGGCAAAGCCCTTCCCTCCCCTGGAGGAACCTGCTGTTCTGGGTTCTGGTAATTATACCTCCCCCATTTCCTGGGAGTCTTACCTCTGATGTGTTTTTCCTTAAACATCTATTGTTGACATAAAGACATTGTGCTGTGTCTAGCCCTTGCTGTTTAAGTGTGGCTCTGAGTGTCATCGACACTGATGCCCACAACTGTCCTTTACTTGTTTTCCCTGCTGGAGGGTATCCTATTGGGTGAATAGATCACACCTCATCTGGGCTCTTTTTGGTGGCATTCAGCAGATTGCAGAGTTCTGCCATTATTGTGCTGCTCCGTGTTCCTGTTCATGGACAGCAGTTCCCTTCCAGTGAATTTCTCAGGATGGAATTACTGGACAAAGGGCTGGCTGAGAATCAATATGTTTGATACCCAAAATGTTTATACCCATTTGTTTTCCTCCATCAAGGGAGGAGTACTGACTGATTCACTCTTCAAGTGTTGTGTTTAGATAGGGCCCAGAGTGACGAGGGAATGTTACAGGATGAAGGCTGGCCTCCCTGCTGGCCCCACCTGGGGTGGGTGATAATTGGGTCATGTGGTCTCTGAGCCTGAGACCTGAGGCCTAGAAGAACCTCACTAGTATTTCCTAGATGCATCCCATGAGAACACAAATCCATTAGACCCTGGAGACTCAGCAAACTTACAGCATAATTTGGCTTTGGGGTGAGCTGGAAGTAGAAGGGGTGGCTGTTGGGTGACCTCAGCAGGAAGCCTGCGAATTCCATCTGCTACCTTCAGGTTGGAGTTTGCCTCTCTGACCTCCTAGGTCTCCACCCTTTTGTTGACACCTTTCAAAACAAACACCCTCAGGCCCTGTATTTGAGATATTCCTGTTCTCTTGCCTAATCCTCATGACCCATCTACAGCAAATGTACATGATCACTGCCTTCAGAAGAGAACACACGTCCTGAAAGATTTAGCAGTAGCCCAAGTAAATGTCCAATTGGTGAAAAAGAAAAAAGATTGGATACAAGCCAAGGCATATTTGGCAAAGATTTGTTATTATGATTAAAAACATCTGGGGCTAAAACTGTGGCTCAGGCTAGCATACTCGATGCCCAGAGTTTAATCCCCAGCACCTAGAAAGGAAAAAAAAAAAAAAACTTTAATGGCTAACTATCAATGAGTTACTTGCATTTGACCAAACTTTCCAACAAGAACACATCAAAACTATGTAAATTTTTTTTAAAAAATGCCCAGCACCACATATACTAATAATCTCAATTACTCAGGAGGCAGAGGCAGAAAGATTACAAATTTGAGGACAGCCTGTGCAACTTTGACCTTGTCTCAAAATAAAATAAAGGCTGGGGATGTGACCCAGTGATAGATCACTTGACTGGCATGCTTGAGACCTAGGGTTCAATCCCCAGTACTGGGGGAGTTGTGAGTGGGAAAGTATCTGAGACAGCTAGGATTCGAGGGGCCAGGATCCTAGAATAAAGGGAAAGTCCCAAGGTGAGGGAAACCCAACATTCTCCAACACTTTCTCTTCATGTTTTAAATCCTGTTCTGATTCCCAGACATGTGATTCTTTCCTTTGTGGCAGACAGCTCTGGTCCAATCCCAGCTCTACCAGTTTTTGTCTATATCATTGTGACTCTGAGGGAGTTACTCTTTGGTGCCTCATTTTTCTCATCTATAAAATACAAATGTGATCCATCCTCATTATTTGCATATTCTGTACTTCTGAATTTGCTTATGTACTACAATTTGTTGCCCCAGGACTCTCCTGGTCGTTCAGCAGGCGCATGCAGAGTGTCAAAAAGTTGGAGTCCCCTTGGAGCATATTCCCCGCAGAGCTGAAACAGGGCTTTGCTGTCCTGTTCCAGCTCCCACAGTGTCAACACCGATCGTCTTCACGTTCTGTTCAGTGCCATGTTTTCACATTTGTGTGCTTTCTGTTGGTGATGTCACTGTTTAAAAACAGTCCTGAGCCTGGTGCTGAAGTAACCACAAGGAGACCGTGACATGCCTTACAGAGAAAATACCTGTTAGATTCATCTTGCTCAGTGTGAGTTATAGTGCTGTGGTACCAAGTTCATTGTTAATGAATCAACGATATATATCAAACCAGGGGTATTTAAATAGAAATACACATAAATAGAGTCCATGTAGCCAGTAGAGACTTACAGGGGCCTAACCTTGCATTCCCTAGGAATAATTCGCTAATTGATCATTTGTAGCAACGTTATAGGACCTACCTCTTGTGAATAAAGACAATAAAGCAGTACTCTGCTCACAGGATTATGATGAGAACTAAATGAGTTCATACATATAAACACCAAGAGCAGGACCAACCAGATAGAGAACATCCTAGAAAGTGCAATAGAAGCCGGGTGCAGTGGCGTAAACCTGTAATCCCAGCGCTTAGGGAGGCTGAGACAGGAGAATCTCAGCAACAGTGAGGCGCTAAGCAACTCACTGAGACCCTATCTCTACATAAAACACAAAAAATAGGGCTGAGGATGTGGTTCAGTGGTCGAATACCCCTGAGTTCAATCTCCAGTACCAAAAAAAAAAAGAAAGTGCAATAGAGCTGGGCATAGTAGTGCATGCCTGTAATCCCAGCAGCTCAGGAAGCTGAGGCAGGAGGATCACAAGTTCAAAGCCAGCCTCAGCAACTTATTGAGGTCCTAAGCAACTTCGTGAGACCCTGTCTCAAAAAATAAAAAGGGCTAGGGATGTGACTCAGTGCTTAAGCACCCCTGGGTTCAATACCTGGTCCCTCAAAAAAAGAAATTGTGATAGCTCTAACAGTGGTTATTATGTCCTCCTTCTCCTTCACAGCCACCTCCTTTAAACACACTCTTGGCACTAAGCCTTCCAACTCCCTCCTCTGCCCACTTCCAGCACTGCCCTCAGTCGCCTCCTTTCTGATCTTGCCAAGGATGCTGCTGGCTCAAGATCAATATCTAAAGGTCTCTCACCACCAGAGTGGCTTTTGGAGGGTGTAGTCTTATCATCATCCTCTTAAAGCCTTCTGTACCTTCCCTGAATGAAGGCCAGCTGAGCTCCCTTAGGAGCCCCAGGCTGCCTCCACCTTACTGCATCATCTCCTTCCTACCTCCCAGGCCTGCGGCCTCCAGTCTGATTCTCCCTCATTCTCAATTTGCTCCCATCTGGTAATTTGCTCCTATCTGTCTTTGCAGCTAGTCATTTGCAACAGAATCAATGGTTATCAACTCACACCCCATCACGTGGGTGCCCAGTAATTAGGGATGGAAAAAAAATCAACAGGTCACATTCTCCCCTGCAGATCCTGCTAATATGATCTGTCAGACAGCAGTCAACCTCTCTTCCAGACTCCAGCAGACTTTCACCTCTTGCTATTTTTTGATGTTTTTCTGAGTCAAATTCTAGGAGTACTGAAATACTACCACATCACCTAAATAGCGTGTAGCAGCACTGCCCACTAGAACCCTCTGCCATGATAAAAAATGTTCAGTATGAACTACTCGTCACATATGGCCTCAGGACACATCAAATGTGGCCAGCACTGTTGAGGAACTACTTTTTAAATTTTTATCTCTATAAATTTAAATTTAAATAGCTATATGTGGCTTGTGGGCACCATATTGGACAGCAAAATCTTACTGAGAGACTTAGAGAATTTTTAATGCATTGTAGAAAAGTGGAAAGCAATTCCTAAGAAATATTCCTAAGAAACTATAACATAGTTACTCCTGAATGTAGAAATGACAGTATAGGAATCACGTGTTATTGGATTAAAATAGACTGAAAAATGTTAATGTTGTGTTCTTCTTTTAGAGTTTGAACCTCCACTACCTCAACCAGATTCTGAATGTCAAAAAGCAGAGTGTCTATTTGATGCCTTTGAGGAACTCAGAAACTTTGGGCAACTCAGGGTAAGATTAAAACACCTTCCACAGAGAGATTTCTTCTCTCTTTCCTCCCTACCTCTCCCATCTAAAACCTGTTTTCTCCCTGAGCAGCAACTCATTCAGGTATCTTTCCACATCACTAAGTATCCACCACATTATTTTTAATGAAATGTATTAAGTTATATGGACATATCGTAATTCATTTAACCCATGCCCACTTGTTGGACATTTAGGTTTTTCAATATTTTGTGACTATTTTCTTCAATGTCCCAGTTAAGAATATGCTGCTATAACAAATAGACCCCAAAATGTAACGGCTTAAACCAGCAATGGTTTGGGTCTCCCTCTCCAGACTGCCCAGGGTTGATATTCCTCCATGAAATATTTAGGCTGTCTGTATCTTCCTTTCCTGTCAGTGCCTTGCTATCTGCATTGTTTAGGCCTGGTCCCCCGTCCAAGTTCCATTTGACAGGAAGAGCTGGAATCATCAAAGGGCTGGAAGTGGCACTTGTCCCTCACTGACACTCCCGTGGGAAGAATGTAGTCACATGATCCTTGCTGACTGCAGGGGAGCCTGGAGAATGCAGGCCAGCAAGTGTCCTGGAAGACATGGACAGTGGGTTCCCTGTAGAAAGCTGCTGGACATTGTTACAGTCTCTCTTGCTGCTAAATGATATCTACAGGACCTTCTTCCACGTACAGATATACCCTCAGGCTCAAGAGAGCCAACCAACCAGTCACGTGGTCTGCATCCACCTCAAAGTCCAAGATTTCTAGGTGACATGCCATTCTTTCTCTCTCAGGTCTAGGAATGGCTTCTTCTGACCAAGGCACACAAACAGTGATGGTGAGGGGCAGAATAACTGCAGTAATACTCCCATCTGGGGAAGAAACATGTTCCTGGCCTATGGCAGCGATGGGCCCAAGATAGAGGATAGTGCTCTACAAATCGCTGGCTCAGCCTCTGGGAGCCTCCTCCTTGCCCGTTGTCGCCATCGCCTCAGGGGAGGCAGGCAATGTGAAGTGTGCCTTCCTTGGGGCAAGCAGCCTTCACTGTTCAAAGTTCTGGTGACTACACTCTGGGGTGCCAAAGGCTGTTTTAAGGCTCCCAATAGGCGATTTTAGGTCAGACTCATTTTTCTTTGCTAACAGGATTTTCCCCAAAATTATAGTGTTCTTCTGATCTGTTTACTCCCAGCCAATCCCCCATGCCAATAACCTCATTCAGATTTCTTCCCTTCATGGAAGCCTCCAGCTGCCTATTTCTTTGCATGTCCCTATCTCTAGCTTTCTGAACCTAGGACAGGTACCTTCAGGTCATATAAAACCATAAGATTGGGGACCAACAATACCCTCAGTTTGGTTTTTGCAACAGGGTTGGGTCCCTTTTGGGGAGGCTTTTGTGTTCAAAGCCTTAGATTCTTCTTTTGACTTTCCATATTTTCATAAATGCTCCTTTTCACTTCCTTTCCTTGCAAACATGTCAGTTGTTTCCTGGCTCCTAGAATCTGGTTGCACCTGCTAAAAGAAACAGAGAGGCACCTATACACAGGAACATTCTAACTCTCCTCAGAGCTGTATGTTCAGTAGGCAGACTCTTGGCCATCTAGGTTTCCATAGACACTAGAGTGACTACAGGCTCTGCATGGCTTACAAAGCCTGAGGAGCCCCCACACCCACCCATTCACCCACAACACCCCCACTACCCCCAGAGCTTCCCACCTGCTGTGTCTGCCTTCCTGACCTCTGCCACAGAGCTTCCAAGCCAGCACTATGAGCTGCATATTTTAGGAGTTTGCTTTGGTAGCACCCATTTCTGGACCCATTTCTAGCACCCCTCCCAACAGACTTTCTGGCTACTGTCCCCTGACCCCTCCAGGAAGTCCTACAAGTGTGGAGAGAATGCCTTGCCCTTGCAGAATGCCCAGCTCCCTTCCCCAGGGGCTCCTTCTAACTACTGGGAAGCATACCATCATCCTGCAGTGGCCTGCTCTGCTGTCAGTACCTGTCATCCTCTTGCCTTTGGACTCGAGTATTTTAGGACTTGGATTTATTTATTTATTTATTTATTCATTCATTCATTTCTTTCTTTATGTATTTATTTATTTATTTTTGGGGTGCCAGGGATTGAATCAGGGGTACTCAACCACTGAGCCACATCCCCAGCCCTATTTTGTTTTTTTGGTTTTTTTGGGTACTGGAGATTGAACTCAGGGGCATTCAACCACTGAGCCACATCCCCAGCCCTATTTTGTGTTTTATGTAGAGACAGGGTCTCACTGAGTTGCTTAGCACCTCGCCATTGCTGAGGCTGGCTTTGAACTCACGATTCTCCTGTCTCAGCCTCCCTAAGTGCTAGGATTACAGGCTTGAGCCACCACCCCGGCTACCACTATTAATTCCAGAACATTTTCATTACCCCAGAAAGGAACCCTGTACCCATTAGCAGTCATACCCCATTCATCCCTTTCCCCACCCCCAGCAACCACTAATCTCATTTCTCTCTGGATTTATAGCAGTGTTTCAGTATTGAAAAATAGTACAGAAATGTCTGTACAGAAATGTCTTCAAGTCAAATATATGCACCTTGATAATGTTTCCAAAACTGAACAAAAACAACAACAACGAAAAAACCCTAAACATACCTGTGTGACCAAAACCTAGCTCAAGAAACAGCAACGTCACCAGCCCCTGCAGGCAAGCCCCTAAGCCTCTGCTCCCTCCTGATAGTTAACTCCTCCAGGAAACTGCCATTCTGAATAGCATAGATTAGTTTTGCCTATATTTTTACTTTATGTATATTGTATTGTTAAGTATAAATACGTTTGTGTGTGACTTCTTTTTAGCATGGTTGTTTGTGACACTAGTCCATGTTGTTTATTTTGTCTTTTTTTTCTTTTTCTCTTTTTTGTGATACTGGGAACTAAATTCAGAAGCGCTACAACCTCAGCCCTTTTTAAATTTTATTTTGAGACAGGGGCTGTCTTAAATTGTTCTTATGATTGTAAATAATTCTATTTTGCTATATCATGTACCACAATTTATTTATGCATTCTATTACCTATGGTTACTTGGGCAGTTTCCAACTTGAAGCTATAGGATAGTTCTGCTGTGAATGTTCTAGTATAATGCATGTCTTTTGGTGAGCCTATATACATTTTTTATGGGGGTTACCAGGGATTGAACTCAGAGGCACTCAACCACTGAGCCACATCCCCAGCCCTATTTTGTGTTTTATGTAGAGACAGGGTCTCACTGAGTTGCTTAGCGCCTCGCCATTGCTGAGGCTGCCTTTGAACTACAGGTGTGCATTACTGCGCCCAGCTCCTATATGCATTTTTGTTGAGTGTACCCCAAGAGTGGAATTAGTGTATCATAGCATATGAATATGTTCAACTTCAGTGAAGACTGCTGAGAGTTTTCCTAAGTGATTGTCTAGTTTCCTTGCCTGCCAGCAGTATCTGAAAGCGCTGGTGGCTCCTCATCCTGGACAACTCATTCTCACCTATCTCTTTCATTTTAATCATTCTGGTGGTATGGGCTTGTGTGGGGGTGGGGGGGGTGGTTGTTTAAACTGGGAATTGAACCCAGGAGTGCTCTATAACTGAGCTACCCCCCTAGCTCTTTTTAGTTTTGTTTGTTTGTTTTTGGTACCAGGGATTGAACTCAGGAGCACTCAATCACTGAGCCACATCCCAGCCCTGTTTTGTATTTGCTGGGGATGTGGCTCAGTGGCAAATTGTCCCTGGATTAAATTTCCAGTACCAAAAAATAAAAAGGACACAGAAATACTGGTGTTTTGGGTTTTTTTTAGGTTTTTTTTTTTTTTTTTTTTTGAACTCAGGGGCATTCAACCACTGAGCCACATCCCCAGCCCTATTTTGTGTTTTATGGAGAGACAGGGTCTCACTGAGTTGCTTAGCATCTCACCATTGCTGAGGCTGGCTTTGAACTTGTGATTCTCCTGTCTCAGCCTCCCTAAATGCTGGGATTACAGGCTTGTGACACTGTGCCCGGCTCAGAAATACTACTATTAATTGTTGTTTCCTCTGAGGATGAGGACTGTCTATTGGAAGAAAGGCATCTCTCTAAAACTCCTTTCATGTTATTTAAATTTTCACTCTGTGCATGGTAAATATTTCCCATCAACTTAAATATTTTTAACTAAAAAATAAATGCATAAATTTGATATTAACAAAGTGGAGCCGTCTGGGAATCATGTCTTTCTGACGACTCGTCTTTTTCCCCTGCAGCTCTCTAGACGAAACCACCTACGAAAGACTAGCAGAGGAAACACTGGATGCCTTAGCAGAGTTTTTTGAAGACCTTGCAGACAAGCCCTGTACACTGGAAGACTATGATGTCTCCTTTGGGGTACAGCTTGACATATTTTAATTTTTCTGTTTCCTCCCTAAGAATTTTAATTTACCAAAATAAGAATGCTCCTGCAGCAGAGTTCAGCACAAGCAGCATAGAGTAATGGGTGGGACCCAAAGACCCTATAGGGTTTGGTGACAAAACCCAGCTCTACCAGTGATCCTGGGCAAGTCACCTTGCCTCTCTCAGACTCATTTCTGGTTAAAAATAGATTTCCAGAGGTGTAGCTCAGTGGAAGAGTGCTTGCCTAGCATGCATGAGTCCAGGTTCCATCCCCAAAGCCATTAAAATATTAATACAGCCGGGCGCAGTGGCTCAAGCCTGTAATCCCAGCACTTGGGGAGGCTGAGACAGGAGAATTGCGAGTTCAAAGCCAGCCTCAGCAACGGCGAGGTGCTAAGCAACTCAGTGAGACCCTGTCTCTACATAAAACACAAAATAGGGCTGGGGATGTGGCTCAGTGGTCGAGTACCCCTGAGTTCATTCCCCAGTACCAAAAATAAAATAAAATATTAATACAGATCCCCAACCCTCACCTAATACCCATGAAGGTAAATCAGGGAGGAGACCTGGGCCTATATTCGTGTTCACGGACAGTACTGAACTAGGCCACGAATTCTTTTTTGTTGTTACTGGCGATGGAACCCAGAGGTGCTCTAACACTGAGCTACACCCCAAGCTCTTATTTATTTATTTGGAGATGGTCTCACTAGGTTGCTAAGGCCAGCCTCAAACTTGCTATCCCCCTGCCTCAGCAGCTGGGATCACAGCTGTGCACCCTAGAGCACCAGTCCTTAAGCAGGGACAATTTTTGGCAGTGCTGGGAATGGAACCTGGAGCTTCCTGCATGCTAAGCAAGTGCTCTACCTTCGTGCTACATCCCTAACCCCCAGGTAATTTCTATTGTGCAGTTGGTTTGAGAACTGAATTGGATGCAACTTTAGCCCCAGATTCTAGGAGTCAAGGAAGTGCTGGTGTTTATTTATTGGCCACCAGGTGGCAGACTTGAGCAATAGTCTGCTTTTGGGTTTAGAATTATTGCTTAGCCTTTAGGTATCTTTTTTGCCATGGGGAGAAAAATCTCCCCTCTTCCTCCTCTCTCTACCCCCTCCCTCACAGGCAGAGGTTAATCCTCTTGACAGCAATTAATTAATACCAGGAAATGTCATGAAGTGTACATTTAAAAAAATCACAGGATCATGTAGGACAATCAACTGTCAAATTAAAGTGGTAGAAATGGTGTTGATGTTGCCATGGGGCCACTGGGTTAAGAGACTCCATAAGATAGAGCAGGCAGCAAAGTTTTGGAGAAGGGGTCAACCCTGATTGTATGAGACTTGGTAGTTAAAAATAGAAGTAAACCAGCAGTAAAGGAGGGATACCTTCTAAGTGGGCTCAAGATTGCTGTCAGCAACAAAAAATTCAACAGTGTCAGGCAGGTGCTGTAAATGATCTTATGAAGCTCTGGATATGGCTCAGTGGTGAAGTGCCTGCCTATCATGAGTGAGGCACTGGGCTCAATCCCCAGCACCGCTAAAAATAAACAAATAAATAAAAATAAAAGTGCTCATGAAGAGGTGTCCGTAGGACTTCAGCTGCTTACAGTCTGGCTCACCAACTGACCATCCAGGAAATGATTTTTGAAAGTGGAAAAGTTACAGGCCTCCTTTCCCCAGCCTCCCCACCAGGGGCTGGAACTACAGGGAAACCAGTTCTCAGGCTACACTCTGCTCATGTGTGCCAACATTGATTAAGAAGCCACAAAAGCAGTAACACAACCTGTTCTCATAGGATTAGCAAAGCCCCAGACTGACCCAGGTTACTTTGCATGAATGTTTCATCAGAAATAAATGTGCCAGCAAGCTGTGGTGCTCGCCTGTAGTCCCACTGGCTCAGGATACTGAGGCAAGAGGATTGCACGTTCAAAGCCAGCCTCAGCAACTTAGTGAGCCCCTAAGCAAGTCAGCGAGACCCTATCTCAAAATGTAAAATTAAAAAAGGACTAGGGATATAGCTCCATGGTTAAACGCTCCTGGTATCAGAAAAAAAAAAGAAAGAAGTAAATGTGCCAGGGTTGGGGATTAAGCTCAGTGGCAGAGCACTAAGCACATGCAAGGCCCTGAGTTCCAACCCGGGCACCAAAAAAGGGGAAAAGAAGCAGCAGCAGCAAATGTGCCAACATTCTAGTGGCCAGACTAGGTTTACCTTATTGAATCAGTTTGAATCAGGTGTCAAAGCCTTCTACTCAGTGGTGAGTCATAGAGCCTTCAAGAATCCTACTCTGTCTCTCTTAACAGTATTGCTGCTGGGATTGCCAGATTCTATCACCTATTCCTGCAAGGGAGTGGTGCCTTACATTTTTCTAGCCAGTCCTTATACCTCAAGCATTACTCTGCTCACCAGGGAAAAATTATTTCTAACAAAGGACTCATTAGCAAATCCTCAACTGTAGATTTAGAAAGGTCAAGGTATTTAGTGGCTGCCTCTGTAGTTTGGACTTAATAAATATGTTGAAATGCTCCCTCTCCACCCTGTGGTGCTAATTCCTGATTACAGTCCTTCAGGTGCTGCCTTGTGTATTTCCCATATTAGGTAAATTAACTGCAATACACTGTAGACCATAAAACACCTATAATACCCATTAACTGAGCTTTTTAGAATGGAGCCTTTTCTGCCCTTGGGGTCCATCTGCAAGTTACCTGCTTTGGGAAACTCCTAGATGCTCCCTGCACATGCACCCTTGCTTCTGGCTTTCCCTGCTGTAAGGATGACTCTATGGTGAACTTACGCCCCTATTATAACTTGTTATAACTCCCTGTTTATAACTATGCTTCTTCTTCTTTTTTTTTTTTTTTCTTATTTTTGTACCAGGATTGAACTCAAGGATGCTTAACCACTGAACCATACCCCCATACCTTTTTTATCTTTTATTTTGAGACGAAGTCTCACTAAGTTAGTTAGGACTTCACTAAGTTGCTGAGGCTGACTTTTTCTTTCTTTTTTATTTTGGTACTGGGGATTGAACTCAGGGGCACTCAACCACTAAGCCACATCCCCAGCCTGATTTTGTGTTTTATGTAGAGACAGGGTCTCACTGAGTTGCTTAGCACCTCGCCGTTACTGAGGCTGGCTTTGAACTCGTGATTCTCCTGTCTCAGCCTCCCAAAGTGCTAGGATTACAGGCATTTGCCACTGTGCCCAGCTCTGAGGCTGGCTTTGAACTTGCAATCCTCCTGCCTCAGTCTCTGGAGTTGCTGGCATTTCAGGCATGTGCCACCATACCCAGCATAACTATGCTCTTAGGACTAGACTGAACACCTTAGCAATCAGGACTCTGTCTGTTCTTTGATCCCAATGCCTAGAAAAGTACTGAATATACAGTAGGGGCTTAATAAATGTTGGTTCACTTTTTAAATGAAATCTGGCCCACATACTTTTCCGAAACATGCTTCCATTATGCCACTCAGGATTTATAGGTCTTTTGCCAACTTCCTGCTGGCCAAGTGGACAAAACAGAATTCAGATTCCCCAGTTTCCTCCCTGTGGGGTGGAGACAGGAGCAGCTTCTTAGCTGGTGTGTCATCTGATCAAGTGGGCCAGGTAATGGGTGCATGTCAGTGTCTGGATCCAGACCTTACCCCTTGTTGGTCATTAGAGGGGACTCCCCATCATAGTTGAAAGCACCTCCCATCACTAGGTAACTATCTAGTCTGCTACACTTGACCCATCAACATGTGACCACAGACGGTTAGAATTGCCAGTGAGCCGGGTGTGGCGACACACACATAATCCCAGCTGCTTGGTAGACTGAGGCAAGAGGATAGCAAGGATCACTGGGCAAGTTAGCGAGACACTGTCTCAAAAAGGGCCAGAGAGGTAGCTCAATGCAAGAGTGCTTGCCTGGCATGTGTGAGGCCCTGGTTTCAATCTCCAGCACCACACACACAGGAAAAAGGTTACATTGGTAAATTTAATGTTAATAATTCAATTAAAAAACAAAAACTGGCAGCAGCTACCTGATAATGAAGCCTGTGTCACAGGTTAGTGGGAGTGAGAGAGTGCTTCCAGTTGTTTGGACCCAGGAACCCCTGGACGTAAGGCCAGCTCTGCTAGGTATTCTTTACCACTCTGAACCTCTGGTTTCCTTACCTGTAGAATTGGGGTAATGATTCCTACCTCCAGCGTTTATGTTCTAGTTGTAAACAATTTCACATAGTGCCAAACAGAGCCTGGCAAAGAGTAGGCAGAGTAAATAGTAGATAATATTTCTACAGATGTTTTCATTTTCCATAAAATTTGTATTTCCAATGTTGCTATCATTTTTTTTATATTTATTTATTTATTTTTTAGTTTTAGGTGGACAGAATATCTTTGTTTTTATGTGGTGCTGAGGATCGAACCCAGTGCCTCACGCGTGCTAGGTGAGCACGCTACCACTGCGCCACAATCCCAGCCCCAATGTTGCTATCATTTTATGTTTTTTTTTTTTTTTCATTCTTTTATTTTTTTTCCCAGTACTGGGGATTGAACAAGAAGCACTATACCATTAAGCTACATCCCCAACCCTTATTTATTTATTTATGTACTTATTTAGTTAGTTCGTTAGTTATTTTTGGTACTGGGGATTGAACTCAGGGGCACTTAACCACTGAACAACATCCTCGGCCCTATTTTGTTTTATGTAGAGACAGAGTCTCACTGAGTTGCCTAGCGCCTCACCATTGCTGAGGCTGGCTTTGAACTCACAGTTCTCCTGTGTCAGCCTCCAAAGTGCTGGGATTACAGACGTGGGCCACTGTGCCCGGCTTACTTATTTATTTTTTGGAGACATGGTTTTGCTAAGATGCTAAGGCTGGCCTTGAACTTGTGATCCTCCTACTTCATCCTACCAAATCACTGGTATTACAGGCATGTGCCATCATATCCAGCTATATGATTCTTTTTTAATAAAAAAAAAAAATCATAAAAACAACATGGGGGGCGGGGTGCTGGAGACACAGCACAGTGATAGAGTGCTTGCTTAGCATATACCAGACCCTCATTTGATCCAGCATCACAAAAAAAACAAAAACAAAAACAAAACAAAAAACATGGCCTGGGCCATAGCTCACAATACTGTGAGTGTACCCAACACTACTGAACTATAATCTTAAGAACAGTTAATGTTGTGGGGCTGAGGGTGTATGTAGCTCAGTGGCAGAGCACTTGCCTAACACACAGAAGGCACTGGATCCCATCCCCAACACCACAGGTACACACAAACAACGCCATGGTGTCACCCTCCCATCCCATTCCTATCAGTTCTCTTACTGTTGTTACCACCCTCCTGCTTTTTCAGTGGCTCCTTCTGTTTGTGGAAGGAAGTGCCTTGTGAGAATCATTCAGGGACCCGTGTTTGGTTCTGAGGGATCTGGCATGCACAGAGAAGGGCTGCCCTGCCTTGTGTTGGGGGGGAGTCATGAACAGGGTGGGGAACAGGAGGCTCCCCGCTGCTTACCAGTTCCCACAGCGGGAACTTAGCCCTGTCGCCCTTTCTTTCATATCTTGCCACTCTGAGGAGTCTGAAGCCTTGGGAGTAAAGGGCTCCTTTGTTGAAAGTGTGTTTTCAAATTTAAATGAGCATTTATGGGGCAAAGATGGTCTAACCAGTCTTTTGAGAATGGAAGGCTCTTTGGAGGAAAATAGAGCCACAGTGGAGTGGAGGGTCTGAGATGCTTGTTAGATGTGTGGGAAGGGTCTGGAAATAACAGGCCTAGGCTGGAGTTGCTGCCTTCTGCCAACCTAGCTAATGCCACTGCTCTTCTGAGATCAGCAAGGTGGGGGCATTGACTGCTTCCTTCTTTCCTTCTCTTTCTTTTTTTAATAATGGAATTATCATGTCTGAGACTCAGGCAGGCACAGTATTCTAATAGAGTTGATATCTGCATTTTTTTAATTTTTTTTTTTTTTTTTTTTAGTTGTAGATGGACACAATGTCTTTATTTTATTGCTTTGTATGTGGTGCTGAGGATTGAACCCAGGGCCTCACGCATGCGAGGCAAGCACTCTACCGCTGAGCTACAATCCCAGGCCCTGGTATCTGCATTTTTAACATCCTATAGTATATTCTACTTGCAAGGGGTCAGGGTACAACAAGCCAACAATCCCACCTGCCTTTATACCAGACAAGTCAACCATTCCTGCCTTGCCAACCTCCTGGGGAAAAGCACTGTGAGGTATAAACAT
Source organism: Xerus rutilus (assembly GCA_028644305.1). Classification (NCBI taxonomy): domain Eukaryota; kingdom Metazoa; phylum Chordata; class Mammalia; order Rodentia; family Sciuridae; genus Xerus; species Xerus rutilus. The sequence continues at coordinate 121,943,951 of CM053399.1, read as the reverse complement.
TATGATTAATCCTGTTCTGATCCTGAAAACAGTGTTCTTTCTATGCGATCTATTCCTAATACTAAAGAGCCAGGCACAGTGGCACATACCTGTAATTCTAACAGCTCGGGAGGCTGAGGCAGGAGGATCCTGAGTTCAGAGCCAGCCTCAGCAACTTAGCGAGGCTCTAAGCAACTTAGCAAGACCTTGTCTTAAAATAAAATATAACATTTGCAGGTAAATCGATGGACCTAGAGAACATCATGCTAAGTGAAATAATCCAATCCCAAAAAAACCAAAGTCCAAATGTTTTCTCCAATAAGCAGATGCTGATCCATAGTCGGGGTTGGGGGATGAAGGAACTTTGGATTGTGCAGAGGGGAGTGAGGAGAGGGGTGGGGCTGTGGGGATGGAAGGACAGTAGAATGAGACAGACATCATTCCCCTATATACATGTATGATTACACTACTGGTCTGACTGTATCATGTACAGCCAGAGGAATGAGAAGTTGTGCTCCATTTGTGTCAAAGTGCATTCTACTGTCATGTAAACTAATTAGAACACATTTGAAAAAAAAATAGAAAGGAGAACAGTAGAATAGAAGAAGGGGATCAGGGGGAGGGAGGTAGTGGGGAATGAAATTGATCAAATTATACTCTTTTATTATGTACACATATGAATATATTATAACAAATCCCACTGTTACATATAAGTATAATGTGCCAATAAAAAGTGGAAAAAATAAAATAAAATATAAAAAAGGGCTGGGGACGTGGCTCAGTGGTTAAGCACTCCTGGGTTCAATTCCTGGTACCAAAAAAAAAAGACGCGTGTGTGCTGAGGATTGAACCCAAGGCCTTGTGCATACTAAGGATGTGCTCTATTACTGAGCTCCACCACAGCCCCATGAAGAGATTTCTTTTACTCTGTGTGGTGTACTTGTATAAATGGAAATCACTGAAATATAACAACGTATGAAGAATTATTGCGAAGTGCTAACTTCGTCTTGTTTTATTCATTCTTTCTTCCACTATCCAGAGTGGCGTCCTAACAGTTAAGCTGGGTGGAGATCTAGGAACCTATGTGATCAACAAGCAGACGCCAAACAAGCAAATCTGGTTATCATCTCCCTCCAGGTATGTTCAGAAGTCGAAATCTGTACTGGTTTAACTTGCTGGAAATGCGCTGTTGTGGACCATTTTAAAAGGGTCGTCTGGGTGTATCTGCAGGTGACCCATTCCTAGTATTTACAGCCTGTCCCATCTTCAGCAGCAAAGTTCACTCTAGTGATATAGCTTCTCCCTGCTAATGACTTGACTACCATCAGCAGGCATCGAGATGTGGACAAGATCTGAAGCAAAAAAAGTGTGTAACTTTTCAGAACCTGACTTAGATGGTTTCTCTCCATCAAATTGGCTGGGGGTGTGACTCAGTGGTAGAGCACTTGCCTAGCATGCAGGAGGCCCTGGGTGCCATCCCCAGCACCATGAAAAGGAAAAAAAAGCAAAACTGCTTTTTGATATTGCAGCATCTGAGCAAGCTGTACTCTGTCCTCAAAGCAAGTTAGTTTCATCACTAGTCTGTTTTGAGCATCTCAGCTAAAGGTCAATTGGGGAGCTGGGAGAGGGCTTTAAGTCACTACTCTAGGGCATTTAGTCCTTTCATTGATGTGCTTTCAGTGTAGAGTAATAAAAAACTGTGTTATAGACAGCCTGCATCTCAAAGCCTGAGAACATGCAGAGCCTCTGCAGTCTGGCTGCTGCTGAAGTGGTTGTAAGAAAGGAAGAGGGAGATGTCCACAAAGCTGTCAGACTGACCTTCCTGGTCATTCATTAGCACTTCCAAAGAGAATGGATGGAGTGTGAGCTGAGAGGCCCAAATTAACCAACATGGAATTCTTTGAAACCTTAATGGTATTTGCAATTAAGGGGGGGGAAAAAAAAAAAAACTATAACCAGGCACACAGTGGTGCACACCTATAATCCCAGTGACTCGGGAAGCTGCGGCAGAAGAATCACAAGCTCCAGGCCAGCCTCAGCAACTAAGCAAGGCCCTATCTTAAAATAAAAGCAAAACAGGCTGGGGATATAGCTCAGTGATAAAACATCCCAGGATTCAATCCCCAGTACCAAAAATTGTAAGCAAGCACTGGGGTATAGCTCAATGGTAGATAGCTTGCCCAGCATGCACAAGGCCCTAGGTTCAATTCTCGGCACCACATTTAAAAAAAAACAAACCCCTATTCAGAAACATACTACTGGATAATAATACCTTCCTAGAAATTCCAAGTGTACTTTCTTTTCTGCAGCATCGACAGTTCCACCCAAGTGTACTTTATTAAAAATCTGTTAGCTGGGCACAGTGGCACACACCTATGATCCCAGCACTTTGGGAGGCTGAGACAGGAGAATCGAGAGTTCAAAGCCAGCCTCAGCAAGGGTGAAGCGCTAAGCAACTCAGTGAGACCCTGTCTACAAAATAGGGCTGGGGATGTGGCTCAGTGGTTGAGTGCCCCAAGTTCAATCCCCAATACCAAAAAAGAAAATCTGTAATTCAGGGTGGAGTGATAGCTTCATGGTAGAGCACTTGCCTAGCATGTGAGAAGCACTGGGTTCAATTCTCACACCACATATAAATAAATAAAAATAAAGATGCATCAACAACTAAAAAAAAAATTTTTTTTTAAATCTGCAATTCGTATGGGAATGGTGGGAGAGTCTGCTGAGGCTGAGCAGTCATTACTGTTACAGCTACTGAGTTCCTCAAAAAAAAAGTTTTTTCCCTTTCAGCTCTTCTATTTAGTCTAGAATATCTTTTATAGGGCTGTGTTTCTGATTTGTTTTTTCAGTTGACAAATTTTCAGGTCCTGTGGAATTAGCAGCCTTTCCTAGCCACCTTACCCCCCCCCCCCCCGAGGTTGTAGGGTGGAATAAATGAGAAGTCTGAGGGACATCTGGGTGTCAGCACCTGAGCTAGCTCAGAGCTCCTGGGTGATGTGGAGGGGCATGGATATTACTCGCCTTCTACCTGGCTACTTGGTAACAAACTCAGAATACTTTACCAATGAAGGTTCTTCATTTTACTTTATTCTTTTTTTTTTTTTTTTTTTTCCTGCTGGCTTTGAACTCGCGATTCTCCTGTCTCAGCCTCCCTAAATGCTGGGATTACCGGCTTGCGTCACCGCACCTGGCTTTCTTTATTCTTTGAATGGCTCAGGTGGTTTGTGTTCAGCAGTATATGTAGAATAAAAAAGAGCCCTATCCATTTTATTTGTCCCTTTTGTGTGTGTGTGTGTGTGTGTGTGTGTGTATGTGTGTAGGTGTATGGTCCTGAGGATTGCACCCAGGGCCTTATGCATCTCGTGCATGCTAATAATCACACTCTACACTACCTCTGAGCTACTTCCCCAGCTTCTCTACTATCTGTATTCCTGGGCACATGCTCAAACCCCACTACTTGGCTAGCAATACAGAAACTCTCTTTTTTTGGCGGGTGAGGGTACCAGTAATTGAACCCAGGGGTGCTTAACCACTGAGCCACATCCCCCAGCCTATTTATTTTTAATTTTGAGACAGTCTTGCTAAGTTGCTGAGGACCTCACTAAGTTGCTGAAGCTGGCTTTGAACTTGTGATCTTCTTGTCTCAGCCTTCCAAGCTGCTGAGATGACAGGGGTGCGCCACCATGCCCAGCCCAATCAAGAATTCTTGAAAATATTATGGCTCTAAAAGATACCTCACATTAGCTTCTTTCGCTGGCCAACTCTTGCACACCAGTCTTTGGAAGGGCTCCCCTGAGTGACCCAGGTGGGCTCAGGTTCCCCTACTCATGGGCTCCCAGAGTACTCTATACTTACTTCCATCAGGACATCTGCTGCTGTTGCCCCATCCACTCAGCCATGAGGAGGTGGAATTTGGGACACACATTGTGTACATCTGGAGTAACAAATCATGGCAAAAAACGGCTCAATTTTGTCTACACAAATACAGTGGATTAGTCACCTTCACTTGACCACAAAGAAATACCTAAGGTGACTAACTTGTAGAAAGAAGAGTTTTATTTAGCTCACAGTTTTGGAGATTCAAAGCCCAAGATTGGAGGCTGGGAATGTGACTCAGTGGTAGAGCTCTTGTCTAGCATGCTTGAGGCCCTGGGTTCAATCATCCACACTGCCAAAAATGGAAAAGAAAACAAAAGTCAAGACTGGGTGGCTGGGGTTAGGGGAGGAGCCTTGGTTTGGCCTCCAGTGAGGGTGATACATCATGGTGGGAGCACATGGAGGAGCAATCACATCTCAAGCCAGGAAGCAGAGAGATTGGGTGGGAGTCCCACAGTCCCTTCAATAGGCACATCCTTCAATAGGCCTAAGGACCCCTCCCTAGGCTCTTCCTCCTTTTTCTTTCTCTCTTTTTTTTTTTTTTTGGATACTGGAGATTGAACCCAGGAACACTTTGTCACTGAGCTATGTCTCCAGACCTTTTTATTTATGTATTTATTTTGAGACAGGATCTTACTAATAAGCTGCTTAGGATCTCACCAAATTGTTGAGGCTGCTCTTGAACTTGCAATCCTCTGGCCTCAGCCTCCTGAATTGGTGGGATTGCAGGTGTGAACCATCATGTCTCAGCTAGGCTCTTGCTCTTAAAGGCCTACAGAACCTAGCAATACCAACCCCCTGGGGACCAAACTTTCAAATATGGACTTTTGGAGGAATACTCATCCAAACCATAGAATACAACCTTCCCAAAGTGAAGTTCATGTGCCATTTTCGTTTACTAAATGAGCCCAAGGTGGATGAACTAGCCAGTCAAGCTCTCAGTTGCAAGGATGTAAAATTTAACTAAGAAAAATGTTTTTGTAGCTGGATGTGGAAGTGCACTCCTGTAATCCCAGCAATTTAGGAGGCTGATGAAGGAGGGTGGCAAAGTTCCAAGCCAGCCTGGGCAACTTAGGGAGAGACCTGGTCTCAAAAAAAAAGAGCAAAAAGCCGGGCGCAGTGGCACACGCCTATAATCCCAGCACTTTGGGAGGCTGAGACAGGAGAATCGCGAGTTCAAATCCAGCCTCAGCAACGGCAAGGCGCTAAGCAACTCAGTGAGACCCTGTCTCTACATAAAACACAAAACAGGGCTGGGGATGTGGCTCAGTGGTCAAGTGCCCCTGAGTTCAATTTCCAGTACCAAAAAAAAAAAAAGAGCAAGAGCCAGGGATGTAGCTCTGTGGTAGAATGCCCCTGTATTTAATTCTCAGTACCAAAATAAATAAATAAATATATATATATATGTATGTGCTGGGTATAGTTACACATACCTATAATCCCAGGGATTTGGGAAGCCAAAGCAGGAAGATCACAAGTTCAAAGCCAATCTCAGCAATTTGTCAAGGCCATAAGTAACTTAGTGAGACCCTGTCTCAAAATTCTTAAAAAATTAGAAAGAGCTGAGGATGTGGCTCAGTGATTAAGCAACCTTGAGTTCAGTCCCCAGTACAAACAAACTAACAACAAAAAAAAAAAGTTAAATAATTTTATAGGTGGTTGTCAGACTGGAAGAAGAGAAAATGGAAAAGAACTGCTTAATGAGTCCTGGGGTAATGCAGACGTTTTGGAATTAGATGGAGGTAGTGATTGCACATCATGAATGTACTAATTGTTCATTTTAAAGTTGTGTTATGTGAATTTCACCTCAATAATTAATGATAATGTGCAGTGACATATGCCTGTAATCTCAGCTACTCAGGAGGCTAAGGCAGGAGGATTGCGAGTTTATGGCCAGCCTGGACAACTTGGTGAGACCCTGTCTCAAACCAAAAATCAAAAGAGCTAGGGATGTAGCTCAGTGCTAGAGCACCCCTGGGTTAAATCCCAGTACCACAAAAAATAGCTATACTAATAATAATTAATAATAGTGCAGGCAAGGAATAAATCATGTCAGTGACACGAAAATGGCCATGAATTTATAAGCACTGCTCTGAGACAGCAAGTATCATATAAGTGAGATAGGCAAAGTGAGATCAGAATGGGATACCTGGAGACTGACAGATAAGAGCCAAATGTTTTCAGGTCTTCATAATTCTTCTGTGAAATGTTCCAGAAGATAGGTTGTATGATTATTCTTAACTTTTCTATTTTATTTTATTATTTATTTTGGTACTGGGGCTTGAGCCCAGGGGTGCTCTACCAGTGAGCCACATCCCCAGTTCTTTTTTTTTTTAATATTGAAATAGGATCTTGCTGAGTTGCTAATGCTGACCTCAAACTTGAAATCCTCCTGCCTCAGCCTCCCAAGTCACTGAGATTATAGCCATGCACCACTGCACCCCACTTATAATTATTCTTAAATAGAAAGACCCTAAGTCAAGAAATCAAATATATGTGGCCTGGGATTGTAGTTCAGTGGTAGAGCGCTTGCCTTGCATGCGTGAGGCCCTGGGTTCAATCCTCAGCACCACATAAAAAATAAATAAAGATATTTGTGTCCATCTACAACTAAAAAAGAAATATTAAAGAAAGAAAAAGAAATCAAATATGGGGCTTGGGATATAGCTCAGTGGTTGAGGGCCTGTTTAACATGCCTGAGGCCCTGGGTTCCATCCATAGTACTGGAAAAAAGAAAGAAGAAGAAGAGAAAAAAAAGAAAAAAGAAATCAAATATGTGCCTCAATTTATGCTCTGGTCAATTTCTTGGTGGCAGTCTGTGTCTGTCTGTGTACTGGTCAGCTTTTATAACTGTGGCAAAATACCCAAGGTAATCAACTTGAAAGAAGGGAGGGTTTATTTGGGTTCGCGATTTCAGAGTTTTCAGTCCACAGGTGCTTGGCCCTGTCACATCAGGCAAACACCATGGCGGAGCACGTGGTAAAAGAGGCCGCCCACCCCATGGTGGCTGGAAGCAAACAGAGAGAGAAGACCAGGGTTCCAACATCCCCTTGGAGGGTACCCCCAGAGACCTAACCTCTTCCTCTAGGCCCCTCCTACAGGTTCCATGCCTCCCCATCGGCACCATGGCCTTTAGCACAGTCCTTTAGAGGACATTTCAGATCAAAAACCTAACTTCATGCTTCTCCAAAAGAGTCCCGTGGACTTACCGTGTATTTGTTGTCTTCCAGTGGACCCAAGCGCTACGACTGGACTGGGAAAAACTGGGTGTACTCCCACGATGGTGTGTCCCTCCACGAGCTGCTGGCCACAGAGCTGACTGAAGCCTTAAAGACTGAACTGGACTTGTCTTCCTTGGTCTATTCCGGAAAAGGCACTTGAAAGGCTGCCCTCTCATAAAGACATTACCAGCTGTCAGGCCAAGACTCCAGCTTCCTTCTGTAGCTGAGTGGGGGTTTTCTGGTTTTGTTTGTTTTTTGTTTTGTTTTGTTTTGTTTTGTTTTTCCATTCCTGCTTTTGAGGACAGCTCTGAAAAGAATGTGTCACCTCCCACCCTGCCTGCAGGATATGATTTAATTTCTACAGTTTATTTGGATTGATTGTCTAATTTCCTGTTTCACATGAAACGCCTTATCTCTTTTAATGTCTTATACTCATACCTTAATATAATAATGACTTTACAAAAGGAAAAATAATAAGAAGGAAAAATTCCCTGGAGGAGAAATGAACTGTCCTCAATTTTCGTTCTTTGAAGGATTTACTGCAAAAATTATGTGAAGAGCAGCTGGCTCACCTCACCACTTCATCCAAAAATGAGACTCATGAAAGAATAGTTGAGGGCTGGGGCTGGGGCTCAGTGGTAGAGCACTTGCCTGGCATGTGGGAGGCACTGGATTCAATTCTCAGTACCGCATATAAATTAATAGATAAAAATAAAGGTCGGGCTGGGGTTATGGTGCAGTGGTAGCATGCTCGCCTAGCATGCGTGAGGCACTGGGTTCGATCCTCAGCACCACATAAAAATAAAATAAAAATATTCTGTCCACCTTCAACTAAAAAATAAATATAAAAAAAATAAAAATAAAGGTCAGCTGGGCACGGTGGCACACGCCTGTAATCCCAGCACTTAGGGAGGCTGAGACAGGAGAATCGCAAGTTCAGAGCCAGCCTCAGCAATGGTGAGGCGCTAAGCAACTCAGTGAGACCCTGTCTCTACATAAAACACAAAATAGGGCTGGGGATGTGGCTCAGTGGTCCAGTGCCCCTGAGTTCAATTCCCAGTACCAAAAAAATATAAATAAATAAAGGTCCATTGAAATTAAAAAAATATTTTTTAAAAAAAAGTAGTTTATAAATGTCCCAGACCTCCTCCTAAGTGTACACACTTCTGAACCCTTTAGCAGCCAAAAGAAAGTGTCCAGAAACTGAAAATAACAACAACAAAAAAAAACTCTAACCCAAAACTATGCTCATATTCTATTATTATTATTTTTTTTACCAAGGAAAGGTTTAGGGACTGGAGGTGTAGCTCCCTGACAGAGCACTTGCATAGCGTGCACAAGGCCCTGGGTTCAATCCCGAGCATTGTTTTTTAAAAAAATATATTAGTGAGAAGTCTATGTAAATGTGTATGTAGCAAAGGCTTTTGCAATGAGTGAACCAAACGCATTCTGTTATAGGAAAAAACTGAACAATAGAACAGTATAAACAAATGCTAAGCGGGTATTTATTTCCTTTCTTCAGAAATAAAAATATTTTTTTAGTCTGGAAATTTTTGAGAGCAGTAGGTCAGTGCCAGTGAGACAATAAATAAAACCGCACGTGTGCACGCGCACGTGTATGTATGTGAGTTTATATTTATTGTCTTTTTTTTTTTTTGTACTGGGCATTGAACCCAAAGGGGCTCTGCCACTGAGCTACATCCCCAGACCTTTCTATTTTTTCTTTTTTGAAACAGGGTCTAAGCTGCCTAAACCAGCTTTGAACTTGTGATCCTCTTGTGATCCTTCTGCCTTACCCTCCCAAACTGAGTAGAGGGGATTACAGGAGCACATACCACGATACCTGGTTCCGTTGTCTCACTTCTAAGGAAAGTTTCCTTGTACCTCACCTGCTTAGAACTCAGTGACTGTGTTTCTCCTTCGGGGGCACAGCATGATCTTAGGTGTGCAATGGGCTGCTATGATGTGGAAGTGGAAGTTAGGGAACCCACTGTTATGGGGTGGGAGGGGCACGCCTGCCCCTGGGGCTGTTTACTCTTACTTTACATACAGTGCTAACTGGTGCAGTACAAGATCCTCAGTTAAGAAAGGAAAAGGACTTCAAGCATATGAACTGCAGATGAGGGAAGAATTAAAGCTATATTCTGAGATGTCAAGTGGGAAAGATCACAATGTGAGTCAATGGCCCTTACACCACAGACCTGAGAGCATCACCTCACTAATGGTATTGTCTAGTCACTATGAGGAGGAAGAGTTTCAGGAGAGGATTGCTAAATGTTCAGTATAATGTATTGAAGGAGGCAGGAGGAAATGCATATGATTTTTTTTTTTTTGGTACCGGAGATTGAATCCAGGATGCTTAACCATTGAGCCACATCCCTCACCCTTTTTATTCTTTATTTAGAGACAGGATATCACTAAGTTGCTGAGGCTATCTTGGAACTTGGGATCCTCCTGCCTCAGCCTCCTGAGCCACTGCACCCAGCCAAACCTGAGTTTTTTTTGTTCTTTTGTTTTTGGTACCGGGGATTGAACTCAGGGGCACTCAACCACTAAGCCACATTCCCAGCCCTATTTTGTATTTGATTTAGATAGAGACAAGGTCTCACTGAGTTGCTTAGTGCCTCGCCATTGCTGAGGCTGGCTTAGAACTCACAATCCTCCTACTGAGCCTCCCGAGTCGCTGGGATTACAGGCGTGCGCCACTGCACCCAGCAAGATTTTTGGGGGGCCAGGGGGCGGTGCTGGGGATTGAACTCAGAGGCACTCGACCACTGAGCCACACCCCAGCCCTATTTTGTGCTTTATGCAGAGACAGGGTCTCACTGAGTTGCTTAGCGCCTCACCATTGCTGAGACTGGCTTTGAACTCGCAATTCTCCTGTCTCAACCTCCCAAGGTGCTGTGATTACAAGCGTGCGCCACCACACCCGGCTAAGTTTTTTTTTAATGAGAAGTTTTTACATTTAATTTATACTACTTACTTGCTTTTATTTAATTTTTAATTTTTTACTATATTTGTGTGTGTGGTACTGGGGATTGAACCCAGATGCTCTCTACCACTGAGCAACATATACTCCAGCTCTTTTTATTTTTTATTTTGGCACAGGGTCTCACTGAGTTGCCCAGGTGGACCAGGAACGCGTGATCCTCCTGCCTCAGTCTCCCTCCTGAATAGCTAGGATTACAGGTGTGCACCATCCCCCCAGCTCTTACCTGTTTATTGACACTAGCTTCAGTGTTCTTATTTGTAAAATGGAGATATGTAGCATATTGTGTGTGGGCCCAAATATAAAGCACAGTCCCAACATGAGGGTCCTTGATACATTACAGCTTTTGTTCTCGTGTGCACAGCATGAGCATGATTTCATACTCAAATTGGGGGCTCCCCTGATTTTCATCATTCTCTACTCAACCTTGCCCTTGGTCAAAATTCTCATTTTGCAGCTGGACATGGTCCCGCACGCCTGTAATCCCAGTACTTGGGAAGCTGAGACAGGAGAATTGAGAGTTCAAAGCCAGCCTCAGCAACAGCAAGGTGCTAAGCAACTCAGTGAGACCCTGTCTCTACATAAAACACAAAATAGGGCTGGGGATGTGGCTCAGTGGTCGAGTGCCCCTGAGTTCAATCCTTGGTTGAAACAAAAAAAAAAATTCTCATTTTGCTTACCGTGTGATAGATTCTGATTCCTTAGACAATTTCTCTTCTGTCCCACTATGCTTTTAAGTTCAATAGTTTGTATTAAGCAAAAGGTTTAAACACGCTTTCTCCAGCTACACCTGCCCCAAATTCGGATAAACTCATCACAACCTCAAAAGACCCAGGTTCATAAAGATGAGGTTTGTGTGAATTGACTGTTTAATTTTGCCAAGGAAAACTAGCTTCCCTCTTTTAAGGGACACACAAAGATAAAAGCAATTTTGGTTTGTGTACAGTTGAATTCTTGGCATGGATTTATCTTCCAAACCGACAGCAGAAAGGAGAAGGAAGATAAAGTTATGAAACTTCATGTAAACTTATGCTGCTTTTCTAAACAACTTCATGACTGTCTTTCTGTGTATAGAGTAAGAAATGCCTTAGTTGTATAGAGTAAGAAACCCAAATCTTTGACCTGACTTCATTAGCCATGATACTTGTAGCATGTCCTAAAGTTTCAGTAAATGGCCCCTCTGGGATGTGTAAAACAGCTCACTTAAGCCCCTGTGTCTGCTAGAGACAGAATCCAAGCTCAGATATTCTGTCTGCCCTAACTGAATTGTTTAAGAAATAGAATGCACCCAAAGAGATCTAGTGGACTGGTTTTTTTTGTTGTTTTTTTTTTTGTTTTTTGGTACTGGGGATTGAACTCAGGGGTACTCGACCACTGAGCCACATCCCCAGCCCTATTTTGTGTTTTATGTAGAGACAGGGTCTCACTGAGTTGCTTAGCGCCTTGTCATTGCTGAGGCTGGCTTTGAACTTGCGATTCTCCTGTCTCAGCCTCCCTAAGTGCTGGGATTACAGGCTTGAGCCACCGGGCCCGGCTTAGTGGACTGTTTTTTAACTGAAGATTTATTTAGACTGTTGAGGAAAACACCTGCAACCAGCAGCAAAATTGACTCCCATAGATCTTCTACTGTGAAGAGTATTTAGACTCTGTGAGGCTACGTCCAAGGGTGATCACTGGCACAGATGGGCCTCTGCTGCCACTATGTTTCTGTGATATGTGAGGACACTGATAATGCTGCCCTTTGAGGCTTTTTTGTTTTGTTTTGTTTTGTTTGGGTACTGAGATTGAACCCAGAGGTGCTTTACCACTGAGCTACATCCCCAACCATTTTTTAATTTTTTTTTAATTTTTAGTTGTACATGATAGTAGAATGTATTTTGGCAGAATATACATACATAGAGTATAACTTATTCTATTTAGGTTCCCACTCTTGTGGTCATACAAGATGTGGAGTTACATCCTGGACATGTATTCAAATGCAAGGTTAGGAAAGTTATGACCAATTAATGCTACTGTCTTTCCTATTCTTCTCTCCCCTCCCTACCCTTTGTTTTCTTTTGTCTAATCCAATGGACTTCTATTCTTCCCTTCCTCACCCTCCCTTGTTGTGGGTTAGCATCCACAAATCAGAAAGAACATTTGGCCTTTGGTTTGGGTGGATTGGCATATTTAACTTGGCATGATATTATCCAGTTCCATCCACTTACTGGCAAATGCCATAATTTCATTCTTCTTTATGGATGAGTAATAGTCCATTATGTATATATACCACATTTTCTTTATCCATTCATCTGTTGAAGGACACCTAGGATGTTTCCATAGCTTGGCTATTATGAGTTGAGCTGCTATAAACATTGATGTGACTATATCACTGTAGTATGCTGTTTTTAAGTCCTTTGGGTAAAGACCAAGAAGTGGGATAACTGGGCCAAATGGTGGCTCCATTCCAAGTTCTCTAAGGAATCTCCATACTGCTTTCCATAGTGGTTGCACCAGTGTGGAGTCCAACCAACAATGTATGAGAGTACCTTTCTCCCCACATCCTCGGCAACATTTATTGTTACTTGTATTTTTTATAACTGTCTGTTATGGTTTGATTGTGAGGTGTCCCCCAAAAGCTCATGTGTGAGACAGTGCAAGAAGGTTCAGAGGAGATGTGATTGGGTTGTGAGAGTCTTAACCCAATCAGTGAATTAATGAGTGGTAATTGAAGTGGTAGGGTATGGCTGGAGGAGGTGAGAATTGGGGCATAGCTTTGGGTATATATTTGTATCTGGCCAGTGGAGTCTCTCAGCTTTCTGATCACAGCCTCCTAGTTATTAGGATTACGGGGGTGTGCCACTGTGCCCAGCGCCACATCTTTTTTTCTTTCAAAAGATTCATTTGGGGCTGGGTCTGTAGCTCAGTGGTAGAGCGCTTGCCTAGCACGCGTGAGGCACTGGGTTCGATCCTCAGCACCACATATAAATAATAAATGAATAAAATAAAGATCCATCAACAACTAAAAAAAATTTTTTTAAAAATTCATTTGTGGGCTGGGATTGTGGCTCAGTGGTAGAGCGCTTGCCTTGCATGCGTGAGGCACTGGGTTCAATCCTCAGCACCACATAAAAATAAATAAAATAAAGATATTGTGTCCATCTACAACTAAAAAGAATATTTTTAAAAAAAAAGATTAATTTGTTAGCCAGGCACAGTGGCACACACCTGTAATCCCAGCAGCTCCAGAGGCTGAGGCAGAAGGAGTTCCATGCCAACCTCAGTAATTTAGTGAGGCTTTAGGCAACTCAGTGAGACCTGTCTCTAAATAAAATACAAAATAGGGCTGGGGATGTGGCTTGGTGGTTAAAAGGCCCTAGGTTTAATTCCTGGTACAAAAAAAAAAAAAAAAAAAAAAGACTTATTTGTTACAGAATTGTATGAGTCCACCAATGAGCCAAACTCTGGACTTCTATGTTTAAAAAGATTTTGCTCACTGCTTCACTTTTACAAAAGCTGAAATATTCAAAAAGCAAGGCTTTTGTTGTTGTTTTGTTTTGTTCTTACCAGTTTTGGCATGTCTAGAAAAGTTTAGAGAAAGTTAGAATCCATAGAATTAGATGTCTAAAAATAAGGGAAAAGAGCCGGGTACGGTTGGTGCACACCTGTAATCCCAAAGGCTCAGGAGGCCGAGACAGGAGGATCACAAATTCAAAGCTAGCCTCAGCAAAAGTAAGAGCTAAGCAATTCAGTGAGACCCTGACTTTAAATAAAATACAAAATAAGGCTCCATGGTCGAGTACCCCTGAGTTCAATCCCTGGTACCCCCCCCCAAAAAAATACAGGAAAAGAAACATTTTGAATTTGTCATTTGGGCAGGTCCTGAGCTGAAATCATGTTTATTGGCATGCACACTGTTCTAAGGCAGAAATGCAGTGTTTTCTAACAAAGAGCCTAAACTTGAACTTGATTGGTGAATATTTCCAGGCACTGTATGAATGACAAGATATATAATATTCACTTGGCCAATTCTGGCCTGCATACTACTTGGCTTGTGGGGTTTTTTGTTTTTGTTTTGTTTTGTTTTGTTTCTCTCTTTTTTCTTTCTTTCTTTCTTTTTTCCTTTTTTTTTTTTTTTTTTTTTTTGGTACCAGGGATTAAACCCAGGGGTGCTTAACTACTGAGAGACATCCCCAGCCCTTTTTATTTTTTATTTAGAGACAGGGACTCACTCAGTGGCTTAGGGCTTTGATAAATTCTGAGGCTGGCTTTGAACTCACAATCCTCCTGCCTCAGCTTTCTGAGCCGCTGGGATTAAAGATGTGCACCACCACATCCAGCTTGGTGTGTGATTTTTTTTTTTTTTCTTTTTGTGGTGCTGGGGGTTGAACCCAGGGCTTTGTGCCTGTAAGGCAAGCACTCTACCAATGATATTTTTATAAATATCTCTTAAACACAAACCTCCTAGTTTTCAAAAAACAATTTTCTTATTTTGATTCGCAATACTTTTTTTAACAACAAAAATTTTCCTGGCAAGATCACACACTTAAGTATTTTCTGCCTATGGACAGATACAGAGAAACTGAGTACCAATTTGAATCAACAATTTGATAAAGCTGCACAGCTCAGGGTGGCTGCCCCTCCCCAGCTCTGTGCTTGCTGTGCCTCACAAGTGTCCACACAGGCAACGTCACCCTAAATACGATGTGCACCTCAGCAGCCACGGGTGGGGTTAACCACCACTCTCCAGCCTCTAGCTCTAGCACCAGCTACTTTTTCCATCCAAGCAACTTCCCGATCACATTTCACGCTCTTAAGTGCAGAGACCACTTGATAGCTGCGAACTGGCTCACATCGGAAGCTCTTAGAGCCCTCTAATGTCTCTCTCCAGCTCCTTTGTGTAGGTGAAAAGAGCTTTGGGGAGGGGAGACATCTGAGACACTGAAACCAGATCCAGTGACAGAACTTCCATTGACCCATCCAGCTGAGGAGGAGCATGAAGAGGCAGGCTTCTCTCTAGTGGAATTGGCACTTTCCTCAGGGCCTTTGGCACCTTCTCCTCTGGCCCTGTCCTCAAATTACAATTCAAAGTTCTGAGCTTCCATTTCTGCCATCATAAGTGGAAAGAGTTAAGTTTTATACATACATTTCCTACCCTCATCTCTAATGTTAATTGAGATTTTTCCAAAAGAAAGTAGTTTAAATAAACTCCAAGAAAGGAAAATTTGCCTGGGATGGTGATGCACGCATGTAATCTCAGCACTCTGGGAGGCTGAACCAGGAGAATCGAGAGTTCAAAACCAGCCTCAGCAACGGCGAGGCACTAAGCAACTCAATGAGACTCTGTCTCTATAGGGCTGGGGATGTGGCTCAGTGGTGGAGTGCCCCTGAGTTACGCCCCCCAACCCCCGGACCAAAAAAGAAAAAAAAAGAGTAAGTGTTAGAACCCCTTCATTGGTTACAATGGAACCAGCTCATACTAGCTCCTGTGCATCTCTTCTTAGCTCTGTATTCAGGGACAGCACATTGGAAGCTTAAAATCAGCCATCATGCCAGGCATCGTGGTGCACACCTGTAATCCCAGTAACTCAGGAGGCTGAGGCAGGAGGATTGCAAGTTCAAAGCCAGCCCCAGCAACAGCAAGGCACTAAGCAACTCAGTGAGGCCCTGTCTCTAACTAAGATACAAAATAGGGCTGGGGATGTGGCTCAGTGGTCGAGTACCCCTGAGTTCAGTCCCTGGTACCAAAAAAAAAGCCCGCCTCAGCAACTTAGCAAGGTTCTAAGCATCTCAGCAAGACCCTATCTCTAAATAAAATATTTTTAAAAGAGCTGGGCTGAGGATTTGGTTCAGTGCTTAAGCACCCCTAGGTTCAATCCCTAGTACAAAAAATAAATGGGCCATCATGGGAGTATTTATACCACAGACATTGGCAAATGCTATAAATTAAGGTTTGATTTTGCTTATTCTGGAGACCCAGTTGTTAATTTTTTTCAAAATAAAACCATATTTAAACTATATTTTAAAAATTCCTAAGGGCAATCAGGGGAGGGGTGGGGTTGTGGGGATGGGAAAAACAGTAGAAAAAGACAGACATTATTACCCTATATACATGTATGATTATACTAGTGAAGTGACTGAACCATGTACAGCCAGGGCAATGAGAAGTTGTGCCTCCATTTGGGTACTGTATGTCAAAATGCATTCTACTGTAAAATTAATTAATTAATTAATTAATTTTTTGAAATTCTCATTTTCGAAATCTCTGAAGATGAACAAAGCTTTCAGAGATGCGGCAGGCGAGGGTAGCTCAGTGGTACAGCACTTGCCTAGCATGTGCAAAGCCATGGTTCAATCCCCAGAGTCACAGAGAGAGAGAGAGAGAGAGAGAGAGAGAGAGAAAGAGACAAGAAATGTACAGATAGGTCTGGGGAGGGAGTAAGTTTACTTGACCTCTGTCAGTCTATGGGGGGGACCAGCCCCTCAGCTTCCCTCTCAGCATAAGGAAGTTGCTCTCAGATTCAGGGGGTGCACCCAACTTCAGTTTGTTTCACACTCAGCGTCTCCTGGACACCTTTTTTTTTTTTTTTTTTTTTTTTTGGTGCCAGGGATTGAACTCAGGGGCACTCAACCACTGAGCCACATCCCCAGCCCTATTTTGTGTTTTATGTAGAGACAGGGTCTCACTGAGTTGCTTAGTGCCTCGCCATTGCTGAGGCTGGCTTTGAACTTAGGATTCTCCTGTCTCAGCCTCCCTAAGTGCTGTGATTACAGGAGTGTGCCACCGCACCCGGCTTCCTGGACACCTTTGATTGTTCCATATTCTCAGCACCTGGCAGCTGGTCTTTCCATCTCCAATCACAATGGGAATTGAGTAGTGAACGATCCATTCCTTCTGCAGGGTACATGCTCCATGAGGACAGTTTGTGTCTCCCTTGTTTACTGCTGAAGCCTCAGCATCTAGCACAGGTTTTTGCATACAGTTAAGAGCTCCCAAAATATCAACTGAACATGTTCTAATTATTTTTTATCAGTGTTTTCCAAATAAACTCCAAATAGACCCAACTCCAAAAATGTTAGCAAAAGGACTGGGGATGTGGCTTAGCAGTAGAGTGCTTGCCTAACATACACTGGGCGCTGGGTTTAATCCCCAGCAACATAACAAAACAAAAATATTAGCAAGAAATAGGCATTTTATATGGGTGCAGTGGAGTATGCCTGTGATACACCCAAGCCAGCTACTTGAGAGCAGAGGCAGGATGTGAGCTGGGGATTTAAGATAGAGAGGTGCAGCCGGGCATGGGTGGCGCACGCCTGTAATTCCAGCACTTTGGGAGGCTGAGGCAGGAGAATCGCGAGTTCAAACCCAGCCTCAGCAACAGCGAGGTGCTAAGCAGCTCAGTGAGACCCTGTCTCTAAATAAAACACAAAATAGGGCTGGGTAGGGCTGGGGAATGTGGCTCAGTAGTCAAGTGCGGCTGAGTTCAATCTCCAGTACCAAAAAAAAAAAAAAAAAGAATAGGAGGAGGAGGAGCAGGAAGCAGCAGCAGCAGCAGCCAGGTACAATGGCGCACTCCTGTAATCCCAGCGGTTCCGGAGGCTGAGATAGGAGAATTGCAAGTTCAAAGCCCGCCTCAGCAACAGCAAAGCGCTAAGCAACTCAGTGAGACCCTATCTCTAAATAAAATTAAAAATAGGGCTGGGGATGTGGCTCAGTGGTTGAGTGCCCTGAGTTCAATCCCTGGTACCAAAAAAAAAAAAAAAGTAAAAAAGCCAGCCTCAGCAATGGCGAGGCACTAAGCAACTCAGTGAGACCCTGTCTCTACATGAAACACAAAATAGGGCTGGGGATGTGGCTCAGTAGTTGAGTTCAATCCCCAATACAAAAAAAAAAAAAGAGGGGGTGGGTACACTCAGGAAACACCCACTCAGGAGCCACTGAGATGCACAAAGCAGAGTTGTAAATCTTGAGCAATATGCCCTTGACCCCCTGTAAAATGAGGAAAATGTGCAAGCAAAGGGAAAACTGAAGGAAAATTGTATAGCTTCACACTGCCTCCACCTCTTATCCAGCCCCTGCCAGGTGCTTTGGTGCTTTACCTCTGAGCCGCTTCCCCAGCCCTTTTTTATTTTATTTTGAGACAGGGTCTCACTGAGTTGCTGATGCTGGCCTTGAATTTGCGATTCTCCCAGGTCAACTTCGCCAGGTACAACCTCACCTAGCTCCCCTAGCCCTAAAGAGTTTAAAGTGTCCTGCCAATCACTGAAGGAGGTGCAGGCCTATAATCCCAGGGATGCGAAAAACTAAGGAACCTGTCTCCATTGGGGCTTCCCACTTTTTTTTGACCCAATTTTGTGCATTTCTTGCAGGGTTCTGCCTCTTCCAGATCCAATAGCTATCCTTTTGTTTTGGAGCTGGGGAGTTCCAAGAAACTGAGGCAACACCAAGCCCCCTCTTCAAACCCTGATTCTTGCAACTAAGAAAGATTTCAGACATGTCACTCAACATTAACAGGCATGAGTTTATTGAAGGGATAAGAAAAGGAGAAGGGGACATTCTCAAGGGAGAGAGTAAGTCCTCTCGGAGAAGAGAGGGATGGTGTGCGTCTCCTGCACTCCAGTTTTATTGGGATCCCAGAGAAGTTTCCAAACAGTCCTACCCATGTCTACCTCTTGACTTTTGACTGACAGCAGAGTGACATCAAACTTTCAGGTCCCCACTGTCATGGCAACTCTAGATCACCTTGGCCTATGCGGACAGGTTCTAATTGGATTTATTTATTTATTTATTTATTTATTTATTTATTTATTTATAAATTGAACCCAGGGGTGCTTAACCACTAAGCCACAGTCCCAGCCTTTTTTTATATTTTATTTAGACACAGGGTCTCGCTGAATTGCTAAGTGCCTCGCTAATCTGCTGAGGCTGGCTTTGACCTCTGGATCCTCCTGCCTCAGCCCCCCAAGCCGCTGGGATTATCTAATTGGCTTCCTAACCATACATTCTTACAGATTTTATGGTTAGGAGGAACTGTACTTATCTCCCAGAGTTTCAGGTTCTGGTCACAAAAGTCTCCTAGGTTCCTTCCATTGACTTTAGTATTGGGCCTGCATTTCTCCTGCAGTGAACAGGTAGTTTGCTGAGCAATGTGACATATCCTGTCCACTGAGGCCAGGCAGGGCTGCAGGTAAATTGCTTTTTGGAAAAGAAAGCATGTGTGGGTCAGCACAGTGGGCCCATTTTATAGAATTATTCTCCTAACTTCATGTTCCCACCATTCACATCTGTCTGTACCCTAACACTTAAAATCCAATGGGACAATTCCATGTGAAACAGGGTGGCGGGG
Organism: Xerus rutilus; assembly: GCA_028644305.1. Lineage (NCBI taxonomy): Eukaryota > Metazoa > Chordata > Mammalia > Rodentia > Sciuridae > Xerus > Xerus rutilus. The sequence continues at coordinate 121,924,560 of CM053399.1, read as the reverse complement.
GTGGACAAAGGAGAGAGAGAGATACAGACTTCTCAGCCTTCTGCCCCTAGTGCTCCCTCCAGAGCACTGACTATAGTATCCTAACCTGGTGTGTGCCCAGCCCTGGGAGTGGGGAGGGAGGAGAACACCTGCCTCCTGCTTGGCATTCTGCAGCACCCGGTGGATCTGGGTGTCTCTACCTGGCAATCTGCTCCGAGGATGCTTCCAATAAGGGCTTCCTGCCACACTATGCTCACAGTTGTGAAGGCAAGAACAGCCCTAGTGGAGTCTTTCAGATTTGTATGTTTTTGGTACCAGAAATTTAACCCAGGTGTACTTTACCACTGAGCTACATCTCAGCCCTTTTTATTTTTTATTTGGAGACAGGGTCTTACTAAATTGCTGAGAGCCTCACTAAGCTTCTGAGGCTGACCTCAAACTCGAAATCCTCCTGCCTCAGCCTCCCAAACTGCTGGGATTACAAGTAGACACCACCACACCTGGCACCCTTAGAGTTTTAAACAATGTTTAAGAGAATTTTCTCTATATCACTCTACGACCCGAGGTAAAAAGTGCAAGTGATAGATACAAAAAGGTAGAAAATCGATGTAGTCCCAGAAGTATTGTTTAACCCTGCAAACGTTAGGACTAACAAATGTGAGGCCATTTGAAAATCTGCATCTTTGCCCCAATCCACAGATGATTCTTATGTAAATTAAACTTTGAGAACTGCTGCAGGAGGCAGCCAAGAGCCCTAGAGATGCTAAAAGGGGATGTTTGGAAAACCAAAGAAAAGTGTGATTCCCTCCTTTTCCAGGGAGAATCAGGACCTTTCCTTTCTCTGGACTGATTAGGGTAATTATTTCTTGGAGCTAGTAGAGGCTGGAAGGAAGTGGACTGGGTGGAGGTGGGCGTGGAGAGGAAGGCAGAAGCAGGCATTATTAATATCCACTGCTCTGTCCAAAGAATGGCACTGGGATCAAAGAAACTGGACCCTAGGGAGCCTGGGCAGGCAGACACCTCCCTTTTCCAGCCCCAGGGGTGCTGTCAATGAGTGACAACGTGACCTGAAAAGAGAAGGAATTCCAAAGGCAGCTGGAAAAGGAGGGAAATCCCCAGGGGGATGGGAAGCGGGTTTACACTGGGAAGGCGGAGACTCCCAGTGGAGAGCACCCCGGGCTGCATTTGGCTGCAATCCTATAAACACATTCCTTGCTAAGATCAGATACAAGCACGTGGAAGACTAGCCATTAAAAAAATAAACAGTATTAATAATATTAATAATCATGAGTGTCAGTGGTGTTGAAATTTTTCTGGAATCCTTTCCAAAGTTGCCTAATGCCCTGAGAAGGAAAATAACAGTGTTTAGTACACATAAATTACAGGATTAGCGCAAGTAGCTATCAAGATGATCAGCCAGAGCTAATAAATGGGTTTTGTTTGGGTCTTCCAAAGTCGATGTTTGTGTGGTGTGTGTGGTTAATTTCATGACTTTTTAACCTCTGGCTCCTCCCGATTTAAAAATAAAAAATAAAAAAAAAAAAACCTACTTAAAAAATGGTAGGAAGTGACTCACACCCTTGACGGATCTGTTTTTATTTTAAAGAATTGGCTTGGTAATTTTAATCAAGACAAAGAAACTGTTAAGCACTGTATTTTTGTCTTTTTCTTTTTTAATAATTAGTCTATTCCACCAACTCTTATAGATTGAGCATTTTGATCCGGGCCACACGCTACGATATGAAAGTGAACAAACATGTCCCCTCCCCACAAGGAATTTGTGGTCTAATGGAAGAAATGGAAAAGCAAATGAGCACAACACCTCGGGAAGAGGTGTGATCGCAGTGTCCGGTGAGCTCCAGAGCCTTAATTCCAGGACACACAGCACTGCTTTTCAAAGTGAGGACGGTGGGCTGGAGCGTGGCTCAGTGGAGAGCTGAAGAGCACTTGCCTAGCCTAAAGGAGGCCCCAGATTTGATCCCTAGCACTGTTTTTTTTTTTTTATATTTTTTTTAGTTGCAGATGGACACAATATCTTTATTTTATTTATTTTTATGTGGTGCTGAGGATCGAACCCAGTGCCTCACGCATGCGAGGCAAGCGCTCTACCACTGAGCCACAATCCCAGCCCCCCTAGCACTGTTTAAAAATATAAAAAGGAGGGGCTGGCGTTATGGCGCAGTGGTAGCATGCTCGCCTAGCACGCGGGAGGCACTGGGTTCGATCCTCAGCACCACATAAAAATAAAATAAAGCTATTGTGTCCACCTACAACTAAAAAATAAATATTAAAAAAATATATATATATATAAAAAGGAGCCAGGTGCAGTGGTGTACGCCTGTAATCCCAGCCACTCGGAAGGCTGAGACGAGGATTGCAAGTTCAAAGACAGCCTCAGCAATTTAGCGAGGTCCTAAGCAACTCAATGAAACCCAGTCTCTAAATAAAATACAAAAAGGGCTGGAGATGTGGCTCTCAGTGGTGGAGTGCCCCTGTGTTCAATCCCTGGTAGCCAAAAACTAAAATAAAAAGGAAAGGAAACTCTAAAAGGCAGTACACTCTGCAGATTCTTTGAAGTCTTGGGTTTGTTTTTGTTTTGTTTCTTTGTTATAAATATACCTTGGTGATCATTCCACCAAATGTAACAGTGATCCACTTCATTCTTTGAATATAGCCCTTGCTGCTCGGCCACTGAGGCACCTGTTTTTTTCCTCTCTCCGGGTCCCAAATTAGCAAGTGAATTTTGACACCCTATCACCCCTCTCTCCCTATTCGATTCCCACCCCTGTCAGGACACACCTGGACTGTAGCCTTTGAATCACCTCTTTAACCCCCACCCTCACTCTCACCCCTGATGGGCAGAATCCCAACCTCTGGGACAAGAGTCCCTTGTGTTTCTTCTTTGATACCAAAGCAATAAAACTTCTTTTTCCTTTTTTCTCAAAGCCGTGTCCCTGTTACTGGATTGGCATCGGGGGACAAGGACTGAGATTTCGGTAACACTAGTAGCTAGACATTTTAAATAGATCCTCTGGCTACCAGGAGAAGAGAGCAACATTGTTACCAGGTAGCACCAATATTTCCCCGGGGAAAGAGACTAGGCTCCAGGAACATTCAGAGGCAAATCAGTAAGAAAATAGGTCTTATTTAAAGACAGTTTGAAGGAAGATAGAAGAAACCTGTAGTTTCAAAAATTCCACCTTCAAATAGGGCGCAGTGGCACACACCTGTAATCCCAGAGGCTAAAATAAGAAAATTGTGAGTTCAAAGCCAGCCTCAGCAATGGCGAGGCGCTAAGCAATTCAGTGAGACCCTGTTTCTAAATAAAATACAAAATAGGGCTGGGGATGTGGCTCAGTGGCCGAGTGCCACTGAGTTCAATCCCTGGTACCAAAAAAAAAAAAAAAAAAAAAAAAAATCCATCTTCAAAATCCCTGAAGATGAACTGAACTTTTTTTTTTATTATTTTTTTATTCTTTTGATACTGGGGATTGGACTCAAGGGTACTCGACACTGAGCTACATCCCCACCCCCATTTTGTGTTTTATGTAGAGACAGGGTCTCACTGAGTTGCTTAGTGCCTCCCTGTTGCTGAGGCTGGCTTTGAACTCGTGATTCTTCTGTCTCAGCTTCCCTAAGTGCTGGGATTACAGGCTTGAGCCACCGCGCCCTGCTGAACTGAACTTTTAAAGAAGAGACCAGAGACGTGAGACAAAAGGCAGAAAATGTGCATATGCAAACTTAGTATCCTGTGCCACACGGGCCTGGAGAGGGGGCAGTTTCTGCTCTCTGCTTCTTTGGGGGGAGCAGGCACGGGCAGCAAATTCAGTCTGTTTCCTGATGGATGGGGCCAGGGTGAGTGAGCTAGAAGAATTAGGAAAGGTACACTTGGAGCGTTTTCCTTCCTTCCCTCCCTGCCTCCCTAACCCACGCTCCCTCAGTCCCTCTCTCCCTCCCTCCCTCCCTCCTTCCTTCCTTCCTTCCATCCTTCCTAACTTCCTTCCTTCTTTCCTTCCTCTCTCTCTCTCTCTCTCTCTATCTATCTATCTCTCTCTCTCTCTCTGTCTCTTTTTCAGTACTGGGGATTGAACCCAGGGGTGCTCTAACGCTGGGCTATATCCCCAGCCCTTTATATTTTTTTATTTTGAAACTGAGTCTTGAGTCTTGCTAAACCACCCAGGCTGGCCTGGAACTTGGGGTCCTCCTACTTCAACCTGGGATTCCAGGTGTGCGCCACCAGGCCTGGCTTCCTAGGAGCACTGTCATGGCTTGGTGCCTGGTTGGGAGATGGAGATATTCAGGCTGGTGCTGGATCCAGTGGAGACTCACTCACTGTCTTGCATTTCTCTAGTGGAAGAGAAAGGTGGTATCGAGATAGGGATTTAGGATTAAGAGAGAAATACTGAATCTTAAAAGAAACACCCATAAGTCATTGAGATGTAGAAAGCATGCATATAAATCTTGAGCAGCATGCTCGTGGCCCATGCCCTTGTAAAATAATGGAAATACTGGGAAAACTGGCACGGCATTGTGTAGCTCCACCCTGGATCCACTCTAGGACCTCTGTATGGCCCCTGAAACAGCCCTTCTATAAATATTGGACCCCCAGCCCGAGGCAGCACTGTCTGTCCTTCCAGAGACAGCACACGTTCTCCCTTGAATGGGCATCTACCTTCCCAAATAAACCTCTGTCTATGCCTTTGTCTGACTCGGGCTGAAATTCTCATCATGTATGCCAAGAATCCTTCTGGTCCTGAGTTGAGTTTCCCCTCTCCTCTGGGAGTTCCTTGGACCCTCTCGTGACAGTATTACTAAAGGGCACACCAGAGAAACTATTTTATTTCTGGCATAGCTGTTGTGGGCTGAGCACATGCTAGTATACATTCACCGCTGGATCTCCAGTAATTCATGTGGCAAATATAATTTGCTGCAAGCCTTATGTCTAGTTGTGTGAGTCCATAGGAAGGTGTCAAGCATCTGTGTTTGTTTTGTAACAGAAACATCAGGAAAAAGAATGTTAAGGCCTTAAAAACTGCCACTTGTAGCATTTCCTAACTAAGGTTCAACTCTAAGATAGCACAAGTTTATGTATCCATTTAGAACTAACTTTGATTTTGGTGATGCTAAATAACAAAGTAAATACTGTTGATTTGGAACAGGATGTAAAGTTTTAGGAGAGCATATTTCTTCACTTAATTTTTTTTTCAGTCCTGAAGATTGAACCCCAGGGGTACTCTACCACTGACTTATACCCTCAACCCTTTTTTATTTTGAATCCGGGTTTTGCTAAATTGCCCACACTGGCCTCAAACTTGGGATCCTCATGACTCCACTTCTGAAGTAGCTGAAATTATAGGCATGTGCCCCTATGCCCAGTTTAATTTAAATTTTAAAGTTCTTTGTAAATACTGGGGTCATAAGTTATTTTTTTTCCCCAGTGCTAGGAATTGAACCAGGACCCTTGCACATGCAAGGCAAGCACTCTACCGCTGAGGTGTTTTATCCTTTTAATTAATTAATTTATTTATTTATTTTGGTAATGGGAATTGAACTCAGGGGCACTCAACCACTGAGCCACATCCCCAGCCCTATTTTTTTGTTTTATTTAGAGACAGGGTCTCACTGGGTTGCTTAGCACCTTGCTTTTGCAGAGGCTGGCTTTGAACTCATGATCCTCCTGCCTCAGCTTCCTAAACTGCTGGGATTAAGGGTTGCGCCACCACACCCAGTTTACTTATCCTTTTTAAATTGAGATGATAACTTCCCAGGTATCTTATCTGTGCCAGAATCTGCTGTGCACTTTCATAAATTTGAGATAAGCTCTAGGAATGACTTTAGGTAATCTAAACTGCATTCCCCATGCAAAATAAAGTGTAGCACTTCTGAGGACCGAACCTAGACAGAGTGCTGTGCTCATCAATATGTAACAACCAAGCCAGGCGCGGTGGCTCAAGCCTGTAATCCCAGCACTTAGGGAGGCTGAGACAGGAGAATTGCGAATTCAAAGCCAGCCTCAGCAATGGCGAGGTGCTAAGCAACTCAGTGAGACCCTGTCTCTACATAAAACACAAATAGGGCTGGGGATGCGGCTCAGTGGTCGAGTACCCCTGAGTTCAATCCCCAGTACCAAAAAAAAAAAAAAAGTAACAACCAGTTCTCCAAGGGAGGAAAGCCCCAATTTGAAGACTTCTCCCGTTTCCAGGTATAAATAATTGTCCCATATCTGGTAGGGTGCCCAACTTGTTCTGACTTGCCAGAGGCTTTCCCATTTTTAGCCCTCGAAGTCCTGAATCCCAGAACACCCTTCATTCCCTGGGCCATGGGATGGCTGATCACCCCATCAGCCATGTTTGATGATTGTTTTCAAGTCCCAGTATTGGTACCGGTCTTGGAATCAGGATTGAGTCCTCATTCCCCTAGTGTTGAAGATTAAACACCCAAGAAACACAGAAGCAAGCATAGAAAGCAAGTTTTATTAAAGAGACAGAACAGAGATACACTTGTCCAGAGAGAAGAGGACCCACAGCTGGTATCCATGGGATGGGGGGTTGTCTTGCCCCTTTTTAGATCTCAGGTTTCCTTTCCTCCCCGCCATCTCCTCTTCCTATCTGGCCTATGTGCCCAAAAGGCAAGAAAAGAGCCACTGAGGGGATGCTCATTAGCAACTCCTTGTATTGGAAGGAGTGATTTCCCTAAGTGTGGGTAACCCTTGAGAAGGGGAAGTGCTCTGGAGGTATTAGCATCCCACTTCTTTTTCTTTGAACATCAGCGTCCTTCTTTCTGACCTGACCATTCACTATCTACAATAGTCCCCCATCTCAGTATAACATTAGTGTGTGGAGGTGGGGAGGGACCTTGTCCCTGTTCAGCCAAAACTTTGAGACCTAGGCTTCTCTGAAATTTATCAAAAAAAAAAGGTTAATCAAGCCATTACTGATGCTAGCCCAGGAAGAGGACAAGCCCTTGGGACAAGTTTCTGCAGCTTCCACCAGCAAGGCCAGATAGCAGTTGGAAAAACATCCACTGGACCTAGAGGTATACATAAGAGGAACAGTGTAATACTCAGGAAAATTTGGGGTGGAATATCAGGTCATTGATTGTTGCTTCTGGATTGGTTGGGGTTATAAGCAGGATGAGGTTGCACCTAGGGATCAGGAAGTGATTTGAGTTAAGGTTTTAACATGTAATCAGGAAAGCCAACCAGTCCTTTGTTATTTCCAGTGTGTAGCTGTTAAAACTGATAAATCTCCCAGACTTCTCTTCTCCCCTCCATCCTCCAGTCCTTGTGATTAAATCTAAGGCATTTCATAAATTGTCTAGCAGCCCACAAGAGGAGTGTGAGCATGTCCAAATTGTTCAGATCTATTTTTTTTTTGGTGGGGTAGAGGGTGCTGGGGATCAAACTCAGGGCCTTGAACATGCTGGACAAGTGCTCTACCCCTGAGCCACATCCCTAGCTCTTTTTGGGGGAGGAGGGGTACTAGAGATTGAACTCAGGGGCACTCAACCACTGAGCCACATTCCCAGCCCTAGTTTGTGTTTTATGTGGAGACAGGGTCTCACTGAGTTGTTTAGTGCCTCGCCATTGCTGAGGCTGGCTTTCAACTCGTGATCTTCCTGTGTCAGCCTCCCTAAGTGCTAAGATTACAGGCTTGCGCCACCGTGCCTGGCTTACTAGCTCTTTTTTTTTTTTTTTCTTTTTGAATTTTGAGACAGAGTCTTGCTAAATTGCTGAAGCTAGCCTTGAATTTGCAATCCTTCTGCCTCAGCCTCCCCAGTCTCTGGGACTACAGAAGTGTGCCCCCACACCTGAACAGCCATGCCCTTTTGATGAATCTGTTCCAGCCCTTCCTTTAACTTCTGGTGTTGCTGGTGATCCTTGGCATTCCTTGGCTTGTATCTACGCAATTCCGGTTTCTATCACCATCATCACAGGGCAGTCTTCTCTTGTTGTCTGTATCTTCATGTGTCATCTTCTTATAAGGACACCAGTCATACTGAATTAGGGGCCAATGTTATTCCCTTATGACCTCATCCTAATTTAACTAATACATCTTCAACAACCTGCTATTTTTCAAATTAGGTCACATTCTGAAGCATGTGAAGTTGAGACTCCAATATGTCCTTCTGGGAGGAGACAGAAGTTAATCCATAATTCCCCTCACCACCACCACCCCAACATCACCATCACCACCATCATCACCATTATCACCATCAATATCACCACAACCCTAATTACCAGGTCTGGACCTTTAACCATTTAGAAATAGAGAAGTTATTTAACTTCAATCTGTTGGTTTTTTGGGGGGTGAGGAGTTACCAGGGATTGAATCCAAGAGCACTTCACCAATGAGCCACATTCCCAGCCCTTTTTATTTTTATTTTATTTTATTTTGTTTTATTTTGGTACCAAGGGTTGAACTCATGGGTACTTGACCACTGAGCCACATCCCCAGCCCTATTTTGTGTTTTATGTAGAGACAGGGTCTCACTGAGTTGCTTAGCACCTCGCCCTTGCTAAGGCTGGCTTCGAACTGGCGATTCTCCTGTCTCCCTAAGTGCTGGGATTACAGGCGTGTGCCACCGCACCCGGCTGTTTATTTTTTATTTTGAGATAGCATCTCACCAGGTTGCTTAGGGCCTAACTAAATTGCTGAGGCTGGCTTTGAACTTGTGATCCTACTGCCTCAACCTCCTGAGCCACTGGGATTATAGATGTGCTCCACTGCGCCTGGCTTCAATCTGTTTTAAATATTTTGTCACATACATTTGTAACTGAAGCACTAAGTAAATAAATAATAAATACTTGGATGAAGTTTTGCCATTTGTAGACTCCTGACTCAGTTGAAAAGTGCTTTCTTAGCCGGGCACAGTGGTGCAAGCCTGTAATCCCAGCACTTAGGGAGACTGAGACAGGAGAATCGCGAGTTCAAAGCCAGCCTCAGCAACAGTGAGGCACTAAGCAACTCAGTGAGACCCTGTCTCTACATAAAACACAAAATAGGGCTGGGGATGTGGCTCAGGGGTCGAGTGCCCCTGAGTTCAATCTCTAGTACCAAAAAAAAAAAAAAAAAAGAAAAATGCCTCCTTGGAGGAATGATTTCCGAGGACTAGGGATGTAGCTCAGTGGCAGACAGTTGCCAAGCATGCAAAGCCCTGGGTCCAATCACAGCACATGAATAAATAAATAAACAAATAATTTCTGGATTTAATTGTACTTTTCCATAGTGTGTGTGTGTGTGTGTGTGTGTGTGTGTGTGTGTTTTCCTTAAAATCATACCACTCCAGGATACCCCAGTGAGTCCACAGATTTGTGGGAATAAAAGGATGCTGTGGAGAGTAAACCCAGGACTCATAGCATTCCCTCTTGCTCTGGACAAGTTTGATAACACACACAGCTGAGGAAAATCTACCATATAGGAACGTGTGCAGCCCAGAATTACCCAAACTTATCTACATGTGGGGAGCACCCATTGTATCTATTAGAACTGGTGTTTCATGATGTATGCCTATAATCCTAGCAACCAGGAGGCTGAGACAGAAGGATTGCAAACTGCAGGCCAGCTCAGCAATTTAGCAAAACTGTGTCTCATAATTAAATAAATAAATAAAAAGGACTGGGGACTAAGCTCAGTGGTAGAGCATCCCTGGCTTTAATCCACAGAATCTGCCCCAGCAATCCTCCCTCCAAAAAAAAGTAAAAGAACTGGTGTTTTGCTCTGCTCTAATCCAACTCTCCTGTTTTGTAGGAACATCGAAGCTCGAGAGGTGAACAGAGGTCATCCCACTAGTAGACAAAGGCAAGACTGGAATGGAAACCCTGGCCTTAGCTGGGTGCAGTGGCACATGCCTGTAATCCCAGCACTTTGGGAGGCTGAGACAAGAGAATACTGAGTTCAAAGCCAGCCTCAGCAGCCGCAAGGCACTAAGCAATTCAGTGAGAACCTGTCTCTAAATAAAACATTAAATAGGGCTGGGGATGTGTCTCAGTGGTTGAGTACCCCTGAGTTCAATCCCCAGTACCAAAAAAGAAAAACCAAAAACAAGAAACAAAAGGAAAGAAAACCCTGGTCTCCTGGCCTCCTGGCCTCCTGGTCATTGATCTGCCAGCACAGTGGCTGTTCCCTGCAGTTCTTTGTGCTCAGGGTTAGAAGAGCTCTGTGGAAGTATTAGGAAGAGAAAGATGAGTAGGATATTCCCACAGGATTTAGAAAAGGCAATGTCAAGCTCTAGCTAAAGGAACAAATGTGTTTGTTCAGCGGTTGAGTTTTGGGTGTTTGGGGGTTGTTTGTTTGTTTTTTCCATCTATGTAAATTCTCAAACTAAACAAAATTTTTTCTTTCAAGTTTATTCTCTTGGTTGTTCCTTCATGGTCCAGTAATCAGCCAAGTTTTGGATGTGAAAAATTGCAGCTTGCACATTGAATCTCCTCTTTATCTCCATCTAATCTTCCCCAGCCCCTGCTAGGTCTCTCTGATATGAGACAGGTATCAGAGCCAATGTGGACCAGAGGACAAGGTTTCCTGAGGGTCAACACTGATGTCTCTCTCCACAAGGACTCAAAACCAAACACCACGGAGCTCTGCCTTCCCTAGCATCAGGAACACTGATCCAAGCCCTCTTCTTCCTCTGGGGACATATAGTAAACATGTACCCTACCTGCCCCTTGGGAATTCCCCAGCCCCATCAGGTGCCTACAGGCACAGCCAATTTTCCTCTGCACTCAGGATGTGAAGTCATCCTGGCACCTGCAGAGCCACAAGCATTCACAACTCACACTGAGAAACAATCGGCTAGATGTGAACAGTGTCCATGGCCCAGAGGCACACATGACAAGAAGTCAGTTCTGACAAAGCTGATTTGACCACTACTGTACACACTGCCAAGCCCCTCCTCACAAATGTATAGTCTAGTCAGGAAGCGAGACAGAGGCATTGATGACTTTGACCTCAAACCCAAAATGGTGCTGTAAGAGAGGCTCAGAAAAAATGGGGGAAAAAAATCGTTGGAGGAAATCAGTGATTGCTTTGATTTGAACTCAGGGGCACTCGACCACTGAGCCACATCCCCAGCCCTATTTTGTGTTTTATGGAGAGACAGGGTCTCACTGAGTTGCTGAGTTGCTTAGCACCTTGCCATTGCTGAGGCTGGCTTTGAACTCGTGATTCTCCTGTCTCAGCCTCCCTAAATGCTGGGATTATAGGCTTGTGCCACCGTGACCGGCTTCCTTGAGCTTGCTTTCTAATGGAGTGATGTGGTAAATCAAGCTGTCTGTCAATCAATACTCGATGTCATTGAGTATTGATGAAGTGCTAAATAAGAAGATGAAGCCGGTGAGATGAAACATGCTAGATAGAGCTCTTTTTCTTTCTGGTTTTTATTGTAGTAAAATGTACATAAGATTTACCATGTGAGGGGCTGGGGCTATAGCTCAGTGGTAGAGTGCTCACCTCGCATGCGTGAGTCACTGGGTTCGATCCTCAGCACCACATAAAAAATAAATCAATAAAATAAAGGTATTAGCATCCATCTACAACTAAAAAAATATTAAAAAAAAAAAGATTCACTATGTGAGCAGTTTTTAGTGTACAATTCAATAGCTCTAACTATGCTCACTGCTGCACCATCAGCCATGTCCAGAAGTTTCTCCAGTGGAGCACTATTCAGTAGAATAGCTGGAGGCCTCTCTGACACAGTGGCATCTGAGCAGAAGCCTGTATGAAGTAAAAGAACAAGCTTTTTTTGTTTGTTGTTTTTTTATATTTGTTTTTGGGTTTTTTTTTTGGTACCAGGTATTGACCCCTTAACCACTAAGCCACATTTCCAGCCCTTTATTAAGCTTTATTTAGAGAAGGTCTTGCTAAATTGCTGAGGCTGACTTTGAACTCTCAATCCTGCTGCCTCAGCCTCCTAAACTGTGGGATTACAGGCATGTATCACCACGCCAGGCATGGGAACAAGCTTTGTGCACGATTTAGGGAAGCACATTCCAGCCCCTAGAAACAGGAAGTCTATCCCAATAGCCCAGGTGGGGGCTGGTACAGGAGGTATAGCTGAAACTTCAACCCTGGCAGAAAGGTCACATTCCTCCCAGAAGTAATTCATTTAGCAAAGAAGCCAACCCAATTCCATAAAGAGACAGACAATTCAGTGCTAAGCTTAACAACTGTGCTCTAAGCAAGGAGGAGGTTTTCATATCTGTTCTGGGATCCAATATCAAAAAGTATGTGGTGTTTGAGAAGGAAAGGTTATGAGACTGTGAACCTCAGTGCATTTCCTTTTCTATTTTTCTTCCATCAGATATGAGCATGGAGTCATGTGTTTCCTTTGGAATGTTTTTTAGACTATTGATACATGTTTTGCCTGTGACAGGAGCAATTAGTCATATATGACTGAGTAGATTTCATTTTTCTGGGTACAGAGGGCAACAGGGAAATATCTACACCTCCACATGGTCAACAGAAATATCTTAACCATGTATTAAATTCTAAAAATTTGTCTTGCATGAAAACTTCAGGTGTTCTTTATTCCACATCTTTTGTGGTACTGGAGTTGAACCCAGGGCAGCTCTACCACTGAGGTACATTCCCAATCCTTTTTACTTTATTTTATTATTTTATTTACCTATGTATATTTTGGTACTGAGGATTGAACTCAGGGGTGCTTTACCACTGAGCTATATCCCCAGTCCCTTTTTTTTTTTTAACTTTTTTATTTTGAGACAGGTTCTTGCTAAATTGCTTAGGAACTCACTAAGCTGCTGAGGCTGGCCTGAATTTGTGGTCCTCCCACCTCAGTCTCCCCACCCGCTGGGATTACAGGCATGCACCACTGTGCTCATTTAATTTTATTATTTTATTAAGGTAGGGTCTCCCTGAGTTGCACAGGCTAGTCTTGAATTTGTAATCATCCTGCCTCAGCCCCCTGAATCTCTGGGATTACAGTCACATGTGACCATGCCTGCTGCATCCTATATCTTACACCTATTCTTGCTCAATGAAAGATCGAAATCGTGATTTATGACTGACCTAGATATTTGAAAGATTAACTTACTGTGGTAATGCCATTCAAGAGTCACGAAGTCAAAGCCCACACCAACTAAAAGAAACACACAAGCCGGGGCGGTGGCTCAAGCCTGTAATCCCAGCACTTAGGGAGGCTGAGACAGGAGAATCGGGAGTTCAAAGCCAGCCTCAGCAAGGGCAAGGCGCTAGGCAACTCAGTGAGACCCTGTCTCTACATAAAACACAAAATAGGGCTGGGGATGTGGCTCAGTGGTTGAGTACCCCTGAGTTCCATCCCCAGTACCAAAAAAAAAAAAAAGAAATACACAAAAGAAATTGAACATATTGTCTTTCTTTTTGTCAGTCTTCTAAATTGTTTTCTCTGGAAATTTTCAGAGACACTTGAGGACATTTGCCCTAGGCGAACTTTATTTTCTTATTGATATGAAAAGCAGTAAGAGGAAATGAAGTTGCTTTGCCCAAAAGGAGGGGCAGTCACTGTAAATATAAGCCGGCCAGTGCAAGTTCTTGGTATTAGGATTTGAGGGTGTGTATAATGGTTTTGCAAGTTTCTACAAGATTGAAGCTACATGCAATTAGGGTTAAGGTTAGATATATATTGGATGTTTAGCCAAGGAAAGCAGACTCTCCATTTTACAAAAGTGCCGCAGCTGCAGTTTGACATGTGGATAACTGAATGATAACTACTCATTGCCTGCAGGTTTGATTTTACAGGTTCATAGTCATAACCTTAGGGTTGTGAGTTATGGAATTATAAGTTTTCAGAAATATAGTGCTGTATATTATTACATAATGCCTCCAGGAAAGACTGGAATGGCACCCTATAATCAAATGTATGAATATGTCCCCAGTGAACTATATTATTATTTATACTAAATAGAATAAATATCATAAGTTGACTTTTATCAACTCAGGTTAGATTTTGTTGCCAAATTAGTTTGGACCTCAAAAAACAATTTCTTTTTTCAGTACTGGGGATTGAACCCAGGGCATCATAAATGCTAGGCAAATGTTCTACTACTGAGCCACACCTCCAGCTCTTTTTATTTTATTTTGAGACAGGGTCTTGCTATATTGTGCAGACTAGACTTGAATTTGTGATCCTCCTGCCACAGTCTCCTCATTATTATAGCTGGGATTATAGATGTGCACCACCTCACCTGGCTTTCGGCATGAAACTCGGTTTTCAGAGATGAAACACCCTGAAGTTGCAGAACTGCAACTAAGGGATCGTGGACCTATGTAAAATGTCCTCTAGCTAGATACAATGGTTCATGCCTGCCATCCTAGCAATTTGGGAGGCTAAGGCAGGAAGATTGCAAATTCGTGGCTAGCCTCAGCAATTTAGTAAGACCCTATCTCAAAATAAAAAATAAAAAGGACTGGAGATGTGAGTAAAGTGTCCCTAGGATCAATTCCCAGTACCACAAACAACAATAACAACAACAACAGAAAATCCTCTAATTTCAATAAGCAAGCAATTATGTGAACCAATCTCATGAGTAGCTGTGATCCTGTGACTTGGAAATCTGGATATGGGCAGGATCAAATTGCTAAAACCAACAGGTAGAGTGGAGGTCTTTTTGCCACATGTCGTATGTCAGAGTAACGGTAACCAACAATTAATGAAGACTATGGGTGTGCTCTTAACATCCACCTTTAATTCCTAGTTGCTTTGTGTTGGCTACCTGAAGAGAGAGATCTCCAATAGGTGATGGGAGGAATGTGGAGAGTACAGATGGAGCCTCCCTAACCTGGAAATACAAAATGCTCCAAAATCTGAAACTTTTTGAGCCACAGGTGGAAAATTCCATATCTGACCTAGTGCTATGGGTCACAGTCAAAATGTAGGCACACTAAAAATATTGTGTAAAATTATCTTCAGGCTATGCATATTAGGTGTATGTGAAGCATAAATTAATTTCTTGTTTAGATTTGGGTGTTATATCCAAGAAATTTCATTTGAATATGCAAATATTCCAAATTTCAGCCAGGTGCAGTGGCTCATGCCTGTAATCCTAGTGTGTCAGGAGGCTAAGGTAGGAGAATCCCAAGTTCAAAGCCAGCCTCAGCAACATATCAAGGCCCTAAGCAATTTAGCAAGTCTCTGCCTCAAAATAAAACACAAAAAGGGTTGAAAAGGGCTAGGGATGTTGCTCAGTGGTTAGGCGCCTCTGGGTTCAATCCCTGGTACAAAAAAAAAAAAAAAAAGTCCCAAACTCTCCTAGTCCCAAGCATTTTGTTTCTTTGTTTGTTTTGGTACTGGGGATTGAGCTCAGGGGTACTTGAGCACTGAGCCACATCCCCAGCCCTATTTTGTGTTTTATGTAGAGACAGAGTCTCACTGAATTGCTTAACGCCTCGCAGTTGCTGAGGCTGGCTTTGAACTTCAGATTCTCCTGTCTCAGCCTCCCAAAGTGCTAGGGATTACAGGTGTGCACTACTGCACCCAGCTCCAAGCATTTTGGATAAGGGTGCTTAACCTCCATTTACCTCCTGTTTCCTTACAGATCAGTCCTCATGTGAGCTCAACATCACATTCTTCCACATGAAGTGATGCATATGTAATAGGAAGTCTTTACTTGGGGGATTTTTAGGATATCTTTGGGTCCTGAAGACATACAAATAGGAACTAATATGTCTTTCATGGGCGCTTTAATTTGGCTCCCCAGAAAGCAGACTCCCTATGAATCATATCCAGCTAGGCAGCTGCAGGCAACAGGCAACTGATATCTCCCATGTGGGTTTGAACAGATCTTGTTACCCAGGATCCTAAGGGAGTTGTTGCCTTGGGAACCATAGGTGAGGATAATTAACTCAGCTCCTCATTTTAGCAGCTCTTCAGTTTTCCAGACAACTTCTTGTGGACATGGCAGCCTAAGTTGCTGGACGCCCCTGGAGACGGACTCCTTCTCCTGCAGGTTAACGTGGCACCTGTGGCTGGTCCATCCAGAGAGAGAGTGAGGACCATGCTCCCCGAGCAGGCTGCATGCTGAAGGACCTCTGGTTTCTGTTTCCTGGGGTTACAATTAGCAAGTGCAATGCAAAGCAAGCTGGACAATGGGGTTTGGAAGATGGCTGGGAAGCCAGGTGAGTGGGCTTTGAGTTTTTGGGTTCTTTTCCTCTCTGAAGTACATACAGAACCTTCTTGAAGCCAGGTGTGGTGGCACACACCTATAATCCTAGCTATTCAAGAGGCTGAGGCAGGAGGATCACATGTTTGAGACCAGCTTTGACAACTTATTGAGACTCTGTCTCAAAATAAAACAAAAAGGACTGAGGATGTAGCTCAGTGGTAAAGCACCCCTGGATTCAACCCCTAGTACTGGAAAAAGAAGAAGAAAAAGCGTTCTTGACAGTAATGATGCATAATATCAATAAATTAATAATAATATTTATTAATATTGGGCCGGGATTGTAGCTCAGTGGTAGACCGCTTGCCTTGCATTCATGAGCACTGGGTTCAATCCTCAGCACCACATAAAAATAAATAAAGATATTGTGCCCATCTACAACTAAAAAATATTTTAAAAAATATTTATTAATATTACTTCAGTTATTTATATAAGAAATCAACCTTGGTGAGAGATAATTCAGTTCTTCACATCAACAGATAAGTTTGTAGAACACATACTGCGTGTCACTGTGCTAGATGAAAGTCAGATGTAAGCTCTCTGCTTCTGGGAGCAGATGAAAACACCCAACAAAGACATATTAGTTCCTACTTTAGTACTGGAATATGTGTTGGGGGAGCATATAGGCAAATGTGTAAAGGGGACTTTTGGAACAGAAAAGGAAGACCACTCAGGAGTACCATGCAGGCAGGACAGACAACAGCCAGCATCCGGGCAACCACGGGTGCAGTGGAGAGAATCAGGATGGAGTGGCGGGGGAGGGGGCGTCAGCTACTTGGTGATCTCAGGAGAAGCTTCAGGAGATTGAATGGTTGAGAGATGGGCCTTGAACGGTGGACAAGAACTTCAGTGCAGAGATTAGGGGCAGGAGGGCACCTTAGGGAAACTATCCTTAGGAGAAAACAGGAGTCCTTCTGGGAAAAGATCCAGATTAATCTCCTATTTGTAGATTAATGTCAGCAGGAAATACATGGAGCTGTTATGTGCTCTGAGGGCTTCACCTTCTTCCAGGGGGGAAGAAAGAGATCTTGCCTGAAAAAGTCTTTTAGAGGAATTTACACTGGGAAGTGACACACAGCCAGAGCTCAAGAGCTATGTGTGGACAGTTTGAGATTGAGAAACTGTTAGAAGGCTCTAGAAATTAGCCAGATCAGATACACTTTGAGGGCAAGGAGAATGAGGGTGGACAATCAGGGTGAGGGTCCTGTGGAAACTTTACACCTAGCCACTGACTATCCAGAGAGTAGTGGGGTGAGGCTGCATGCCCATAATCTCAGCGATTTGGGAAGCTGAGGCGGAGGATTGCAAGTTCAATGCTAGTCTGGGCAACTTAGCGATACTTTATCTCTAAATAAAAAGTAGAAAGGGCAGCCGGGTTTGGTGGCGCAAGCTCAGCTGGAACTAGTTATGACCAGAGGAAGGTCTCATGCTGAAGAAAGAGTCAATTACTTCTCAGAGGGATGGGACATTGATTCATTGTCCTTGGAGCTGGGAGTGAGGTCACTTTCCCTGAGAAGAGGGCGGCAGAGGAGGATGAGAAATTTCAGAGCTCTACTAGGCGAGGGTGTGGGAGGAAGGAAGGTTGGGCAGCAACCAGTAATGCTCACTATAGACAGACAGCAAGACTGAGCACCGCACACCGGGGTTATTGGTTAACAAACAATAATGATATGATACAGTGGTACAGTATGCAATCAGCTGTGAGCCCAGTGGTTTTCAGTGAGGGAAGGAATAGTTTCAGAAACTCTTGGGCAATTCCTAAGACCCATGCAGTGCTTTCCCCGACTCAACCAACGGATTCAGGAATATTAAAAGTACACACACTGCCCAGGCGTGGTGGCTCACGCCTATAATCCTAGCACTTTGGGAGGCTGAGACAGGAGAATCGCGAGTTCAAAGCCAGTCTCAGCAACAGTGAAGCGCTAAGCAACTCAGTGAGACCCTGTCTCTACATAAAACACAAAACAGGGCTGAGGATGTGGCTCAGTGGTCGAATACCCCAGTTCAATCCCTGGTACCAAAAAGAAAGAAAGAAAAGTACACACACTAGACTGAGGCAAGAGGACCCCAAGTTCAAGGCCAACCTCAGCAACTTAGCAAGACTGTGTCTCAAAATAAAAAAATAAAAAGTTCTGGGGATATGGCTTAGGGATTGAGCACCCTGGGCTAAATCCTCACGACCTACCCCGGGAAAAGAAACAAAACAAAACAAAAAAACACAGATCCTGCTACTTCTCAAAATATTTTCCTTTTTCCACAAAGGACTGATTTCCATCCCTATTGATATGAACACAGTGTTGCTTAGAGTTGGTCCATACTATTTACTGTTTTAGTGTTTTTAAAATCTAACAATATTCTTTCTTTCTTTTTCTTTTTGGTACCAGAGATTGACCTCAGAAGTACTCGACCACTGAGCCACATCCCCAGCCCTATTTTGTGTTTTCTGTAGAGACAGAGTCTCACTGAGTTGCTTAGTGCCTCACCATTGCTGAGGCTGGCTTTGAACTCGCAATTCTCCTGTCTCAGCCTCCCTTGTATACCGGCAGGCATCGTTTCTGAATTTTGTGTAATATCATTTCTACTGAATATTATGCTGGGATTACAGGCTTGTGCCACTGCGCCCGGCTCCACAATATTATTTCTTGATGTTTCACATCATTTAAAAATTTTAAACACATCAATGACAACTATAAAGTGCTGAAAGGGAGAAATAATCACCAGTGCTATCACTACCCCAAAGGAACAGTTTGCACCTGCATATACTGTGCTCCAGTCCTTTGGCCTACATTTCATTTTTGTATACCAGCAGGCATCGTTTCTGAATTTTGTGTAATATCATTTCTACTGAATATTATGTTGTTATCCAGAAGCTCCATGGGGACATTTTTCCCATCTTGTGCACCATCATTATCCTCAGCACAGATAATACAGTTTGTTCAATGAATATTGACTGAATAAATGTTGTTATATGCTCTAATTTACATATATACCCATCCACAAAATATTATTTTTAGTGGATGTGCATTAACTTTCTTAACTTTCCCTAATTATTGGATTTTCCCTATTTATTGCATATTTCACTTTCCAGTTTGTTTTTTATCGATAATGTGTCAGTGAAAAGTTTTGTGCATTCAGTTTTCCCTGCATTTAGACTATTATAAGATAGGTGCCTGATGGTAAAATTATGAGGTCAAGTGATTTAGCTAGTTGTACTTTTCTTCTTTTGGTACTGGGGATTTAAACCAGGGATACTTAACTACTGAGCCACATCCCCAGCCCTTTTGATTTTTTATTTTGAGACAGGATCTTGCTCAATTGCTTAGGGCCTTCCTATGTTGCCGAGGCTAGTCTTGAACTTGCAATCTCCCTATCTTAGCCTCCCAAGTCGCTGGGATTACAGGCATGCACCACTGCACCCTGCCAGATAGTTCTACTTTTATGGGGAAAAAAATTGTTTTTTCAGTGCTGGGGATGGAAATTAGAGCCTCATGCATGCTGAGTGCAGTCTACCACTGAGCCACATCCCCAGCCCTGAACACTTTTTAAAATGGCTGGAGCAGTTTACAAAGGGAATAGCAATGTTCCATTTTCCCCATAGCCTCACTTGCCTTGGGTCTTCTGTTTATAAATTGAGGCTGTTGATTTAAAAGGAAGAATTTTGTAATCAATTAGCATGTTTATTTAGCCTCAGTTCTGTGTCACAGGTATCAAATAAGTACTCATTAAAATGTGAGCCCATTATTTTCGTCATGTTCTTAATATCCCCTCTATTACCTGATGCATAATAACTATAGGTACAGTTCAATTGTATCTCAAACTCTAATTTTTTTATTGGTCCATAAATGAAAATACCAGTTGTAATTATTATAATACTATTATATTATTGTTCATAACTTCTTTTTTTGGTACCAGGGATTGAACTCAGGGGCACTCAACCACTGAGCCACATCCCCAGCCCTACTTTGTGTTTTATGTAGAGACAGGGTCTCACTGAGTTGCTTAGCGCCTCGCCGTTGCTGAGGCTGGCTTGTTCATAACTTTTTGAGCATCAAAAAGAACAAGCTAATTTTTATATTAGATACTATCAGTAATAATATCCTCATTTTCTGCCAAGGTATCCAATATCATCTCTATCTGTATATTTATATCTATATCTATATTCTTTCCTACTGGCAATTCATAGGCAATTCCAGCTCCAGAGAAACTGTGTGCTTCTATCTGGATTTAAAATTAGAATTCATCAGAGCCTTAACTAAAACCACAGTAATCTTTGGACTGTTAACAAATGACCAACACAAAGTATCTCTTTATGAGCTGCTTACCAAAGTCCAAATAACCAGCACCACTGAATGCCATAAAGCAGGCAGCATGCCACTTCTTTGAATTAATATTTCATTTCTTCCCCCCGCCCCTTTGGTCCCAGAAATTGAACTTAGGGACACTTAACCACTGAGCCACATCCCCAGACCTTTTTTTTTTTTACTTTGAGACAGAGTCTTGCTAAATTACTTAGGATAAAAACATTTGCAAAGTTAAAGTTTAAAGAAAAAACTAAATTTTAGATTTGTAACATTAACTGAGTATTCATTTTGGAACCAAAGCAAATCTCTTTAAAAAAAACAACAACATTATTTTGTTTGTTTTGACCTTTATTTTATTTATTTTTGTGTGGTGCTGAAGATTAAAGCCAGTGCCTCACATGTGCTAAGCAAGTGTGTTACCACTGAGCCATGACTCCATCCCCTCAAACTATATATTTTTTAAATATCATCAATTTTTTAAATTTTTTAAAAATGCATTTCAAGTCATAGTACATATACAGAGCTCAATTTTCCATCTCGGTTGCAAACAAGATAGAGTCACACCATTCGTGTCTTCATCCATGTACCCAGGGTAGTAATGTCCATCTCATTCCATCATTTTTGCTACTCTCATTCCCCATCCCCTCCCCCACCTTCCTCCCGCCCCATCCAAAAATCCTCCATTTCTCCCATGCTCCCCACCTCCACCCCACTTATGTATCAGCATCCACTAATCAGAGAGAACATTCAGCCTTTGGTTTTTTGGGATTGGCTTACTTCACTTAGCATGATGTTCTCCAATTCCATCCATTTACCTGCAAATGCCATGATTTTATTCTCTTTTATTGCTGAGTAATATTCCATTGTGTATATATACCACAGTTTCTTTATCCATTCATCTATTGAAGGGCATCTAGGTTGCTTCCACCGTTTAGCAATTGTGAATTGTGCTGCTATAAACATTGAAGTGACTGCATTACTGTAGTGTGCTGTTTTTAAGTCTTTAGGTCGAGAAGTGGGATAGCTGGGTCCAATGGTGGCTCTATTCTAAGTTCTTAAAGGAATCTCCATACTGCTTTCCAGATACGTTGCACCAATTTGCAGTCCCACCAGCAATGTTTGAGTGTGACTTTTTCACCACATCCTTGCCAGCACTTATTGTTGCTTGTGTTTTGGATAGCTGCCATTCTGACTGGGGTGAGATAAAATCTTAGAGTAGTTGTGATTTGCATTTCTCTAATTGCTAGAGATGTTGAACATTTCTTCATGTATTTGTTTATTGATTGTATATCTTCTTCTGAGAAGTTTCTATTCAGCTCCTTAGCCCATTTATTTATTGGGTGGGTTTTTTTTTTTTTGGTGTTAAGTTTTTTGAGATTTTTTTTAAAAATTTATTTATTTATTTATTCTACTTAGGTATACATGATAGCAGATGCATTTTGATTCACTGTACACAGATGAAACACAACTTTTCATTTCTCTGGTTGTCTGAGATATAGATTCACAACATACATGCAGTCATACATAAAGTTAGGGCTATGATATCCATCTTATTCCACCATCTTTACTGTCTCTCTGCCCCCTCCCCTGGCCACTACTGTGACCAAATTTCCTCCATTCTTCCTGTGTCCTCCCCCACATTATGGATCAGCATCCACTTATCAGAGAGAACATTTGGCATTTGGTTTTTTGTGATTGGCTTACTTCACTTAGCATGATGTTCTCCAATTCCATCCATTTACCTGCAAATGTCATAAATTTTTTTTTGGTACCAGGGATTGAACTCAGGGGTACTCCACCACTGAGCCACATCCTCAGCCCTATTTTGTGTTTTATGTAGAGACAGGGCCTCGCTGAGTTGCTTAGCACTTCGCCCTTGCTGAGGCTGGCTTTGAACTCACGATTCTCCTGTGTCAGCCTCCCTAAGTGCTGGGATTACAGACGTGCACCACTGCGCCAGGCTCCCCACTTTTCATATACTACCCTTGTGACCCATGGAGGTGTCTCTTCTTATTTTTCCAAGCAGAATTTAAAATATTTAGTCTCCAGAGTGAACATGTTTCTTAGTTACTAAAAATGTTGTTGTGCTGATGACAAGAAAACACAAAGGAATATATACAGCATGTACCCAGAAGGAAAAGAGTAAGTGACAGAAATAAAGACAATGTTAGTTACCTAGGCCCAGCCAGAGTCCCTTTCTTCCTACCTGAACACATGCACAACAAAATCCAAGTCTTGCTGGAAATGTCTATTTTATTTCAAATACAGAAAGAAGTTAAATAAGTGTGTACATGTGCATATGCTACCCAGCACATATACTAGCAATACTGTTTAAGCCCAGGGATGCAAATACCCCAAGCATACTGTTTACCAATCCCAAAGAGAACTAGGAGGACTCAACAGGGAGGTGTTGGATATTTCACTACTTGCCCACTCCTGGGCAGGGGCAGACTGGGATCCAATGGAGGGTCTCACCTTACTTACAGGCTGGTGGACAGTATATAGGACAGACTGTATGCCCACCGCGCAGGTACTTTTTTCAGATGTTTTACAGAGTATTTTCTTTTACTTTACAACCAAGCTCACTCTACTCTGTTCAGATCCTCTCCTAAGGGCCGGAGATAAGGGAAGTGGCCAGCTTCCCCTCTCTACCACATTCTTTTAGAGACATTCTTATCTCACTGCAAGTGTTCCTAGGCCTGGATCAGTGTTTAACCCAACCCAAATCAACTGTGTATACTAAAACCAATGGCATGTGAATAAATCATTTTTAAAAATTTCCCTAAATCTTCACCAACTTAGAGAATAAAAAATATCCCCAAATATCTATATTTTTTTGGTAATGAGAATTTAACCCAGGGGCACTTTACCACTGAGCTACATCTCCAGCCTTTTCTATATCTTATTTTGAGAGAGGGTATTGCTAAGTTGCTGAGGCTGGTCCCAAACTTGAACTCTCTTGCCTCAGTTTCCAGAGTTGCTAGGATTACAGATGTGCACCATCATGCCCAGCCTCTTCTAGTAGTTTTTTATAAACTGGTAGTTGAATATTGAAGGTGGATCAGATTTAGATTTGCCCTTTTGGGCAAAATTGTGTCATATGGGGAGTTGTGTATTTCCATCAGGTGGTGCATAATGATCTCCTTTTCTCTGATGTTAGTGGCCATTCCTTGATGATCATCACTTCCATCGATTTTTATTAAAGTTTTATAAAATACCGGTGTTCAAATTCCATTATTCCTAAGTTATTAGCTGGGATAACTTCTCCATCAACTATTTAGTCACCCTGAGATACACTTTGTATATGTCTTGTTCTGGTTCTCCCAGGAAGCAGAGCCTAGAGGCAAAGGCTTTATTGGGGAATGTGGTCCTAGGGAAAGGAGTGAGGGAGGGGGAAGCAGGAGAGCCAACTCCAGAGAGCCTCAGGAGTAAGCTGCCACTGTTATGGACACCTGATTGGTTGTCCCTGTGTGACTGTGAGAGAAGATGTACCAGACAGGCGCAGTGGCACATGCCTATAGTCTCACCACTTTGGGAGGCTGAGACAGGGGAATCACGAGTTCAAAGCCAGCCTCAGCAATGGCAAGGTGCTAAGCAACTCAGTGAGACCCTGTCTCTAAGTAAAACACAAAATAGGGCTGGGGATGTGGCTCAGTGGTTGAGTGCCTCTGAGTTCAATCCCCGGTACAAAAAAAAAATGTACAGAATGAGTGTCAAGATAGTTCATCTTGGGGGAGAGGGGAGAAGTTTTTGTCTAATCTCTTTATCTATCCCCTTTGGTCAAAGATTAGATCATGAAACACTAACTTACCCACATTTCAGGGTCATGTAGGCACAGACAACTAGATAGTTTCTAAGGATTCTTAATTTCCAGACTGTAATTAACTGAGGAACCCTAAGGTGGAAGGTAAGAAGTGAGTTTTTTGGGTTTTTTTTTTTTTTTTTTGGTACCAGGGATTGAACTCAGGGGCATTCAACCACTGAGCCACATCCCCAGCCCTATTTTTTGTGTTTTATGTAGAGACAGGGTCTCACTGAGTTGCTCAGCGCCTTGCCATTGCTGAGGCTGGCTTTGAACTCGTGATTCTCCTGTCTCAGCCTCCCTAAGTGCTGGGATTACAGGCGTG
>CM053399.1:121840279-121899494 GCA_028644305.1 Xerus rutilus | reverse complement strand
TTTTTTTTTTTGGTACCAGGGATTGAACTCAGGGGCATTCAACCACTGAGCCACATCCCCAGCCCTATTTTTTGTGTTTTATGTAGAGACAGGGTCTCACTGAGTTGCTCAGCGCCTTGCCATTGCTGAGGCTGGCTTTGAACTCGTGATTCTCCTGTCTCAGCCTCCCTAAGTGCTGGGATTACAGGCGTGAGCCACCACGCCCGGCGGGGTTTTTTTTTTGTATATTTTCATTTCTATGTACACTTTCATTCACCTTGCTAACATTTTTTCTAACAAATTACTGTTCATCTTTCTTAAAATTACACTGTCCTTTAAGCTTAATCTTCTCTCTTCTTGACATAGCTTGTGGACAAATATCCCCAGAAGGCAAAACTAAGTGAACTTGAGTTTTATAACAAGTACTGTTAATCATTCCATTACTTCTGGTAAAGGTTTGTTTGGCATGGTGGCGCTCACCTGGACCTAGGGAGACCGAGGCAGAAGGATAGCAAGTCTGAGGCCAGCCTCTGTGCTTAAAAATCATTAATTAATTAAAACATAAAAAGGAGCCGGCTGTGCTGGCCTATGCCTGTAATCCTAGCGGCTCTGGAGGCTGAGGCAGGAGAATTGCCATATTCAAAGCCAGCCTCAGTAACTTGGCCAGGTACTTAGCAACTCAGCAAGACCCTGTCTCTAAGATGCGTGCGGTGGCTCCAGCCTGTAATCCCAGCACTTAGGGAGGCTGAGACAGGAAAATCGCAAGTTCAAAGCCAGCCTCAGCAATGGCAAGGTGCTAAGCAACTCAGTGAGACCCTGTCTCTACATAAAACACAAAATAGGGCTGGGGATGTGGCTCAGTGGTGGAGTACCCCTGAGTTCAATCCCTAGTACCAAAAAAAAAAAAAAAAAGAGAGACCCTGTCTCTAAAAAAAATACAAAGAAAGGCTGGGGATGTGGCCCAGTGGTTAAGTGCCTCTGAGTTCAATTCCTGGTACAAAAATAAATAAATAAATAAATAAAATTAATAAATAGAAAGGTCTAGAGATGTAGCTCAGTAATAGGGTGCCCCCGGGTTCAATCTCCAGTACCAAAAAAAAAAAAGAGGTTTGGAGGAGAAAGTACTTTGTCTTGAATGAATGATGGTATCCTTCACAGGATTATTCATTAAAATAAAACGCATTCAATGTAAAATTTACTATTTTATTCATTTTTTTAAGCGTACAATTCAGTGACATTAAGTACATTCACATTGTGCAACTGTCCCCACTATCCTTCCATCTCCAGAACTTTTTCATCATACCAAGATGATGTAGCCATTAAACAGCAACTCCTCATTATCTTTCCAGGATTTTTAACAAGACTATATCAAATGGAAAGAAGGAGCACCTGCTTGCCAGGTGCAGCCTTGGACATGGGGAGAATTCCGCCTTCCCAACCTAACATGGATTCTCGAAGTGACTAAGCAGGCTCCTCCACTTAGCGCTCTCCCCCTCACCTATTGTCCCTTGGGAGGAACCGGTATTTCCGGATTGGGGCCTCAGACTCCGTAATCTTGGTTTAGGGAGAGGTTTGTGGGGGAGGGGATCGGAAACTGAACATAAAAAAGTTAACTTCGGAGACTGATCGTACAAAAGTTAACTTTCCATCAAAATCAGTAGACTGTTTCTCTTCTTCCCTTAACAGAATAACGGCCCCACAGCCACCAAATACACATCCACAATAGCCTACCACCGTTCCTCCCCTGCGCTTTGAAGGTGGCTGTGCTGCCCTCTTCCTTGCCCACACCCTAGGAGAGGATCAAGAAGCAAACCTGGGCACGAATAAAGAAGCCCAGCGAATGCCTCTTGCACTTGTGCGGGGAGGAGGCTCAGCCAACTCTGCCCACCAAGGAAGAGGCGGCCGGGGAGGGGGAGCAGGGGCTCTGAGGACAAGGCCGCCTTCGCGGCCACCGCTCCTACCCCACCGCTGGGTGGCATGGGTGAGGGCTCCCTCTTTGCCCTTCCCTCAAGAAGTCGCGTCGTTTTTTCCGGGACTCTGCGCCGGGCAGTTTTTCTGATCTCTAGGGAGCAGGTGACAGCCGCCGACCACTCTCTGCTCCTGGGCCGCGGCTCTCGTACTCGCCACCAACTCCCTTTTCCTCCATTCTGGATTTTTTTTTTTTTCCTCTTCTTTCTCCCAAATCTCCAAACAGGAAATAGCTTGAGTCACAATAATACACAGGAGCGGCCGCGGAGGCCACTCGTGCACGCCCATTCCCGGGGCAGCCTCCTGTACTCCTGCTTTGCCAGGCGCTACCAGCGACCCGCGCGGGGAGCGCAGAGACACCGGCGCAGCAGCAGGCGCCAAGTCGCAAGCACCGGGGAGAGCCTCCTTAGCCCTGCGCGGGACTCTGCCGGCTAGCTACTCCACCCTTCTCCAGGCGAGTACTGTCCTCCTTTTCCCTCTGTGGTCCTGGCAGGGCCAGCGCGGCTTTTGCGGCCGCCCGCCGAGCGACCCGAGAGAGCCGTCCTGGGTGCGGCGACCTGCGTTTGGGCGTCGCCAGAGTGCCTTTCCTCCTATACCGACTTGTAGTAGGGAGGTATTCGCTGGGTGCAAAATTGCGCTGGTTCCCTGGATCGGTGGTGCCTGGAGGAATAAGGGGCAGCGCAGGCAAATGCGAGTTGATGTCCCAAGATGTCTTTGTGGAGTTTGGGGTGTAGTTTATTGGGCATTTTTTTCCTCTTTGGCTTTTGCCTCCCTCCCCACCCCGGCAGCGCATCACAGGGGTTCTTTTAGGGAGTCCTCTGAGAAGAGTGCGCACGCACCTGGGGCAGCTACAGGTGCCTTGCCCTTCTCTTCCAAAGACTGGAAACCGTTTCAGTTTCTGCTGAACTTCTCTTTAACCAGATTAAAATGGCCTTTGAGTTTCTGTTGCGGCAGCCAACAGTATCTGCGGGGGCGGGAGCCTGTGCCACAGATGGATGTGGGCGGAGGGAGGCGCTAGTTGGAAGCAGGTGGGGGCTGCTGGGTCTACCCGCCGAATCTTCGCCGCCGGCCTATAAAACTACCCACTCCACCCGGCCCGACTGGCCGCCCGGGTTCTGCTCGCCTGCCTGCGCGGCTCACAGAGCCGGGATCTCTGTCCCCAGTGCCACAGAGCCTTGAGAAACATTTTTTAAAATAAACTTTATTTTTTATTTTTATTTATTTATTTTTGCATTTTCTGACCCATTTACTAGCGTGGAGCCGAGAGTGTCAACATGCAGGGCGTTGTTGGTTTTCCAAGGGTTGTGTTGCAAGTTGCTTCTATAGGGAACTCTCAGAACAAGTTGCAGAGCTTTATGTTGGAAAAAGTCCACCGAATGCCAGGCATTCTTCGGGCTTGAGAAGGGTATTTTCCAGACTGTTCTGAAGTCTGCATGAAGGCTTTCGGTGCAACTTAGTCTCTCTCAACTATCTTTATCCGCGGCTGCTTCCAGGTCTGTTACAGGTGGGCGGGTACTGCTGGGAGGTCTCCTCTGTGACCCATCCTATCAAAGTTTCTCAGTCGATTTTTACAAACAGTTGTTAATAGGTAAGTGAAGTCCTTAACCTATTCATTTGAAAGGTATGCCTATTCTCTGAGTTTCCTGGTTGAGGAGAGAGTGGTTTGGGACATTGCCTGAGGACATTGCCTTTTGAAATGCAAGTCCTGCCCCAGGCCTGCTGAATCAAGATTCCCCAGGAGATCCGTTTTTATCTTAAGTTTGAGAAGCATTGGGTTAGGATGTCTTGGGGTGAAGTTTTCTGTACAGTGAAAAAAAGTGATTTAGGACACATTTCCTTCTTGTCCTTCATTTGGATTTTCACTTTGCTCACCGGGACAAATGCACTATAGCCACGTGGATCACAGCTCCTCCACCCCAGGGTGATTGGCTTTTGATCAAGATTTGGAAATACAGTTAACATATCCTGCAGTTTTTGTTTCAGGATATTTTTATTGTGGCAAATATACATAGCATGGTATTTATCATTTTAACTTTATTAAATGTATGGGTCAATGGCTTTGAAGTATGTTCAGTGTTGTGTAATAGAAATTCTGTACCCATTTCTCCCCCTGGACTTCTAGATACACTTTTTTTTTGGTACTGGGGATTTAACTCAGGGGCACTCAACCACTGAACCACATCCCTAGACTTATTTTGTATTTATTTAGAGACAGGGTCTCACTGAGTTTCTTAGCACCTTGCTGTTGCTGAGTCTGGTTTTGAATTCCCAATCCTCCTGCCTCACCCTCTGGAGCCACTGGGATTACAGGCATGGGCCATCTGGCTGGTTTCTGGATACTTTTAATAATATTTTTTGTAAGGAACAGAAAAGGTTGAATAGGCATGTAAAGTGAAAGAAAGATCATGTGGGCAGAATATAAACAAACATTTGAGGAATTCTAGATGAATAAGCACTATGCATAACTCCTGATTCTTGGAGTAGGATGTGCTTTCTTTTAATAGAGACAACCATAGACTCTGAGGATTTCCTTTTTGTTTTGGCTGGAGTGGAATGGAGTTTCGCAGGGCTCTCTGCACAATTAAGCATAGTTGCCTGATGATCTCTAACTCTGCACTTCTTTTAGGTGGCATTACTTAGGTGTCCTGTTGATATGTGTTTTTCCCCCCCAACACTGAGCCAGACTTATTTTTGAAAGTAGTTGGAGTAAGAGACTAGGGATGTAGGTCAGTGGTAGAGCGAATGAGTATGAGACCCTGGATTTCATCCCAGCACCGTCAAAAAAAAAAAAGTTGGAATAAACCTTAATAAAAAAGTTGATTAGTAAATATTGAAGGATTTCAGGAAAAAAATTTTTTTTGAAATAATTTTCCAGAACATCCCAAACTGTTTTATTTCTGCTTTAATATTAAATGAATGTAATTATCCAGCAACATCATTCTTAGTTGTAAAAATGTGTGCATAAACTTAGAAAGCCTTTTAATAATGAAAGCCATTTGTTTATATCTTCTTAAAATGATCCAGCTTATGGTTTGAGGACATACTTCTCAGTGAAAACGTAACTGAATTGGTGAATAAAACGTTTCATTTATCACCCAAGTCACTGTTGTAGATTAAGAATGTGGTTCAGGAGCTGGGAGCAGTGGTGCACACCTGTAATCCCAGAGGCTCAGGAGGCTGAGGCAGGAGGATGGAGACTTCAAAGCCAGCCTCAGCAAAAGTGAGGGCTAAGCAATTTAGTGAGACCCTATCTCTAAATAAAATGTAAAATAGGGCTGGTCATATGGCTCAGTGATCCAATGCCCCTGAGTTCAATCCCTGGCACCCCCCACCCAAAAAAAGAATGTGGTTCAGAATACACGAGTGGTCAAGGATTTAGGAAAACTTAATAAATAGCTGAATCATGGAGATCCTGCATATTCTTCCCAAGCTCTGTCTTCTATTTCCTAAGACCCTTGACTTTGATTATGTTAAGACTTTTATCAGAATGAGGTTATTATCTTTTAGAAAGGAATTTCCAGCTTTGATTGATAAATGCCTTTGAAGTGATTGATAATTCAAAAAGAAAGAGTTGGCAGAAAATGCTCCCTCTACAGAAAATTCTTGCCTTCTCAGAATTTCAGAACTATTCATTCCTTTTAATTCTAGAAGGCAAAAGAGAGGCGAAAGAGAAAAAGTTTCTCCTCCTACTAAATGTTCTTTTCTGAAATAACAATATATGCAGTGTTTTACATAGTGAACAAATGCTATTTACCAGTCCATACATAAGAGAAAATTTCAAATGAATGTTTTGTTTTTGTTGTTGTTGTTGTTGTTGTTGTTATTGTTGTGTGTGTATGTGTGATCCTGGGGATCAAACCCAGGGCCTTAGGCAACCATGCTAGGCAAGCACTCTGCCACTGAGCCACACTCCCAACTTCCAGTGAATGGTTTTAGCAGTGCTTCAGTGATGTTTGGGGCATCACCTGGGAACTTAGTAAAAATGGAAATATTGTCAAATATTCCAGAGTTACTAAGTCAGAGCCTTTGTAGATTTAATAGCATGTGGGTGATTCTGATATAAAATTAGGTTTGGGAATCATTTGGATAAACACACATGAACATGTATGCACACTTGAACACACATACAAACTAAGATGTAATTTTTCTTCCTCTTTTTGGTTTAGAGATTGGAACCCAAGGCCTAGCAGATACTAGACATGTACACTGAGCCACAACCCCAGCTCCTCATGCATGGATATTGTAAAAATTAATCTGAAAGTACAACAAAATGTTACGTTTATTAATTATTTTACTTAATTCTTAAAAATTCTATTAATTTATTTATATGTGTTGCTGCAGATCAAACCCAGGGCCTTACCCATGCTGGGCTAGTGTTCTATCACTGAGCCACAAACCCCACAACCCACCCCCTTAATTAATGTTTTAAACTATTTATTTATTGTGGCACTGAGGGCCTTGGTCATGTTAGGCAAGTACTATATTACTGAGCTATATCCCCAGTCCTAAATTAATTTTAATTTAGCATAAAAAAATTAACCATAGGTTCATCTTTAAAATTAGATAGTCAGTTCAAGTTTGGCAAGTGTAAGCAGTGCCTCTTTACTCCCCCCTTTTTTTTTAAAATTTTTTTTAGTTGTTGATGGATCTTTATTTTATTCATTTATTATTTATATGTGGTGCTGAGGATCGAACCCAGTGCCTCACGCATGCTAGGCAAACACTTTACCACTGAACTACAGCCCCAGCCCCTACCTCTTCTTTTAATCAATGATTTTTGGTGTTAATCATTTTTTAAAAAATATTTATTTTTAGTTGTGGGTGGACACAATATCTTTATTTTATTTTTATGTGGTGCTGAGGATCGAACCCAGTGCCTCCCGCGTGCTAGGCGAGCACGCTACCACTGCGCCACAACTCCAGCCCCTGGCGTTAATCATTTTTGAAGTTTAGACTCCGAAGCATCCAGAAGAACCACTGGTCCCCATAGGAAAGATCCAGGTCCTGGACTATTTTATTATCAAAGAAAACCTGTTGCTGGGTGCCATGGTGGACGCATGTAATCCCAGCAGCTTGGGAGGCTGAGGCAGGAGGATCACAAGTTCAAAAGCAGCCTCAGCAAAAGCGAGGCATGAAGCAACTCATCTAGACCCTGTCTCTAAATAAAATACAAAAATGGGGCTGGGGATATGGCTTAGTGGTTGAGTGCCCCTAAATTCAATCCCCAATACTTCCTCCACTCAAAAAAGAAAAAGAAAAAGAAGCCGGGCGCAGTGGCATAAGCCTGTAATCCCAGCACTTAGGGAGGCTAAGACAGGAGAATCGCGAGTTCAAAGCCAGCCTCAGCAATGGTGAGGCGCTAAGCAACTCAGGGAGACCCTGTCTCTACATAAAACACAAAATAGGGCTGGAGATGTGGCTCAGTGGTCGAGTGCCCCTGAGTTCAATCTCCAGTACCAAAAAAAAAAAGAAAAAAGAAAAAGAAAACCTGTTATATGCCTATTGTGAATCAGGGATTTCAGGCATATTGTCATATTTACAACAATCTTGAGAGTTCTTTTTCTTTTTCTTTTTTTTCCCTCACTTTACAGAAGAGAAAATTGAGGTCACCGTGAGTTCAAGACTTACTTGAACCCATGGATCTTTTCATGGTCCTTTCGTGTAGACTTATAAGTCCCTGCCTACTTATTCTCCCTCACCACCAAGCAGAGATGAAACCCAAGCCCTGGGTTTCATCCTCAGCAAGACACATACACACACACACACACAAAAATATGCAAAACTGAAGTATATTCCAGAGGAGCAAAGACTTTAGAGCAAAGGATGTTTCCATGGCACCCTGAGACCTCTGAGAGTTAGATTATACCTAGCTTGACTTTGGAGTTAGTGTACCAGCCCTGTTTGTGGTAAAAATCAAATCCTGGGCAGTTTTCTTATTGGGGTAGGTCAGAGGTGTTATCCTTGTACATCAACCTGACAGTACTCTTCTGGTTCCCTGAGAAGCTGCACAGTGTCAAAGAAGGGGCACAGAGTTAGCTGTGGCAGAGCTGACCTCTACTTCTACCAGCTGGATGAACAGAGTCATATCAGAAACTCAGAGCTGCCACATACCTTTATATATAAAATTAAAAGAACAATGACCTCCCTCCAGAATCATAGTGGAGACTCAAACACCCTTATGTCAAAGTGCTTGTAAACTGTAAAATGAAAATAAATGCTATCCTTTATCTTCATTTGGGAGGAATTTATAATGCAAAGGAGACAGGAAAAGCCACACATTTGCCTAGAACTTTTTGGTTTTACCTAACACTTTTCAGTTAACTGAGTTTGTTAGTAATTTTCTTTAGGCCAATTTTTTTTGGGAGGGGGCTGGTACCGGGGATTGAACTCAGGGGTACTCGACCACTGAGCCACATCTCCAGCCCTATTTTGTGTTTTATGTAGAGACAGGGTCTCACTGAGTTGCTTAGTGCCTGGCCGTTGCTGAGGCTGGCTTTGAACTCACGATTCTCCTGTCTCAGCCTCCCTAAGTGCTGGGATTACAGGCGTGCGCCACCGTGCCTGGCTTAGGCCAATTTTTAAAAAAGCAGTTTTAGCCCGGTGTGGTGGCATATGCCTGTAATCCTAGCCACTCAGATGGCTGAGGCAAGAAGGTTTTAAGTTTGGGGCCATCCTCAGTAACTTAGTGAGGCCCTGTCTCAAAAATAAAAAATAGAAAGTGCTGGGGATGCGACTCGTGGTAAAGTACCCCTGGGTTCAAATCCCAGTTTTTATTTTTAAAGGCAGTTTTATTGAGATATAATTCACCTAAATTAAAACTTACCCATTTAAAGTGCACAATTAAAAAAAATAAAGCACACAATTCAGTGTCTTGGTATATTCACAGTTGTGTAACCATGAACAATTTTAGGACATTTTCATTGCCCTAAAGAAGAAAGTTCTCCTTTAATAAATTTCTTCCACCCCTTAGTTGACACCTCTCATCTCCTGCCCCCAGTCCCTCCCTCCTAGGGCAACTTGTTGATTTTTTTGTCTATAGATTTGTTTGTTCTGGACATTTCATATAAATGAAATTATACAATATGTAGCCTTTTATATCTAGCTTCTTTAACTTAGATACTGTTTTTAAGGTTTGTCTACACTGTAGCATGCGTCAGTACTTTATTCTTTCTCTTTTTCTTTGTTTTCCTTTTTAGTGCTGGGAATTGAGCCCAGGGCCTCACACATATTAGGCAAGCCCTTTACCCAATCCCAGCCTACACCATTCTTTCTTGATTTTTTTCTTTCTTTTTTACCCAAGGGTTTTAGCTTGCTAGGCAAGGGCTCCACCACTGATCAGCATTCCCAGACCCTTGACTTTTTCCTTTATTCTTTTCTAAAACAAAATTAGGTCGAGAAAAAGGAAAATCTGTTTTGAATGGATTCCCTGTGACAGTGGTTTAGAAGAACACTGAAAATGTAAATTGAGCGCTTGCTCTTTTGGTATCTTTTTGTTTGCCTGAGGGCCTAGTATAATACCTGATGTCCTGAAAGATCTGAATGAAGAATTAGTGAATGTATAGTTTCTTGGCTTTGAGGCAGAGAAGGTAGGCAGAGACTTATTACTCTACCTGCTGATTTAATACCCATGAGAAAAAAAATCATGCATCATTCAGATGTTAATAAACATACCGAAATGTGGACTGGTGCAGATGATTAAACATTTTAATCAAAATATTTATTGATTAACATCTGTCAGTTTTACTTATTAAACTATGGAATAAGGTTGTGGGCATAGCTCAATAGGAGAATATGCATTTAGCATATGTGAAGCCCTGGGTTTGATTTCTACCACCAAAAATTAAGAAATAGGCAAAATATGCAGCAGTAGACCTTAAAATAACATTAATACATTATTTATATATCTTACTAGGATACTCTATTTTATTCTCAAGTACCCCCCACAAAGAAGAGTAGACTGATAGACATCTTTCATGAGTTAGTGCATTTTGTTCTTTTCTTTCCCAAACTATATGGCAGTGATTTTGTCTGTAGCCATGTAAAGAATTCTCTTCATTTTCCACAGTCACAAATCAAAATGAAGAGAATTCTTTGGTACCTGTAGTATTTTGTTTTTGTTTTTTTGGTACTGAGGATTGAACTCAGGAGGACTCCACCACTGAGCCATATCCCCAGCCCTATTTTGTATTTTATTTAGAGACAGGGTCTCCCTAAGTTGCTTAGTGCCTCACCGTTGCTGAGGCTGGCTTTGAACTTGTGATCCTCCTGCCTCAGCCTCCTGAGCCACTGGGATTACAGGCGAGAGCCACCGCACCCAGCTACCTGTTGTATTTTGGAGGCGTACTATATTGAAGTTGAGTGTACTGATTTGATCTTGTATTATGGAAAAATATTGGTAGCATTAAGAGAAATAGGGAAGTGAGCTGGATTTAGAAAAGAAAATTAACTTTCATTTGAGAACTGCTTGAGAAAGAGTTGAACTGGCATGTGCAATAGCATAGTGCAGAGGTTCTCAAATATCAGTGTATATCGCTGGGTATGGTGGTGCAGGCCTGTAATCGGGAGGCTAAGACAGGAGAATCACAAGTTTGAGTCCAGCCTTAGCAATTTAGCAAGGCCCTAAGCAACTTAGTGAGACTCTTTCTCAAATAAAAAATAATTTTAAAAGGTAGGGGGCACTGGGGATGTGGCTAGGTGGTTAAGCACCCGTGAGTTCAATCCCTGGTACAAAAAAATATATTTATCAGCATACATCTGGACCACCTGGAGAGCTGGTTAGATCATAGACTGCTGGACCTCACTCTTGGACCTTCTGATTAAGTAGGTGTGATTGGAGCCCAAACATCTCTGTCTCTAACAAGTATCCACCTAGGTGCTGCTGCTGCTGGTCTAGGAGTTCCATTTTGAGAACCAGTGGCTTGGAAGGATTTGGTAGTTTAGACTGGAGCATGTGGTGAGGGGAGGATGTAAGTATGTAAGTATGCAGAATGGCTGGGCTCCACCCACGCAGGTGCTTGTTGGGGGTGTGGGTTAGGAACAAAGCAAGGGGAGCATGGACAGGTGCTGAGGACTGAATTCATGATGCGGTGGAGAAGGTCCTGGAAGTAGCAGGAGCCTCTAAAGGATGGTGAAGGGAATGGACAGAGGGTAATGCAGAGACCAGGGCAGCCAAGGTCCTCCAGCTCCTGTGTAGAGGTTCAGGAGAGTGAGGACCTGTCCAGGTGTTGACTTCAGGGGAGGGACTTAGCTGCCACCAGGTGTAGGAGCAGGCCTTGCCTTCTAGAAAGCCTGGCATTACAGGATAGGGGCCTGTGCAGCTTGGGGACACAGGGTCAGGCTGGGAATGATTTTCCTTCTTAAGATAGGGGACCTCCTTCTATCCTTCAGGCCATAGTCCATGGGCTCCTGACTGCATCCTTTGCCTCTTCTTGTTTATTGCTAATCAACCGAGAGCCAAAATGGGATCTGCAAACAAGAAGGTTCCTTTATGCATAGTGATGGTCATCACTAAAACTGGCGTTTGCCTGCTCAGCTTAATAGCTTTAAAGATTTGTGTGGCCATGCACTCGGTCTTCTCAGCGGAACCTGAACTGGATATAAGCCGATTCCGAGAGTGCATGCTTGCTATGGGAGTGTTTCTGACCCCAGGAAGGTCAGAAGGTTTGCTTCAGAGGAGAAAAAAATCCAAGAAGGACGGTGGCCCCCTGCTGACAGCAAACCTGTCCTACCCTGCCTGCTGATTTCACAGCACAGAGGCAAATGTTCCCTAATGTCTATATAGTTCATTTAAAAGGAATCTTCCTTGTGTCTGAAGATGTAAAATACTCTGTTGCTTTTGGGAAGAGGCCACAGCCTGCCCCAGGTATTTTCTTATCATCTGGGTACCCTTTGGTAGCCAAGAGAGATGGTTTGAGGTCGCTGGTCATAACACTGCCTGGATCTGCCTGTGACTCGCTGTGGCAGGGGCCAAGGAGCAAGGACCTACTTGTCTTTCCAGTTTGCCCTCAGTCTCTCTCAGCTATTGGCACATGTCTGTAGGAAGTGCTATCTCCTGTAGGTTCTAGGTATGTGAGTCCCCTGATTAATGGACAGGACTGGATAGGAAGTATTTCACAACCTGCTTCTGAAAAGAAGAGGCAGTATCTTGCAGTCCCCAAGGCCATGCCCAGTGTTGGGAATTTGCTAGCAGGACTCACGGGACTCAGCGCATAGTTATACTGGGGACTAATTCATTACAGTACAAGGATTGCACAATCCACAAAGGGAAAAAACACAGGGAGCAAAGTTCAGGGAAACCAGGCTCCAGCTTCCAATGCTCCTCTCCCAGTGGAGCCACACAAGACACCCTTAATTCCCCTAGCCACTCTTGTGGTCACATATGTGAAATGTTACCAAAGAGGAAATCTTCTTAGAGACTCAGTCCCAGGGTTTTTATTGAGGGTTTGTTATGTGGGCTTCCTCTGCCTATCATGTTTCAAACCCCAAATCTCAAACTCCTCAAAGGAAAGTAGGTGGTCAGCATAAACCACATTATTTACACAAGTAGTTTATGGACAATGAGCCACTTTTATCATAAGTTCTGGGAATGGGAAATCCTCCCCAAAATCCAAGTTCTCAGAAATCAACTGGGTACCATTCTGATAAGCAGGTTTTCCTCCCTCCCTTCCTTCCTTCCTTCCTTCCTTCCTTCCTTCCTTCCTTCCTTCCTTCCTTCCTTCCTTCCTTCCTTCCTTCCTTCCTTCCTTCCTTTTTTCTTTTTGTACTGGAGATTGAGCCCAGGGGTGCTGAACCATTAAGCTACCGCCCCAGCCCTTTTTTATATTTTAGAGACAAGGTCTTGCAGAGTTGCTTAGGGCCTCACTGTTGCTGAGGTTGGCTTTGAACTCGCGATCCTCCTGCCTTGGCCTCCTGAGCTGCTAGGATTATAGGTGTGTGCCACTGTGATGGCATAAGCAGGCTTTACAAAGGATAGCAGTCAGGCCTGCAATGTTATATTTTTGTGCATAGAAGGGGATGGGAATGGAAGGTGAGGTGGGTTGGTGATAGGAGCACCAGAACTTGGAGAGGGAATTCTGTTCATACAACCTCAGGGTCTAGTGTCGCAGGAGAGGACAAAAATGAACTAGGGTTTTCTACCTCAATCTAGGCTTGGCAACCAAGGGTTCCCTCACTACAGGAACAGAGAAGGATTGTAGTATCCATTGGGAAAGAGTTCAAAGCCCTGTTCATTCATGTGTTCATTCCTTTTTCTAAATTTTTTTTTTTTTGTACTGGGGATTGAACTCAGGGGTACTCGACCACTAAGCCACATCCCCAGCCCTATTTTGTGTCTTATGTAGAGACAGGGTCTCACTGAGTTGCTTAGTGCCTCGCTGTCGCTGAGGCTGGCTTTGAACTCGCGATTCTCCTGTCTCAGCCTCCCCAAGCGCTGGGATTACAGGCTTGTGCCACCGCACCCAGCTCCTTCTTAATATTTTCATTGGTACCTATGCTCTACCAGGCACTAGGCCAGCAGCTAGGGATACAGTGGTGCAGTGGTTCTGACCTCAGCAGACCCAAGTTCTGGAGAGATGAGTAAGTGCTGAGGCAATTAAATTCATTAATACATCAAGGGCCCCAAGGCACCCCTCTAGGCCTAGTGGGTGTCAGAAGGCATGAACTTTGTAATCAAACCAGCCTGGGTAGGAATCATACCTCCATTACTTATTAACCTGCAGGGCCCTCTGCAAGCTACTCAGTCAGTTGGTGCTTAAGTCTCTTCAT
Source organism: Xerus rutilus (assembly GCA_028644305.1). Lineage (NCBI taxonomy): Eukaryota > Metazoa > Chordata > Mammalia > Rodentia > Sciuridae > Xerus > Xerus rutilus. The sequence continues at coordinate 121,885,784 of CM053399.1, read as the reverse complement.
CTAAAAACAGGAAGACTTTAGATAGCTCTAAAGACAGCTGTGAGAATTAAACAAGATAGTGTATGAAGTGCTTATCTCAGTGACTGGCACAGTGGAAATATTCACCAAATAATTGTTTAGTGCTCGCCTATAATCCAAGTGATTTGGGAGGCTGAGGCAGGAGGGTAAGTTTGAGGCTAGCCTTGGCAACTTGGCTGTCCCCCCCCCAAAAAAAAGTTTAGTGAGGTCTAGCCAAGGAGAAGTTGTATCTGTGGGAAAGGCTGGCATCTGCTCCATCTTTACTCTGCATAGCCCAGTCAAGGCATCCTGCCTCTCTCCAGCTCTGGCTTCATAGATCTACTACAAGCCTGCCATCCTGCCACAGAACCTTTGCTGTTTATTTATTTATTTTTATTTTTTGGTACCAGAGAGTGAACCCAGAGGTAGTGAACCACTGAGCACATCCCTAGCCATTTTTTTACATTTTATTTAGAAATAGAGTCTTACTGAGTTGCTTATGGCCTTTCTAAGTTGCTGAGGCTGGCTTTGGACTCATGATCCTCCTGCCTCAGCCTCCTGAGCCTCTGGGATCACAGTCATGCACCACCTTGCCTGGCACTGTTTTATTTTTCTACCTCTTGAGAATATTTTCCTTTCTGAGTGTGATATCTTAGATTTTTTTTTGTCAGACCTATCTCGTGAGGCCTGGTTTTGATCCCCAGCACCAATTTAAAAAAAAAAAATCATCATCTTAAGTACTCTGTGAAGACATTCCCAAGCCAAGCCAAACCTCTTAGCCAGGGTAGTTTCCCTGGTCACTCACATATCCATTTTACGGCATGCCGGGTTGCAGCTCCTCAGACCTGCATCATGACACTTATTGTGCAGTACTAAAGACTGAAACCAGAAGTCGTACCACTGGGCTACACCCCCATTCTTTTTTTGTTTTTCATTTTGAGACAGGACCTTGCTAAGTTGGCCTCCAACTTGTGATCCTCCGCCTCAGCCTCCTGAATAACTGGGATTCCAGGTGTGTCCCACCAGGCACAATGTTGGCGTGATAGAGCCGCTCGGTGGTGGTTGTTGAGGGAGTGAATGAATGCCTAAGTGTGGGGTTGCGCTAGGAAACCCGACATGCAACGCATACAATGTCAGCAAAATTGGTCTCTGTCCTGAGATCAGAGCTTGTGACCTAGAGGAAGAGATAATCAACAGGTAAACACAGATATAATTAGGGGCTGAGAGTGATGTGAGGAAAACAGTGCAGTGTAGCAGCAGGTGCTGGAGGCCAGGGAGAGGGAGAAATGGGCATCCGGAATGCTGATGCTGTGGGCAGTATGGGGTTATTATCTAGAGTGTGGTGGTGTGGGAGGCCAGAAGGACTGGTCAGGCAGGGAGCTGCAGTGGAGGAGCCAGGAGTCCTGCAGATATAGGTAGGCAAGTGGAGCGCAGATCACCTGCACCTCATCCCCTGAAGGGCAGGACGGCAAGGAGATCTAGGTTGATACCTGGAAGAATGAAGCGGCAAGGCAAAAGCTGCTGTCAGGAAACTGGGTGATTGTGGAAGTGGTACCCAATGAGCTGCAAGACCTGCTGGAGCTAGATCCAGGAGCGTCTACCCCTATTGGGGCTGCTAGAACAAAGTACCATAGATGGATGGGCAAAAATGTTAGCACAAGCTGGATGCAGTGGCGCATGCCTGTCATCCTAGCACTTTGGGAGGCTGAGACAGGAGAATCGCGAGTTCAAAGCCAGCCTCAGCAACAGCGAGGCACTAAGCAACTCAGTGAGACCCTGTCTCTACATAAAACACAAAATAGGGCTGGGGATGTGGCTCAGTGGTCGAGTGCTCCTGAGTTCAATCCCCAGTACCAAAAAAAAAAAAAAAAAAATAGGGCTGGGGATGTGGCTCAGTGGTCGAGTGTCCCTGAGTTCAATCTCCAGTACCAAAAAAAAAAAAAAAAATGTTAGCACAAAAGGACCTGGCTGGATGCAAACTTCACGGATCATCTCAGCTTTTTTTTATTTTTTTAATTTATTTTTTAGTTGTAGATGGACACAATATCTTTATTTTATTTATTTTTATGTGGTGCTGAGGATTGAACCCAGTGCCTCACGCATGCAAGGCAAGTGCTCTACCACTGAGCCACAATCCCAGCCCCCATCTCAGCTATGAAGTTCCATGCAGAAACAGGGTGTGCAGGAAGAGGGTGACACCACTGGACTCACTGTCCTTGTGGAAAATGAGCCCCCATGGACTCACTTTCCTGGTGGAAAATGAGCCACTGGCCGAAGGGGAAATTTGTGCTCATATAGATTATACTGAGAGGTAACCTAATTATTGCCAGAGCATGTCTAATGGAGGGTCCGGGGTCAGCAGTCAGTGGGCCAGATGGAGGGTCTGGTGTGAGTGGTCAGTGTTTCTCTCTTTCCCTCTAGGGTCTCATAGTACTATCACTGTGAAATGACTTATTTTGGGAAGGGTCAATACTTTGACTTCTTCCCAGAGACTGCCAGTCTAGGCTTGGATGGATATTTCCTCCCCATGGCTTGCCTTGTCACTGGGAAAGAATGTATTGGGAAAGGATCAATGCTATCAATGTACGGTCTTCTTTTTACTCCCTTCCCCCAGGCCTCACTATTTCAGGGTTTGTCATTTTCCATATCAAATAGAAACAGTGGACATTTAATCTCTCACGGTTCTGGGGGCTGGTGGTCAGGTATCAGGGAGCCATCACAGTCAGGTCTTGATAGGGTTCACCTGTCAGCTTGGAGATGGCTGCCATCTCGCTGTTGTCCTCACATGGCCTTTCCCTTGTGTGTCAGCATAGAGAGAGACTGCAATCTCTCTTTCTCTCTCCTCTGAAGAGGACGCTAATTCTGTGAAGAGGGTACCACCTTCATGACCTCATCTAAACCTAATCACCTTGCAAAAACCCAGCCTCCAAACACCAGTGCATTGGGGTTTAGGGCTTCAGTATTTTTCGGGGACACAAACATTCTGTTCTTGAAAGTCCAGGCCAATGAACATTGGCTGAGTAAATGAAAATCATGGCTACCACTTTGACAGAAGCTCTTTGGATGGGCCAGACCTAAATGTTTTGCGTATATCCATTGAATGTAGCCCTCACATAGATGCTTTTATTATCCCCAATTTACAGAGGGGGAAGCCCGGCCCGGCCTTGCAGAGGTCCAGACATTGCCCAGGGTCACACAGCTAATTATAAGTGAAGCTGGGATTCAAACCCAGGCATTCTGGCTCTAGAGTACGGGGTCTTAACCATTATACCCTGCAGCCTTTTAATTAGGAAGAAAATTCCAACATTATTGGGCCAGTTCCTGAATGGGGAGAGATATTAGAGATACAAGGATGAAGGACTGGCCGGGCACGGTGGCGCATGCCTGTAATCCCAGCACTTAGGGAGGCTGAGACAGGAGAATCGCGAGTTCAAAGCCAGCCTCAGCAACAGCGAGGCGCTAAGCAACTCAGTGAGACCCTGTCTCTACATAAAACACAAAATAGGGCTGGGGATGTGGCTCAGTAGTTGAGTGCCCCTGAGTTCAATCCCCAGTACCAAAAAATAAAAATAAAATGATGAAGTAATAGTCACCTTTAAGCCATCACACCTTCACTTTTAGGCAGGCCATCTCAGAATGCTCAGAGAGACGGACTGATATAAACATCTTTCTCTTTATCTTTTACTTTTCTTTCTTTCTTTTTCTGGGGATTGAACCCTGAAGCACTCTATCACTGAGTTACATTCCCAGTCATTTTTTTATTTTTTATATTTTGAGACAGGGTCTCACTAAGTTGCTGAGGCTGGCCTTGAACTTGCAATCCTCCTGCCTCAGCCTTGACAGTTACTAGGATTATAGGAATGTACCACTGTGCCCCGATAAACACCATTTCTAAATATCAATTAAAATTTATTTATTTATTTAGGTTTTGGGGATTGAGCTCAGGGGCACTGAGCCACATCCCCAGCCCTATTTTGTGTTTTATGTAGAGACAGAGTCTCACTGAGTTGCTTGCTTAGTGCCTCACCATTGCTGAGGCTGGCTTTGAACTCGCAATTCTCCTGTCTCAGCCTCCCTAAGTGCTGGGATTACAGGCTTGAGCCACCGCGCCCGGCTTCAATTAAAATTTATTGAGACCAACAAACAACTTTTGCACTTCTAATTGTGGTGCATAGAACTACTGACAGAAGGAAGTGTTTTGATATTTCAAATATGTCTGCTACCTGAATTGCCTGTAAGATATATATATTAAATTGTGTGCTGACTCACTGACTCATCAAATTTAAAATGTACTGTTTTATTTTCAGTAGCGTATAATGAGTGCAACTTAAATGATGGGTAACAGGTATCCTAAAGTTTATAATAGTATTACTGTTATTATTATTTTTTGTGGTGCTGGGGATTGAACCCAGGACTTTCAGCATGTTAGGCAAGTGCCCTACCATTAAGCCATATCCCCAGCACCCCCTATAATACTATTATAATTTTGTGTGTGTGTGTGTGTGTGGTGCTAGGGATTGAACCCAGGGCCTTGTGCATGCAAGGCAAACGCTTTACCAGCTAAGCTATATCCCCAACCCTACTATTATAATTTAAAGAAGTATAGAACCACGTATGTAAAAAAGAGTTTTTTATTTTCCTTTTCTTCTTTCCTTCCTTCCTCCTCCTCCTCTTCTTCTTTTTTTAAATTTAAATTTTTATTTTTTTGAGGTGCTAGGATTATACCCAGAGCCTCATGCATGCTAGGTAAACACTCTACCACTAAACTAAACCTAACCCAGCTCCCCAAAGAGTTTCTTTTTTTAAAAAAAAAATTCTTTAGTTATAGATGCACACAATATCTTTGTTTTGTTTATTAATTGTTTTTATGTGGTGCTGAGGATCGAACCCAGTGCCTCACATTTGTGAGGCAAGCGCTCTGCAATTGAGCCACAACCCCAGCCCCACCAGTTTCTTAAACTAAACATTAGTGTAGATAATTTGGAAATGTTTTGTAGGAAAAGACAAAACAAAATTACTTAAAGGTCTTTTGGTGTTTTAAGATATCCCTCTCTCTCCCTTCCTCCTCCTCTGTATTTTTTGCAGTGCCAGGAATTGAACTCAGGGGTGCTCTATCATTGAGCTGTATTCGCAAGGGTGCTGTACCACTGAGCTATATTATTTGAGATGGTCTTCTAAGGTGCCCAGGCTGCCTTTGAACTTGGGATCCTCTTCCCTCAAACTCCTGAGTTGCTCCTGAGTTGCTGGGATTACAGGCTTGTGTTCCCACACTCTGGCTCTAATTTTTTCCTAAACACTTGGATACTTTTTCATCATTGTGTATGTAGTATGCTTTTTTTTTTTTTTAATGGTGTGTCTTACAGTGGGGCATCTGAGTGGCAAATACGTAAACAGATACTATACATGGATATGTTAAGGAGGGAGAAATGGTTATTTGTATAGAGCTGAAAAATGAAAAATAGCTGTTCCCCTGACTCTTGTACTATTTTTTTGGATGGTGCTAGGGATTAGCAACTATTCTACTTTTAGCTTTTTTTTTTACACCTCAGCTCCCTGAAGCAGACCACATTCATTGTGATGACCTTTTAGGGGTATTAGATCATTTCCATTTTTATACTTCTAAAGTACAGTAATGGTTAAAACATCCAGGGAAGAAGGACATCCACTCCTTTCCTCCAGAAGAAATAAAAGTAGAAACAATTAGTTCAAAGGGACCATCAGGCTGGGTATGGTGGCATGCGCCTGTAATCCCAACAACTGGGGAGGCTTAGGTAGGAGGATCTCAAGTTCAAGACCAGTCCAGGCAACTTAGTGAGCCCCTATCTCAAAATAATAAGAAAAGGACTGAGGATGTAGCTGAGTGGTACAGCACCCCTGAATTCAATCCCCAGTACCCGGTGGAGGGAATGGAGGGCAGTAGGGAATTTCAGTCTAATCTGTGAACTGTGAATTTTTTATGTTCAATTTTAATCTTCTGGAAAGAGAATTTGAGCATTTGAGTATCTGGACTCAAAACTCTTTTTAAAAAAAAAAAAAAACTCTAAGGGAATTAGCTAAATAAATGCACATTTCCAAAGAATTGCTAGAGTTATAAAGAAAATGTCAGAAATTCTTCTCTGGAAGGAATATTTTGTCTATAAAAAACTTTTTCTGTTACTGTCCTTATGTGTTATTGTAAAGGAATTCACAAAATATGACAATTAAAATATGAATAATAATTTAGAAATGGACAATCTAATTTATGGCAGAAAACCAAATTCCTATTTTTTTGTACTGGGGATTGAACTCAGGGGCACTCGACCACTGAGCCACATCCCCAGCCCTATTTTGTGTTTTATGTAGAGTCAGGGTCTCACTGAGTTGCTTAGCACCTCACTGTTGCTGAGGCTGGCTTTGAACTTGCAATTCTCCTGTCTCAGCCTCCCAAAGTGCAGGGATTATAGGTGTGCGCCACCGCGCCCAGCTCAAATTCCTTTTTTCAATACTTTTAAAATTTGTTCTTTGTAGTTATATATAACAATAGAGTATATTTTGAGATATTTATGCAAACATGGAGTACTATTCTAAGTAGGATCTCAGTCTTGTGGTTGTACATGATGTGGAGATTCACTGTGATGTATTTATATATATATATACATAGGAAAGTTAGTCAGATTCATTCTACTCTCTTTCCTATTCCTGTTCCCCATCCCTTCCCTTCATTTCCCTTTGTCTAATCTACTGAACTTCTGTTCTTCCCTCCCCCCCTTATTGTGTGTTGGCATCTGCATATCAGAGAGAACATTCCACTTTTGGTTTTGGGGGGATTGGCTTATTTCGCTTAGCATAATAGTCTCCAGCAAACGCCATAAAGTCATTCTTTTTTATGGCTGAGTAATATTCCATTGTGTATATGTACCACATTTTCTTTATCCATTCATCTGTTCAGGGGCACGTAGGTTGGTTCCATAGCTTAGCTATTGTGCATTAAGCTGCTATAAACATTGATGTAGCTGCATCACTCTAGCATGTTGATTTTAAGTCCTTTGGGTATAGACTGAGGAGTGGGATAACTGGGCCAAATGGTGGTTCCATTCCAAGTTTTCTAAGGAATCTCCATACTACTTTCCAGATTGGTTGCACCAGTTTATAGTCCTACCAACCATGTTTGAGTGTACCCTTTTCTCCATATCCTTGACGTTTATTGTTACTTGTTTTTTTTTTTTTATGGTATTTTATTACATTACTGATTGTTATATTCTTCTTCTTTTTCTTTTTCTTTTTCTTTTTTGTTTTGTTTTTTTTTGGGTACTGAGATTGTACTCGACCACGGAGCCACATCCACAGCCCTATTTGTGTTTTATGTAGAGACAGGGTCTCACTGAGTTGCTTAGCACCTCGCCATTGCTGAGGCTGGCTTTGAACTCACGATTCTCCTGTCTCAGCCTCCCTAAGTGCTGGGATTACAGGCTTGAGCCACCGCACCTGGCTTCTTTTTCTTTTTTCTTTTTTGGTACCAGGGATTGAACCCAGAGCCACTTAACCACAAGCCACATTTCCAGCCTTTTTTTTTTTTTTTTTAATTTTTTAGTTGTCAATGGACCTTTATTTTATTTCTTTGTATGTGGTGCTGAGAATTGAACCCAGTGCCTCACACATGGTAGGCAAGTGCTCTACCACTGAGCCACAACCTTAGCCCTCCAGCCCTTTTAAATATTTTATTTAGAGACAGAGTCTCACTGAGTTGCATACGGTGTCACTAAGTTGCTGAGGCTGGCTTTGAACTCTCAATCCTCCTGCCTTAGCCTCCCAAGCTGCTGAGATTACAGGCATGACCACAGTGCCTGGCTACTTGTATTCTGGATCATTGACATTCTGACTGGAGTGAAATGAAATCTCAGCGTAATTAATTTGCGTTTGTGTAATTGCTAGAAAAGTTTGAACATTTTTTCACATATTTGTTGACTATTCTTATTTCTTCTTCTGTGAAGTGTCTGTTCAGTTCCTTTGCCCATTTATTGTTTTTCAGTGTTAAGTTTTTTGAGTTCTTTTTATATCCTGGAGATTAACGCTCTGAGGTGCAGGTGGCAAAGTTTTTTTCCCACTCTGTAGGCTCTCTGTTCACCTTCTTGATTATTTCCTTTTCTGTGAAGAAACTTTTTAGTTTGATGCCATCCCATTTGTTGATTTCTTGATTTTACTTCTTGTGCTTTAGGAGTCTTGTTGAGAAGTTGGTTCCTAAGCCGACATGATGGAGAGTTGGGCCTACGTTTAGTTCTGTAGGGTTTCTAGTCTAATGCCTAGGTCTTTGATCCACTGAGTTGAGTTTTGTACAGGGTGAGAGATAAGGGTTAAATTTCATGCTGCTACATATGGATTTCCAGTTTTCCCAGCACATTTGTTGAAGAGGTTATCTTTTCTCCAATGTATGTTTATGGCACCATTCTAATGTGAGATAAGTGTATTTAGGTGGGTTTGTCTCCGTGTCTTCTATTCTGTTCTATTGTTCTCCATGTCTATTTTGGTGCCAATACTATTCTGTTTTTGTTACTATTGCTTTATAGTATAGTTTAAGGCCTGGTATTGTGATGCCTCCTACTTCACTCTTCTTGCTAAGGATTGCTTTGGCTATTCTGGGTCTCTTATTTTTCCAAATGAACTTCATGATTGAAATTTCTATTTCTATGAAGAATGTCATTGGAATTGTAATGGGAATTGCATTAAATCTGGCTTTTGGTAGTATGGCCATTTTGATAATATTAATTCTGCCTATGCAAGAACATGGGATGGGAGATCTTTCCATTCCAATGTCTTCTTCAATTTAGTGTTCTGTAGTTTTCATTATAGAGGTCTTTCACTTCTTTTGTTAGATTGATTCCCAAGTTTTTTGTTTGTTTGTTTGTTTTGTTTTGTTCTTGAGGCTATTGTGAATGGGATAGCTTTTCTGATTTCTCTTTCAGCTGATTCATCATTGGTGTATATCAACACAATTGATTTATGGTGTTAATTTTATATCTTGCTACTTTGCTGAATTTGTTTATGAATTCTAGAAGTTTTCTGGTGGAGTTTTTTTGATCTTCTAAATATAGGATCATGTCATTACAAATAGGAGTAGTTTGAGCTCTTCTTTTCCTATTTGTATCCCTTTATTTTCTATTTTTAGCCTAATTGCTCTGGCTAAAGTTTAAATGACTATACTGATAGAAGTAGTGAAAGAGGGCATCCCTATCTTGTTCCTGTTTTTAGAAGGAATGCTTTCAGTTTTTCTCCATTTAGAATGATGTTGGCCTTGGGCTTAACATATATAACTTTTACAGTGTTGAGGTATTTTTCTACCATCCCAAGTTTTTCTAGTGTTTTGCACATGAATGGATGCTATATTTTGTCAAATGCTCAGAAGAGCAAATTCTTTGTAATATTTGCTAAAGCACTATTATTTTCCTAATGAAAGACCCAATTTAAATTTTGAATATCATCATAGATAAGAATCACTTGTAATAGCTGTATGTTAAATGTTAGCATAAACAATTCCAATAGAAAACAAAGCTTTAAGCATGCCACTCATAAAATATTGTCACTTTCAATGCAGTAAAACAGCTTCCTTTGGGTAACAAGTTTAACTTGATTTTTTATTGTGGTTGGCTCAGGCTTTATTTCTTATTTGAGAAGGTCATATAGTAATTTTATCATGCGTCATTAGAAACACAATTTGTGAGAACAAAGGCTGTTGTGTGAGTGTAATTACATCTGTGATGAAATGAAGGCTGTGTTGGAGCTTTTTTCAGTGGTGGCAGCTGTAGCCTGCCAAGTTCAAGTTCAGCCAATAAAAGAATTCTTGTGACTAACTGGTACTAATTGTTTGCAGAACATCAGTGGGAGTGAAATTCATGAATACTATGGAAATGAACTATGCTCAGACCAAATGGTTATCCTTTGTTTTTCACCACTTTATTGTGGTCAGATTAATTGTATAATTAGGCAAAGTGAAGTGGGAGGTCTTAGCCTTTGGTGTTTGTTGTCAGTGATGGTAGAAAACTTATCCATTATCTGTTGAGTTCTCTTATTTTGTAAATGGGGAAATTGAGGCTAAGGGAGTAGATGAGGGGATATTTCAATCACCCAATTTCAGTCGGCTGCTGTGGCACACGCCTGTAATCCCAGCACCTTGGGAGGCTGAGACAGGAGAATTACAAGTTCGAAGCCAGCCTCAGCAAGGGTGAGGTGCTAAGCAACTCAGTGAGACCCTGTCTCTACATAAAACACAAAATAGGGCTGGGGATGTGGCTCAGTGGTCAAGTGCCCCTGAGTTCAATCCTTGGTACCAAAAATTAAATTAAATTAAATAAATCACCCAACTTCAAACTTTTGCTCATGTAACTCTATCATATTTGTAAGGATTTCTTCTCATATATATGAGTATATTAATCTGTATGTGATACACTTTAATAAGACTTTAAATGTATTAGTTATCAAGATAAATATTATGAATGTTTGAAAGAATAAACCCTTATTTTGGGGGGGGTTGCAGGAGATTGAACCCAGTGGTGCTTACCCACTGAGTCATATCCTCAGACCTTTTATTTTTAATTTTGAGACAAGATCTCACTAAATTGCTTAGGTTCTCACTGAATTCCTCAGGCTTTCTCTTTCATACATATATGAATACACCACAGTGAATCTCATCATCGTATGCATCCACAAGATTGGGATCCTAATTAGAATGAGACATATTTCATGCTGTATAAATATATCAAAATAGATTCTATTGTCAAATATAAATAAAAAGAACAAATAAAAAACTTTAGCTGGACCATTGTCCATGATATTATCTGTGATCTATACTTCATATGTTTCTGCAGTTCACTTGTCTTCTCATGTGTTCTAATGTATCAGGCAAGTGTAATAATTCTTCATTATATAATAGGAAGGCAACCCAAAAGTCTCCTTAGTTTTCAGTTGCTCCCATTCAATCCTTGAACAATTAGAGATTTATAATTAATAATATAATGTTCTGGTAGACACTGGTATACAAAGTCAATTAAAATGTACTCCCCATCATTTCTAAATTAGGAACTTAAAAATGAAGACTAAGAAGAAGAGCAGAATAAATTCTCATTAGACAGAATGTATAACTTATTTTGATTACCAATCAGTTTTTTTTTTTTGGTTACCAGGTATTAAACCCAGGGTGGCTTAACCACTGAGCCGTATCCCCAGCTCTATTTATTTTATATTTTGAGGCAGGATCTTGCTAATTTGCTAAGGTTGGCTTCAAATTTGCAGTCCTCCTGTCTTAACCTCCCTAGTTGCTAGGATTATAGGCATGTACCACTGTGCTAGTTCCCTCTTTATTTATTTATTTTTTGGTACTGGGGATTCAACCCCCGGGTACTCTACCTCTGAACTGGGTCTCTAGCCCTTTTTAAAAATTTGATTGAGCTCAGGGCACTCTATTACTGAGTTAAAATCCCAGCCCACTGTGTCCCCACCTTTTAAAAAAATTTTGAGGCAGGGTCTTGGTATACTGCGGAGGCTGGCCTGGAACTGACAATCCTCCTTGCCTTAGCCCCTGGAGTGGCTTAGATTACAGGTGCTCCCACCATTCCTATCTCCCCTTTCTATTTTACTTCCCCTTTATACAGGAGTTTGGACAAGGAACATCATAATTCCTATATGTTATCATAGCATATCAAAAAGAAAAAAAAATTGCCCGAAGATATTAGTGAGGGAGGAAGTATATCAACTAGAACTCTTTCAGACTGACAGAAACACAACTAAAATTAAAATTCTCCAAAGTTTTTACATAATAAGCTTTGATAAAAGCATAGCTGAGCTGGATGTGGTAGCACACCCCTGTAATCTCAGCTACTTGGGAGACTGAGGCAAGAGGATGGCATGTTAGAGGCCAGCTGCTACAGTTTAGCCAGATATTATTTGAAAATAAAACAAAAAGGACAGGGATGTAGCTCAGTGGTAGAGCACTTGGCTATCATGTGGGAGGCCCTGAGTTCAATGCTCAGTATTGGTGGTGGGGTGGGGGGCAGGTATAACTGGAATCTCCTGGGATAATAGTGGCTAGGCATAGCTGGATCCAGACACTCAAAGGATATCATGACATTCTCCTGTTGCTGTGTGTCAACTATTAGCGAAGAGCCCTCTCTAGGTGGTGGGGCACTTGACTGCCAACAGCCCTAACTCCTGTTACTAACACCAATGGATAGAGACAACTTTTCCACTAATGTCATTTCATCCCAGGGAAGATGTTGATCTGGTCTGGGTCATGAGTACCATAGCCCATGAGATGGGCCATTATGATGGATGGGCCACATTTTCCCCATGGGCAAAGGGTAAGAAAGCTCCTTAAAGCCAAATGGAGGGTCTTACCAAAAAAAAAAAAAAAAAAAGGATGATAGATTCTGAATATCTCCAATGTATTTTCATGCCAACCGGGCTCATCCATGTTGGGTTCTACAAGTATTGAAAAAAATATATTTTGTAAAAACTAAAAATCACTTTTTTAAAACTTTAATATCAGGGATTTAACCCAGAGGTGCTTAACCACTGAGCCACATCCGCAGCCCCTTTTTAAATTTTTTTATTTTGAGACAGAGTCTCACCAACTTACTGAGGCTGGCCTTTAACTTGCCATCCTCCTGCCTCAGTTTCTGAGTTGCTGTGATGACAGCCCTGCATCACCATGCCCAGCCTAAAATTGTTTTTTAATGAATTCATCAATCTTAGCTTTGCTATTGACCTGAGAAAGGAGTTTATAGCAGTTAGAAATGTATTGCTATAAAATGACAACCAGAATTCTGTCCACATTTGTGAAAGCACAAACATGTTTGTAGAAACAGCAAATCTGTTTCTGATTTTAGCGCATCCAGAGGCAAGCAGGCTTTTTGGATCAATTATTACTAGACCTTGAGATAAATCACCTCATGCGCCATTAGTACGTGAAGGATTAGTGGCCTCAAAGATTTATGTGCGGATTAATTGGGGAGTGTACGTTAGATTGCTGTGTTTAAAACTACTGTCATTCCTGCAAATCATTTTCTTTAGTGCTTTATTCAGCGTTGTTCTGCCTTTTCCAATACCGTCTTTGCAGGGAGATCTGAAGGACCTTCTCATCCTTCGTGGTTTGGCCTCCTTCTCCTTCCTTACCCCACGCTATATTTGACAGGTTTAGCCAGGGATATGCAGAGCATCAGAAAGGAGCAGTAGATTCCAGTACAGCAAAGATTAGTTCCGTTGCTTCGTCTGTACAGTGACTGATATTTCTAGGACCTCGCACTGGGGGAGACAAGATGAGGTACAAGAAGTACATAGCTATCCTGGAAGCAGCAGTTGGGATCACCCCACTTAACAAGAGAGAACTTCTCCCTGAGAGCAGAAGGCACGTGAACCTTTGGCAGCATCCTGGGTAAGCAGAGGAGCCTGGAAGCTTCTCCCTGTAAATATTAATATTTTCTTGGCAGTTTGGGGGGCCTATAGAGAGAAAAGGGGCATCTTTCTCATGCAGATAACAGATTTCTTCTTGGTGGATGTGGTGCTCCTAGAATAATTTTAAAATAATGATGAAATTTTTGGATAATACTTTTAACCCCCAAAGAGACAAAGTGACTGTCAAGAGTCTATTTTTACAATCTAGATATTTAATTTTCTAATTTTGAAAAAATCTTACATGGTATAGAAATGTAGTAATGCTAACAGATGAGGAAAATGTGCCTTACTATTGTTTTTTTTTCCCCCTAACAATGCAAGTTTTTCTGGTTAAAGTTGGTGGGCAATGGCTGGGGTGCAGCTTATTGGGAATGCTGGCCTAGCATGTGTGAGACCCTGCATTCCAGTCCCAGCATTGCAAAAACAGTGAGTGAAATGCATATGCAGACTATGTTTCAGTGAAAAACTTTTCTTAAAATAGCAGTTTTCATGTCATAGCTCTTTGTAAAGCCCCACCGATTTAGCACACTGACAGAGGGCTTAGAAATCCTTTTCTACATGGCTATAGACCTCAGTTTGAACTCTTTTCCACAGTCCTTCTTTTGTGTCTTTTACACATTGAAGAGTAGTTGGGTTTAAGGTTCCTGGGTCATCAATAGCATTTTTAGGGTTTAAGTTTAATTTTTAAATTGCATGAGATGCACAGTGACATTCAGTCAACCTGAGGTGTTTGTGTAGCAAATGAAATTTCTTTTAAAAAATTGGAATATTTCTGACTTATTTTTATCATAGAAACTGTACCCATTCATTATAGAAAATTTAGAAAATACAGAAAAATAAGAGGGAAAATCATCTATAGTCCATTTGCCTTAGAGAATTACTATAATCATTAAGGTCAGTGGTTCTCAATGAAGGTGGAGCTGGGGAATTTTGTCCCCAAGGGGACATTTGGCGATCAATGTCTTGGGAGCAGATTTGGTTATTACAGTGCAGGGCTGCTACTGGCACCTGTGGGTGGAGACCAGGGAGACTGCCCAGCATCCTGCCATGCACAGGACAGTCCCCAACAACAATTATCCGGCCCAAAATGGCAGTAGTACCTGTGGTGAGAAATTTGATTTAGATTTTCTTTCCATCTGTAAAAAGTACTCTTTATTAGAAAAAAATTAGATACTTGAGAAGTTTTAGAGATGCAATGGAATTCCTAGACAACATTATTATTATTTTATTATTATTATTCTCTTGAAAGTCAAAGGAAGTGTGTGTATGTGTGCAGGTGCCAAGGAGCATGTAGTGACTATGAGCTTATGTGGGTTAATAGTGTTTGGTGAGGGCTATGGAAATCATGCTTACATGACCAAATTGTGATTCTGGAAGGAACATATGGATACCAGGCATGCTAAAGCCTGGACTTTGGTTTGAGTGTGACAGAAGTTTAGAGCTGGGACAATCTTTTGTCTGGGATGGCAAATGGGTTTCATATGGCATGCTGATGGGTGGCTGCTTGAAGAATCTAGCTAGGAACGACCCTGGGGCCAAGTCTGGACTTAGCAGGAAAGGAGTATTGCAGTTCATTGGAGACATTTGTTCTGAACTTGGCATTAGGGAACTGGGCAACTGCGACACATGGGCCATATGTTACCATTTCTGATCTCTACTTTAGTCTTCCCATTTAACAAGTGGTAAGCTTTGAGTCATTGTGATCGAGGACTTAGCCTTCAGACAGAAAGTGAATGTTCTTAGTTTGTGGCTCAGGACCATTCATGAAGGAATTCACCCAAAACAAACTCACCTGATTCAGATATGTAAACTGATGGCTAGATTATTGAATTTTGTTTGGGGAAAGCTTTTCCCAGCAACTGGAATGAGTAAGTACCCTAAGAAGAACCATTTCTGACTCTCCTCCTTTCTCCAATCAAGTCAAACAAATCAAATTATTCATTACAAAGTGATCTTTAATAAGGAAAGTTAAGTGTTACTTTAATATATATTTTTCTTTTTTGCAATACTGGAGATTGAATCCAGGGCTTCATGCATGCTAAACAAGCTCTCTACCACTGACCTATGCCTCCAAACCTTAAATAATATGTAGGAGAGAAAGAGAGAGAGAACATTCCTTTAAGCCTGATGACATAGCACTGCGTCATAGGACAAATGAGATCTTCCTTGTGTCTCTAATTCTTTGCATTCTTTGAATACACATGGACAAAACATTGTTTCACTGATTCCCATTTTTTGTTTGCTGACCCCCTTATTACCTGATACACCTTTTCTTGGAACATATTCACATCTGTCACTAAGAGTAAACACCCCTTTCTGGGCATCCTAGGAAGGTTTATCCTCTGCTGACGTGTGAATTTTTTTTTTTTTTTTTTTTTTTTGGTACTGGAGATTGAACTCATCCCCAGCCCTGTTTTGTGTTTTATGTAGAGACAGGGTCTCACTGAGTTGCTTAGCGCCTTGCCATTGCTGAGGCTGGCTTTGAACTCGTGATTCTTCTGTCTCAGCCTCCCTAACTGCTGGGATTACAGGCTTACACCACCACGCCCGGCTGACATGTGAATTTCATGCATCAGTTCTGCATTTTTCGGGGATACCTCGATGCCTTATTTCTTAAACTTTAATAAGCATATGGATTACTCTCTTATAATGCAGATTCTAATTCTGTAGGTTAGGTGGAGCATAAAGATTCTACATTTATGCTGGGCATGGTGGTGCACACCTGTAATCCCAGCTATTGAGACTGAGGCAGGAAGATTGCAAGTTTGAGGCCAACCCTGGAAATTTAGCAAGAACTCGTTTCAAAATGAAAAGAGCTGGGATGTAGCTCAGTGGTAGAGTGCCTGTGGATTCAATCCCAGTACCCAAAAACAAAAACAAAAACAAACAAAACAGATTTTGCATTTCTAATGAGCTCCTAAGTAATACTGTTGGCCCCTGTGTTGCTGATGGTTCGATCCATGGATCATACTGTGAGAAGCAAGGATCTTTCCATTACACTTTCCTTTATAGCCTACTTGCTATCCTTGACCTTACACCTTCTGATATTCCTGGTGGATTTTAGGCCCAATACCTCTCCTCTCAGCAGTTGTTAAAGATCGTGGTGTTAAGAAGGTAAGATTTTTGGCTGAGTTTCTACAGAGGGAAATCTTCCTGTGTACATGTGATCAGAGATTTCTATTGGACTGACTGAATAACAAGTGAGGTTGATTTTTCTTCAAATAATTTTATCCCTTCTCTTCTTCTCAAGAAGCAGTATGCCTGGCATGGGGGTACATGCCTGTAATCCCAGCAACTTGGGAGACTGAGACAGAAGGATCTCAAATTCAAGACCAGTCTTAGCAATTTAGCAAGATCCTGTCTCAAAATAAAAAAATAAAAAGGGCTGGGGTTGTAGCTCAGTGGTTCACCTAGGTTCAATCCTCAGTACCAAAAAAGTGGAAAATTAAAAAATAAATAATAATAATAAGCAGTAGTAGTCTGATTTCTCAATATACAGTAGTACTGTGTCATTTTCAGGAGTAGCTGCTTTTGTGTATTAAAACATAATTGAAGTCAGGAATAATCCAGTGTTTAAAACTTCAAGGAATTTGTTCTTTCCCCTTCCCCTTCCCTCTTTAGTCTTTTTCTTACTGTCTGGAGGGAGGGCTGATCTGGGGCTTCTATTCTGCAAATTGTGCAGTCACATGATTGTAAAAGTTACCAACCAACAATTCCCTGAGTGTTGCAAGTTCATTGAAGCAGAGGTGAGGAGATTTACACGTGTACATTTCCCTCACTGCCTAGGGCATAGTAAGTGCTCAGCAAATAGTGTTCATGCAATCTCCATATAGCATCAAACAGGGGAAAAGGAATCCACACCCAACACAAACATATTGAGGCATTCCTTTCAAAATTTGTAAAGTTTTTCAGTTCTAATGTTACCTGGCAATAGCTTACATATAGGCCCAAACGATTGAAAACCAAGAATACATTTTACTTGCTTCTGCCAAGTTTTTCTTAGTTTAGAGGTCCCAGTCAATAATAGGGTATTTTAGAAATGACTGAATGTGATTGGCAGTTTTTACATGTCAAAAATCCTTAGAATATTACAAAAAGAAAGTTGAAGCCAGGATATCTTAGAAATGCAAAAGACTGATTGAATTAAGAAGCAAGCTTTTTCACTAAAAGAAACAAGTTCTCTTTGGAGCTGTTACCTGTAGAAAAAACCGCATATTCAGGGCCAAAGCATAATCAAGCACATCTTGATTTGCTAGCCATTTATTTATCTTTGGGGAGTAATAATAGAAACCACGTATGGGCTGGGCTCTAATCCCACTGCTTGCTTTGTAGGATGTCCAGATGGCCTCGGTTTAGCCTTTGCCTACATTTCCTGCTGATCCTTGAGAAGGGAAATGGGCCTCCCGCCTGTACAAATAAAATCAGTCTTCTACTTCTGTTTCATCATGTAGGGATGTAGGGAGTGGAGTGTTTTTTTGTTTTTGTTTTTTGGTACTGGGGACTGAACTCAGGGATGCTCTACTTCTTAGCCACATACCCAGCACCCCTCCTTTTTTTTTTTTTTTTTTGAGACAGGGTCTTGCTAAATTATATAGGTTGTCCTTGAACTTGTGATTCTCCTGTCTCAGCCCACAAGTCACTGAGGTATATGCTGCCAAATATGGCTAGTAGATTACTTTTTTACAGATGCCACAGTATCACTTTGTGTCATGAACAGAGGAACATGTCCAGAGCTGGTGAGAAGCCACATTTTTCCTCCCACTGGATGTTCTTCCTGTGACTGCCCAAGGGAAGTTGCCAGAATCCATGCACAAGCCAGAAATGAGCTTGCCTCCTTATGGTATTGGAAAGGCACATGCAGAATCCATAAAAATATACAGTAGGAATATTTTGCTTGCTTGTGCACTCTCTCTCTCTCTCTCCCCCTCCCCACATCCCCCCACCCTTGTACTGGTGATTGAACTCAGAGACCCTGTAGCACTGAGCCAAAACTTTAGCCCTTTTTTAGATTTTATTTTGAGACAAGGTTTCACTAAATTGCCAAGGCTGGTCTTGAATTTGCAATCCTCTTCCTCAGTGTCTGAGTTGCTGGAATTACAGGTGTGCACCATGATGTCTGGCTCCCCAGTGATATTTATGGGATTTTCTTGCATTGAGGATGAAAAGAGAAAGTATTTGCCATCTTATCTTATGGTGAACATCCACAAATATAAACATGAGCCAGTATTATAAAAGTTGAAAGATAAATTCCCTTTTTAGTTCAGAATGTTTTATCTATGGTACACTTTAAAATAGTCTTATATATATTTTACCACAATTTTTAAAAAATTGGGTTTTTTTCCCTGCTATTTTCTCACCTCTTGAGTATTTTTCTTTTCACCTGAAAGGTGAATTCTTTTTTTAAAAAAAAAACATTTATTTTTTAGTTATAGGTGGACAGAATATTTTTATTTTATTTTTATGTGGTGCTGAGGATCAAACCCAGTGCTTCACGCATGCTAGGCAAGCAGGCTACCACTGTGCCATAACCCCAGCCCCTGAAAGGTGAATTCTTGTGGGGTATGGTTGTGCACACTTGTAATTCCAGTGACTCAGGAGGCTGAGGCAAGAGGATCACAAGTCTGAAGCCATCTTTGGCAACTTATTGTGAGACCTTGTATCAAAGTAAAAATAAAAATGGGACTGGAGATGTAGCTTTGTGGCAAGGCTCCACTGGATTCAATCCCCAGTACCAAAAAAAAAAAAAAAAGCTTGTTCTTTAGGATGACCCTCTGTGGCTTGGGATGTAGCTCAGTGGTAGAGTGCTTTCCTGGCATGCATGAGGGTCTGGGTTTGTTTGATCTGTTAAAAAAAAAAAAAAGGATGACCTTCAGGTGGATTGACAGTATCAAACTTTGCATGTTTACTCATTTACTTTTTTTTTTTTAATGAAAATATGAGGGCCAGTAATTCCATTATATGAAAACCACACTCATGTAAACATTTGTGCATGAGTGTTCATAATAGACAAATAATAGAAACAATCCAAATGTCCATCAACTGAAGAATAGATTGTGGTGAATCCTCACAATGCAATATTATCTGTCCATAAAAAGAAGTGAAGTTCTGATTCATGCTATCACATGAATAAACCTTGTAAACATTATACTAAGTAAAAAAAGGCAGTCTCATCAAATATCACATACTATTTGTGGCCATTTATATGAAATATCCCAAATAGATAAATCTATTGAAGCAAAAATGAGATTAGTGGTTGCCTAGGACTGGGAACAGGGAGGGAAGGAGGGGATTGGAGGAGAAGACTAAATGGTGTGGGGCTTCTTTTTTTTTTTTTGGTACTGGGGATTGAACTCAGGGGCACTTGACCACTGAGCCACATCCCCAGCCCTATTTTGTGTTTTATGTAGAGACAGGGTCTCACTGAGTTGCTTAGCGCCTTGCCGTTGCTGAGGCTGGCTTTGAACTCGTGATTCTCCTGTCTCAGCCTCCCTAAGTGCTGGGATTATAGGCATGCGCCACCGCACTCGGCAGTGTGGAGTTGCTTTTGGGGATAATGAGAATGTTCTAACATGGATCATGGGGATGGTTGCTCAAGTACACTAAAAGCGGTGCTCTAGGGAGTAAGTTGTATATACGTGAGCTTTGGTGCATTCCTGCAAATCACCATCCTGGGAATGACCAGGTTGGATTTTTAATCATGTTGTCTTTCCAGGGTGCGGAATACCACGTTGTTATCCTCTCCCTGCGAGTGGGACTGGCACCCAGGCTCCAGCTCAAGGCACAAGTATCGTACGAAGCACAGACTCCTTCTGGCCAGCAGCCTGCTTTCCCAGGTAGTTATTTATCTGTCTCTCAGC
This sequence comes from Xerus rutilus, assembly GCA_028644305.1. Classification (NCBI taxonomy): domain Eukaryota; kingdom Metazoa; phylum Chordata; class Mammalia; order Rodentia; family Sciuridae; genus Xerus; species Xerus rutilus. The sequence goes on along the minus strand of CM053399.1, from coordinate 121,865,511 downwards.
AACCTAGTTACTGGGTCTTCTCTACTAAAAGTTTGATGGAAATTACTTCATATCCTAGATGTACTCCAAATAATCACTTTCTATGTTGCTGATATATAAATTTTCATAGAAAACTTAATGGTCATATCCTATTTATTAACAAACAGAAATATCTTTTTTTCTTTTGGTACTAAGGTTTGAACCCAGGGGCATTTAACCACCCTATTTTTATCTTCTTTCTTTTGAAACAGGGTCTTGCTAAGTTGCTTAGGGCTTTGCTAAGTTGCTGGGGCTGGCTTTGAATTTAAGATCCTTCTGCCTCAGCTTCTAGAGTTGCTGGGATTACAGGCATGCGCCACCATGCCCAGTGAACAAACAGAAAAGGTGTGTGTGTATGTGTGTGTGTGTGTGTGAGAGAGAGAGAGAGAGAGAGAGAGAGAGAGAGAGAGAATGTGCTTTCCTGGCTAAAGCATGTTAAGTACATCTCTTGTGGTTCATAATAAATGCCTACTGCCCAGGACAGTGGTACACACCTGTAATCCCACCTAATTGGGAGGCTGAGGCAGGGGGATTCCAAGTTCGAGGCCAGCCTGGGCAATACAGTAAGACTCTGTCTTAAAAACAAAAATGAAGGGCTGGGGATGTAGCTCAGTCACAGAACCCAGTATGCATGAAGTCCTGGGTTTAATCCCTAGTATTGCAAAATCAAAAATCAAACAGAATAAATGCCTAGATGGTAAGATTGGCATTTGGTGTTCATGTTGTCTGAGGTTGGAAGTCGTTTCAGTAGGTCACTTGTTTTCATTGTCATTCATGGAGTGAAGTTCTATAACAATGTAAACACTTTGCTGAAGATATAAAAGACAACACACTGGCTTCTAAAGATTAATTATGTACAAGCTTTTAGTGAAAGAGCTAGGAGTAAGTATTATCTATTTATGGATTCGGTTTTAAGTATGAATTACATAAGATTTACAAGGTATTAAATTTTGTTTTGACAGATGCTGGGTTGTATTTGTTCTTAGTTAGACTTTAACCTCTGATTATAGGTCAGTCCACGGCTGCCTGGAATGGGGTTGGAATTTTTTTTTTCTGTGCTTGGTTTATAATTCCTGTCTGTTTAAGCTGGCAGCCCCTGCCTGGGTGGCTCCTAGGTACATGTGAGAACTGGATTTCAGTGGTATGTGAACTGCACAATCCAGAACAGCAGATAGCTGTTCAAATTCCAGGCTTCTGTCTTCTAACATGTGATATTGGGCACAGGTCGTAGTGTTTCTGAGCCTCAGATTAGCGGGCATGTCAACATGAAGCTAAATGAATGAATGAATAGCAAGGTCTTTCTCAGAGTCTGCTTGTCTAAATGGGGATGAGTGAGTAGGGAAGTCTTCGGTTTCCACCAAATCAACAGGGCTGGGAGTGGTTTCCAGCTTTGAGATATTCTGTGTTGTGCTTTTAAAAGTTCCAAATGTGGCACTACAGATGTTCGCCCAGACTCCAGAAGTGATTTTCTGGAAACTAGATTTCTAGGTGGGGTCTGTTGATTAAATCAAATAAATTGGAAGGACAGCATGGAATGTGAAAGAGTATATCTCCATCTTTTTGGTTTGCTATGACGAAATACCTTAGACTGGGTAACTTAAAAACAACAGAACTTTCTTTTTTCTTTTCTTCTGCAGTGCTGGTCCCAGGGTCTCATGCCTTCTAGACAAGTATTCTACCACTGAGCCACATCCTTAGTGTGCCTCCCCCCACCCTGCCCTTGAACTTACTTTCTTTTTTGGGGCGGTGGGTACTGGAGATTGCACTTGAGACACTATGGAGTCACATCCCCAGCCCTGTTTTGCATTTTACTTAGAGACAGGGCCTCACTGAGTTGCTTAGAGCCTTGCTTTTGCTGAAGCTGGCTTTGAACTCTCCATCCTCCTGCCTCAGCTTCCCGAGCCACTGGAATTACAGGCATGTGCCACCACGTCTGGCCCAAACTTTATTTCTTAACATTTGTGTTAAGTTCAAGATCAATATACCGGCTGATGCGGTGTCTGCTGAGGGCCTGCTTTTCATGCATGCCTTCTTCTGTGTGTTCTACACAGTGGAAGGGGCTAGCTAGCTCTCCGCGGCCTCTTTTATAAGGTGCTTTTATATCATTCACCAGGGCAGAGCCCAGTTAACCTGGTCACTTCCCAAAAGCCCTACCTCCCAGCACCATCATGTTGGTGGGTAGGTTTCACTGTATGAGTTTTGAGGGGACACAAGTGGATCATCCTAGAAGAATTAGAGCTGGCAATTTGTTGAAAGCAAGGCTCCATTTGACTCAAACAAGACCCACCTGATAAGTACCTGCCTTGTGATTCCCTGTACCTGTCCCACTTACACACCTTTCCCACATGGGTTTGGTTTCCCCAGTCAGTGCCTACCCCAGAGCTCTTTCCTGTGTAAACACTTAAGCTGAGCATCTGGGATGAATTAGCCTTAGGCAAGCTTGGGTGGTGAGGATTTTTTCCAGGGCATCCCACATTATCCTAGTTTCAGATCCAGAAAACATTCATTAATAGCCTTTTGTTTGCCAAGAGCTGTATAAGGTGCTTTCTCCTGAAAACAACCCCCACAGGAAGTTACTATCAACTCCCTTTTGCAGGTAAAGAAACTGAGATTCAAAAGATGTAAATGATTTCTCTAAGGGTGCATAGCCCTTGACTCCCAGGTTCAGTAAGATTTCTATAGTCACAAGATTTTTAAACTAACTCTACTTACTATGAAGACTTAACTCCTAAATGCAGGCCAGTAAACAGGTTTCTCTTAAAGGTCAGCTCTGATCATTTGATGTGGTTACCTCTAGTTAAGGATTTCTAGGTGCTGCCCAAGCTTGTTGAGCATGTTGTGATCCATTAGCAATGTATGGTATAGGAGTAAGCGGGTGTCTTATAGTCTGCTCTTGACCTGAGGAATGATCATTAGACTCTGGCCATTCTGCCCTCCTTGACCATTTTGAAGTCTCCTCTGATGAACACTAGTTGCCTGGGGTTTGTTTCTTGCTACTTTAAGGGGCTTTGATGATCACTTTTCTGAGTTGGCACATCATCTTGGTCTCTGTCTTTAGGAAGGATGCTAAAGGTCCAGGGCACAGCCTCACTTCCTAGACATGGAATCTCATTGTTTAGATACCTTAGAGGTTATCACAGAGTCACCTCATCATAGGGGCTTAGAAAAGTGACTTGAAAGTGAAAGCTTGAGCCAGGTGCAATGGTACATGCCTGGAGTCCCAAATACTTAGAAGGCTGAGGCAGGAGGAGCTCAAGTTCCAGGCCAGCTTGGGCAACTCAGTGAGACCCTGTCTCAAAATAAAAGATAAAAGGAGCTGAGGAACTAGTTCAGTGGTGGAATGCCTTTCCCTAAGGGCTCCTCAATCTGTAGAGAGCCTCAGGGAGGTCACAGCAGGCAGTCACACCTGCTCATATTGAATTGGATACACTCAGAGCAATGGTTCTCAAACTTTGCGCACATCAGAATCAGCTGGAGGTCTTGTGAAAACAGACTTGGGCTCCACTCCCAAGAATTTCTGCTTCAGGCAGTGTGAGTGAGGCCCAGGAATTGGTATTTCTAACAAGTTCTCAAACAGGCCTATCCTTGGCCTATCCTATACCATACTTTGAGAACCCCTAACCTGCAGTGTACCTTAAATGGAGATTTTAGAGCATAGGTTTGTTGGTGAATGGTGTGCTGGTGGGTGTTTTGTGGCCAGTACCCCCACCTGTGGCTAAGGGGTTCTTTCTTCAAATATTGAAGGAGCATCTCACACAGCACTGCCTAAGGGGCATTTGGAAGAATCTAAAGCTCATCCCTTGGGGGACTTAGGAGTCTGGTTTGGGATTAGTAGTTGCACTGCTGTGAGAAAATGACCGTGCTGGCTTTCTTCCAGTGGCTAGGACAGAAGGCCTGAAGCAATGACTCAGTCAGGGGCGGCCTCCTAGGGAAGATGATGTTTAAGAGGAAACTCAGGATGAAAAATTGTTGGCTAGGTGTGCACAGAGGGGAAAGGAAACTCAAGAAGTGACAGCTGGGCACGGTGGCACAATCCTGTAATCCCAGCACTTAGGGAGGCTGAGACAGGAGAATCTCAAGTTCAAAGCCAGCCTCAGCAAGGCGAGGTGCTAAGCAACTCAGTGAGACCCTGTCTCTACATAAAAACACAAAATAGGGCTGAGGATGTGGCTCAGTGGTTGAGTGCCCCTGAGTTCAAACCCTAGTACCAAAAAAAAAAAAAAAAAAGAAGTGACTACATCATAGGGCCCAGAGATGCTGCCCCAGGCTAGAAGAAAGGTTTGTGATTGTCCTGAGAATATCATTGTGATCCTGATATGAAACAAAGTGTCAACCCTATAATAATAATGACAACATTGGGGTACATATTGTGTGGTTGTGTTACTACCTATGGGAATGGCTTTACCACTTACGCTCCACAAATACTCAGAAGTCAGGTTGGCGGGAAATAAGTTTATTCAAAGCCAGAGTTGACAAAGATTGAGAACTTTGTCTCAAATCTTCATCTTTGGGGGCTTAGGTGCATGGAAAGGTTTTTTTTTGTTTGTTTGTTTTTTGGAGGTTTTTTTGGTACTGGGGATTGAACTCAGGGGCACTCGACCACTGAGCCACATCCCTAGCCCTATTTTGTGTTTTATGTAGAGACAGGGTCTCACTGAGTTGCTTAGCACCTCGCCATTGCTGAGGCTGCCTTTGAACTCGAGATTCTCCTGTCTCAGCCTCCCTAAGTGCTGGGATGACAGGCTTGTGCCACCGTGCCTGGTTCATGGAAAGTTTTTATAAGAGAAGAGGAGGCAAAGTGGGACAAAGGGTAGAGAATATATGTGTGCAGATTTAGTTAGCCAAAGAACATCTTAGTCTTAATTTCTTCAGTGTCTATTGGAGAATGAGAGATTTTTAAATTCTCATTGTGAGGAAGTTTAGCTCTGATTCAATTGGTATTGTGCTAAATACTCTACTTGCATTGTCTCATTTAATTCTCATACTATCCTGTGAAATGCAGGTCCAGGTATAATCCCCACTGTGGCTTTTTTGCAGTGCTGGGAAGTGAACTCAGGGCCTTGCATATGCAAAGCAGGCATTCTACTACTGAGGTGTTTCACCAGCCCTGGAATCCCCATTTTCTAGAGCTCCGGGGTGACTGAAACAACAGGAATTTATTGTCTCACAATTTGGGAGGCTAGATGTTCAAAATCAATGTGTCAGCAAAGTTAGTTCCCTCTGAGCGCTGTGAGGGAAGGATCTGTTCCAGGGCTTTCTTGTTGGCTTATAGATGGGTGTCTTCCTCTCTCTGTCTCTTTACATTATTTTTTCTCTATATGTGGCTCTGTGTTGAAAATTTCCCTTTTTATTCCCTGTCCTTTTAATTGAGGACCCACTTTAAAGACGTCACTACAGTTTAATTACCTCTGTAACTACTCTGGTTCCAAATAAGGTCACATTCTGAGGTGTTGGGTATGGGGGGGGGGCAGGCTAAACTTTATATATGAATTTTGAGGGGACAATTCAACTCATCACACCCATATAGGGAAGCTTAGAGGGTGTAGCTTAGAGGTCACCTGCGCACATCATACAGCCACAAGGTTGAGCCATACAAACCTGCCATTTTTGAAGGTCAAAATGGATAGTGAGCAAAGCCGTCAAATTCAACCTAAGAAGTAGCAGAACTGAGCCTGGCGCGGTGGTGCAAGCCTGTAGTCCCAGCACTTAGGGAGGCTGAGACAGGAGAATTGTGAGTTCAAAGCCAGCCTCAGCAATGGCGAGGCACTAAGCAACTCTAAGCAACTCAGTGAGACCTTGTCTCTACATAAAACACAAAATAGGGCTGGGGATGTGGCTCAGTGGTTGAATGCCCCTGAGTTCAATCTCCAGTACCCCCCTCCAAAAAAAAGAAGTAGCAGAACTAGGGCTCCTTGAAACCTGTATCTGTCTTTGGTAGCTGTGCTCTTTCACCCAGTGCTCCACTGGCTTCTAGAATTTTCTTGTTTCTGGACATTTCTTTTTGGTTCCCCAGTGTTGTGGAATTCAGGGTTCCAGGATGCTAGTCTGGTAGCTTTGAAGTCTTGTGGTGTGGATAGAACTTAGGGTCCTGTGCATGCTAGGTAAGTAATCTATCACTGAGCTGTATCTCCAGCCCATGAAGGACTCTGATAATTCAGTTGCCTGTCTTGTCTGCTATAAGGGGACTGTTGGGAAATTATTAGACCATATGAAGCACTTAAAATTCATAAATGAAAGGGGCTTTGTTTTTCCAGATGATGATGATTATGCTCTTTTTAAAATTTTAAATACACAGGATACTGTAAATACACTGATTATTTGAATATAGCTGTCTTATTTTTAAGTTCTTTCCCAAACCACCTATTTGTAAATGTGTAGCCTAACAATGTGTTAGCTCTTAAATTTGCATTTACTTGAATTTTCATGTGCATTTGCTTGGAATTGTTTCTGCATTCGGAGATTTAAGCAAATTAACAATTACCCAGCCAATGACATTTTTTTTTTTTTTTTTGGTACTGGAGATTGAACTCAGGGGCACTCGACCACTGAACCACATCCCCAGCCCTATTTTGTGTTTTATGTAGAGACAGGGTCTCACTGAGTTGCTTAGTGCCTCGCCATTGCTGAGGCTGGCTTTGAACTCGCGATTCTCCTGTCTCAGCCTCCCTAAGTGCTGGGATTACTGGCTTGTGCCACCACGCCCGGCTCAACCAATGACATTTTAATCAAGTAGTTTTGTCAATACCCACATGATAATACCAACATCTTAGAACAGCACTCCAAATATTAATCTACAGAGTTTGTCATTTTAGCAATTCCAGCAAACTTTTATCATTAAGAGGAGTTAGTACACCATGTAAGTAGAGAGAAATAAAAATAAGAAGACTTTATTCTTAGTAACTGCTTTTGTCAGAGTCGAGTATGTTTTGCAAACAAAAATTAGAACACATGCTTTATTCATGAAATCAACAAGACAGTGTTGGCCTTCCCGCCTATCCCTGGAAATCTGCGACGTCTGGACTTCTTAAACATAGCAGACATAGGTGAGTAATGCTCAAGAGGATCTGAAACACAAATTTAATTATACTCCTGTGTGTTTAAAATAATTCAGAACCTAAGCATTAAAAGATGACCCAGAGCCCCACCTCTCTTAATTTTCACAGCCCAAATTTTGTAAAAGGATTCTCTGTGCTTCTTATCCCTTTTCCTTCCCATCCCCTTCATTGCAACACTTTCTCTACCCCTTGTGTTGCCATTTAGGGGTCCTGTAGCTGATTTCAGGTACCCTATGGGCCAGGCAAGGCACTGCTTGGGGAAATTTAGATGCAGACTTCCCTTAGGAAGAGCTGTAGATGAGTGGGAATCTGTGGTCGCCTTGCTGTGTGTGGCTGCCAGTGTTGGGTCCTGTTACTATGGCTGTGTGAGGAAGCCTAGTGGAAGCTTATTTTATGATTCCCACTTAACCTGATGAAACTGAGATGAAAAATTTGCATCTGACTTCTGGCTGACGGAGAGGTCATCAGTGGAGAGCCCTGATTTTAATATTTTACTTGCATGAATCAAATGGTGACAGTCCAGATTTGGATTCATTTAGAGGTAATCTGATTGTGTAGTGAGATCAGAAAAGACCCTGGACAGGATTCTTTCCTACATCTAATCATAATTATTTGGTATTTGAAAAAATTATCAATTTTTGGAAAAAACCACAATTACTTGATTATAACTATTGCTACTTGATTTCTTTTTTTTCTTTTTGCTACTGGAGATTGAACTCAGGGGCATTCGACCACTGAGCCACATCCCCAGCCCTATTTATTTTGTGTTTTATGTAGAGCCAGGGTTCCACTGAGTTGCTTAGCGCCTCACCGTTGCTGAGGCTGGCTTTGAACTCGCGATTCTCCTGTCTCAGCCTTCCAAAGTGCTGGGATTATAGGTTTCTGCTACTGCACCCGGCTGCTACTTGATATTGAAATATAATTATTGATATTAAAAAGCCAAAGTAATTGTGCAATTATAAAATTAATTTTGCTGGGCATAGTGGCATGTGTCTGTAATCCCAGCTACTTGGGAAGCTAAGGCAGGAGGATTGCAAGTTAAAGGCTAGCCTGGGCAACTTTTGTGAGATCCTGTCTCAAAATAATAAAATTTAGAAAAGGGCTGAGGATGTAGCTCAGTGCTTGCTTATCTTATGTGAGGCCCTGGATTCAATCCCAGTGTTACTGCCCAAAAATATGTGTATGTATGTATGTATACATCTATATGTATAGATGTATACACATACATATAAATATATGTATGTGTGCAGACACGCTACACACACACACACACACACACACATATATATACTTTTTATTTTTTGCACTGGAGGTTTAATCCAGAGATCCTTTATCACTGAACTGTATCCCTAGCCACCCCCCCCTTTTTTTTTGGTGAGGGGGGATTGAACTCAGGGTTACTCGCCCACTGAGCCACATCCCCAGGCCTATTTTGTGTTTTATTTAGACACAAGGTCTCACAGAGTTGCTTAGTGCCTTGCTTTTGCTGAGGCTGGCTTTGAACTCACAATCCTCTTGCCTCAGCCTTCCGAGCCACTGGGATTACAGGTGTGTGTGCCACTGAGCCTAGCTCCTACCCCTTTTTTGTTTTGGAGACAGGGTCTTGCTAAGTTGCTTAGGGCCTTGCAAAGTTGCTGAGACTGTCCTTGAACTTGTGATCTTCCTGCCTCAGTCTCCCAAACTGCTGGGATTACAGGAGTATATCACTATGCTCTGCTTGCTTTGGATCTTAAGTCTGGTTACTAAGATATTTAACTCTGTTATCATACTTTCAAATAGGCTTCTGATGGCTTTTGCTCAGCCAAATAATTATGGCAAGAAAGAGGAAAGATTTAGCACTAGACTCAAGATAGCAATGGGAAGCCAGGTGTGGTGGCACACACCTGTAATCCCAGTGGTTCAGGTGGCTGAGGCATGAGTATCATGAGTTCAAAGCCAGCTTCAGCAACTTAGTGAGGCCTTAAGCAACTCAGCAAGACCCTGTCTCTAAATAAAATTTATGTATATATAAACAAAGATTTAGCAACTGGAGAATGGTTCCAGCAGAGGCAGAAATAGATCAGGAAGAGAGAAGGTATGTAAAATAGTGTCATTGGGAATAGTATCTAGGATTGGTTTGGAAAAAAAAATAATAGAAAAATGCTGTCTATGATGTAGTGTTTAGAATGTAACTCTCGAGGAGCCTTGAATCTCTTGGAAATAAACCTTGGTTGATTTGTTTAAAACTTACACTATAACTTTGGAAGCAGGAAAAGCGGCATATATTTCTGAGACCAAATGAAAGAATTCATTCCTCTGTTTAACCTGGCCTTCACTTCCTGGATTTGCAAAGATTTTGTTGTATCTTCTATAAACTCAATTGCATTCCTATGGCTCCTCACTCTGCTCCTTCTCTCCACTACTCTGAGTATGGAAAACCAGCTGAGTACTAGTCTTAGCCTCCAAGGATGCTGCCAGAGAAGCTTTTCTGGAGATTCTGGGACAGAAAGACTCAGAGACCAAAAATGAGACATTCCAATCATACCATTTATTCCACTTGAAAACAGGGAGAAAGAGACAGGACCTGCTAATATTATTAATTTAGGATGCAAATGGAGTGAAAGAGCCACACTTCTGGACCCCCGTGCTTGCAGTGTTTATGTGACTCATTCTTCTGCAGTGCTTGCTTTCCCTGCTGCTGGTGGGCAGAGACCAGAGCGGAAGTTGAAGTGGGCTCGGTGGAGGAAAGGTGTCTTGACATCAGCACATTGCTGCTCTATGGAGGGATGTACGACAACGGCCTTGGTTAAACTGCAGCTCACCAAGGATCTGTACTTCATCTGCAGTTTGGGGCAGAGTCTGTGGGCCAGGTTAGGATATAATGAGCCCCACCATTGGGTGATCAATGCAGAAATGGCAGAGGTGTCAATCTGGAGGTAACCTGAGCTAGGCTTTATTATAGTATTAATATTTGTGAGATGTTATTAACAATATAAATTGTAAGTTATGAAATATGTAAGTATAATTATGGATTAAATATTCATTATTTATTTATCTATTTATTTATTTTTGGGTACTGGGGATTGAACTCAGGGGCACTCAACCACTGAGACACATCCCCATTGTTATTTTTGTATTTTATTTTATTTTTTAATATTTTTTTAGGTGTCAATGGACTTTATTTTTTTTTTTTTATATTTTTTTCTTAGTTGTAAATGGACACAATGTCTTTATTTTATTGCTTTGTATGTGGTGCTGAGGATCGAACCCAGGGCCTCACGCATGCGAGGCAAGCGCTCTACCGCTGAGCTACAATCTCAGCCCCGACTTTATTTGTTTTTATGTGGTGCTGAGAATTGAACCCAGTGCCTCGCAGATGCTAGACAAGTGCTCTGCCACTGAGCCACCACCCCAGCCCCTGTATTTTATTTAGAGACAGGGTCTCACTAAATTGCTTAGCGCCTTGCTTTTGCTGAGGCTGGCTTTGAACTCGTGACCCTCCTGCCTCAGTCTCTCAAGTTGCTGGGATTATAGGCATTCACCATCATAGCTGGCTCATTATTTATATTTTATTAAATAAGTAAATACAATTTATGATTTACTTTATTGTCCCATCTGCTTCTATTTAAAGAAAAACTCATTTGTTTCATTCTTTTAATCTGTATTTAACATGCAAATACTCCATTTATTCTGTTTATCTTTAATGTATCCTATAGGTTACTAATTTATTATCTGTACTTAATACATTTTATGAATTCTGCTTCTTTTTTCACCCTTTTTTGGTACTGGAAATTGAACCCAGTGGTGCTTTACCACTGAGCCACATCCCCAGTCCTTTTACAGTTATTCATTTATTTAATTAATTTATTTTAATTTTTAATTTTAATTGTTTTGGTACTGGGGACTGAACCCACTGGTGCTTTACCAACTGAGCTATATCCCTAGCCCTTTATATTTTTTATTTTGACACAAGATCTCACTAAGTTGCTGAGGGCCTGGCTAAATTGCTGAGGCTGCCCTTGAACTTGCCATCTTCCTGCAATCCTCCTGCAATCCTCCTGCCTCCTGAGTTGGTGAGATTACAGGCATGAGCTACTGCCCAGCTTCTGCCTGGCTACTTGCTTCCATATTATCTATACAAAAATATATCTCAGGAGTTTCATCCATCTCAATATTCTTGCCCTCTGTAGCAGTTTTAAATATAACTTTAAAAAAAAAAACTTTAGCTGGGCATAGTGGTACACATCTATAATCCTAGTGCTTGGGAGGCTGAAGCAGGAGGGTTGCAAGTTCAAGGCCAACCTTGGCAACCTAGGGAGAACTTGTCTCAAAATAAAAAATAAGGAGCTGGGCACAGTGGTGCACGCCTGTAATCCTAGCACTTTGGGAGGCTGAGACAGGAGAATTGTGAGTTCAAAGCCAGCCTCAGCAACGGCGAGGTGCTAAGCAACTCAGTGAGACCCTGTCTCTACATAAAACACAAAATAGGGCTGGGGATGTGGCTCAGTGGTCAAGTGCCCCTGAGTTCAATCTCTGGTACCATAAATAAATAAATAAATAAATAAATAAATAAATAGGACTGGAGATGTGGCTCTGTAGCTCAGTGGTACCATCTCCAGCACCAAAATAATAACAATAATAATAATAGTTGAAATGCAAAAGTATGTGTATACAAACATATATATATATATATATATATATATATATAAACGTAATAGGAAGGATTATAAAACCAGACCCTTTCTTTTATAAACCAAACTTTCTTTAAAAATTTTTTTTTGTTTTTGCAGGTGGACATGATACCTTTATTTATTTATTTATTTTTATTTTTATGTGGTGCCCAGGATTGAACACAGTGCCTCACATGTGCTAGGCAAGTGCTATACCACTGAGCCCCACAACCCCAGCCCCAGCCACAACATTTTGCAAATAATTTTTTTTTCTAACCTTGAAAATGTTTTACTCAACAACCAGTGGTGGTGTGCACCTATAGTCCCTGCTACTCTGGAGGCTGAGGCTGGAAGATCACATGGGTGTAGAAGTTCCAGACCAGCCTGGAGGACTTAGTGAGACTACTGTCTCAAAACAAAAACAAAAAGCAAACAAGTTTTACCTGCCTTCAAAGTTGCAATCTTCTGACAGGAATATTGTGTCAGAGAATCCTAACAATGTCCCTTTAGCAGAATTCACCAAATCTTGGCAAGGATAAGAAGAATCACCTGGGGGTGCATGCTTAACAATATCAACTCCCTAAAACCTCTTCTTGGATCTACCCAATCCTTGGGAGGAGCCTAGGATACTGTTTTGTGGGTGTTGTTTTGGTTGGTTTTGGTGGGGAGGTTGTTATTTTTAACAAGTGCCTCCAGTGATCACTATCATCAGAGAAATTTAGGATACAGTCCTATACAACATAAATGTTACAAGCCACATTTTTCATTGGATTGAATGTGTCCTGGAAGCACCTTTCTCAGCCTCAGCTTCCTTTGTGCTTATCTACAGAGCTGTCCTAAAAGCTATTTATTTGCAACTCTAAGGTCACCTTCAGGTCTGAAGATTATTTGAGAAGACTCTTCAACAACTTTTATCTGTGTCAATCAGGGATACTGAATTCTTAGGGCTAGTGGATTCTAGTGATATGTTTTTAAAAAGCTATTGAGGTGTTACGGAGTGTCCTTGGGTTTCCTTGTTTCTCTGGCAAGGACAGTCCCCTGGGCCCTTCTTACCTTAGATTTCTTCCTTTTTTAGGGAGAGGAATTAGTTAAAAATTAATTAATTAATTACTTAATTTTTATAATTAGTGAAAATTTTCCTTACTAATGTGTTTTTCTTAACACATTTTTTAGGGAAAGAGAGCTCTGAACTTGACTTAGACACCAGAATCATGTTTAAATCAAGGCCTTCTAATTAACTAGTTCACTGGCCAGAATCTAATTGCATTTGTGGCATTTGCCTTTTAAAAATATCACATAGGAAAAGTTTTACAAACTTGATTCTCCACTGTTGTTTGGATAAAACTCAATTTGTTTATTATCAGCAAAAACCTTCTTGAGTTCTATTAAAAGGATGTGGGAGAAAAATAACAATATTTGTAACCACAAAATCCTACCTCATTCTATGCACTAATTGCAGTAGAGGCAATGAACACAGTGACTGAAGGCCCTTAGAGCCATTAAAAGAAAGGGCTTTGAACCTGACAGACCTGGGTTTGGATTCTGTTTGTGCCATCTGTGTACTTAAGGATGATCTTGGCAAGCTGCTTTCCCTCCCCGAAGCTGCTTCTTTACCTTAAAGCAGAGGTAATGATACCTAATATAGAAGGTCACTGAGGACTTCGTTCACTAAATTAATGTAATGCATGAAAGTTTCCTGGTATGTACTATGTATTTAATCAATCATTGTTTATCAGAGTTTTTATTTGTGTAATTTTTTTTCTTGTTCTTTCCTTTCTTCTTTTCTTTTTTTCTTTTGGTTGTTGTTGTTCTTTTTTTTTTAGCCCCCAGGACTAGAGATTGAACTCAGGGCATTTTACCACTGAGCTATATCCCCAGCCCCCATCCCCACTTTTTTTTTGTACCAGGGCTTGAACCCCAGAGCCCTTAAGCAGTGAGCCACATCCCTAACCCTTTTTATTATTTTATTTTAAGATAGGGTCTCACTAAGTTGCTAAGTCTTGCTTCGAACTTTTGATCCTCCTGCCTCAGCCCCCCAAGCTGCTGGGATTATAGGCATGTGCCATTACACCCAGCAACATGTTGTTGTTGTTGTGTTTGGTACTGGAGATTGAACCCAGGGGCACTCGACCACTGAGCCACATCCCCAGCCCTATTTTGTGTTTTATGTAGAGACAGGGTCTCACTGAGTTGCTTAGCGCCTCGCCCTTGCTGAGGCTGGCTTTGAACTCGCAATTCTCCTGTCTCAGCCTCCTTAAGTGCTGGGATTACAGGTTTGCGCTACTGAGCCCGGCTTTGTTGTTGTTTTAAATGGAGGTTTATAGGTGGCATCTATTCCTGGAAACAAAATGTGGCTTTCATATACTCTTCAATGAAAACAGTAGTAAGATAATAAAACCTGTGGCAGAACACAAAGCCTCTGAACACAATGCCTCTGAGGAGGATCCAGGGCATCCTGCCAGGGAGGAAAAGTTCTTCCATGCTGCAGAGCATGCTCTCTTGCAGAGCCTGTGTAATCCAGACCATGCTTCAAGAAACGCTTCCTGGCTCCCCAGGACTATAGTTGAATTATACCCTGCTTCACCTGTTGTTAACGGGGCTGAGTACCTACCACTTTGGGTGTCCAGCCTGAGCACACCCAAGCCAGCCCTAGAAGTGACCTAAAAGCCTGCACATGGTCAGCCTAAACTCTAACCATCTCTGGCAACCAAGAACTCTCCAAGAACATTTGTCTAGGGCCTCCTCTCTCTTAATCCATCCAGGCCACAGCCAGCTCTGAATTGCCTAGCTAATTCTTTGTCAACTTTGAGGCCAGCTAAACCCATTGTGCTCAGAAACATTGCTGGGTTCTTATACCAGGGAGAGGATGCTGGGGTTTGGGATTTGTGCCATCAGCAGGAGGAGAGGAGGAGGAGAGGGTGAATAGAAAGGCACCATTCACTAAGAACTTATCATCTCCATAAGTCTGACTACTTTGGTGCTTACAATAACATCTTTTCATTGTAGTAATAATATCCATGATAGTCAATTACCAATGTTAATAGTAATGAAGTTAAAAAGAGACATGGATAATAGGCTCCTTTGCTTTCTTCAGCTACTCTCTCTTCCTACTGCAATGCTTCTCTGGGCTTCCCATACTCTGACCAGACCACCCACTGCTTCTTACTTTTTTGAACCTCTATGCTATACCTCTAAAAGGCTTGGTTCATGGGAAACAGAACACCCAGCTAGATTCCACCTCCTTGCATTGCTTCCTGGTAGCCTTCAAGGGGATGCTTCCTGCTTAAGCAGAAAGAGAAATCCAAGTAGGAGTTGGCTCTGCGGCTCAGGCAGAGAAGCTCCCCAAAAGGCCCTGGGGCAGCAATGAGCTGGACAGGGTCTCAGGAGCCACCTCCACAAAGAAAAGCCCATGTATCAACAGGCAGTGCAGCTCATGCAGGCCTCTCAGGCTGTCTTAGCTCAGGGTGCTATGGCAAAATATAACAGGCTTATGGGGCACTTAAACCACAGCCCTGTTTCTCACAGTTCTGGAGCCTGGTAAGTCCAAGTTCAAGGTGCTGGCTGGTTCCATTCCCCCTTGCTGACTTTTAGGTGCCTGCTTTCTCAGTGTGTGGTCTTTCCTAGGAATATATTATATCTGTCTATCTGTCTATCTATCTATCTATCTATCTATCTATCTATCTATCTATCTATCTATCTATCTACCTATCTATCATGAAAAAAGAAATAGAGATCTTATCCTGAGGGGCCCACCCTTAAGCTCTAACCTTAATTTTATTGCCTTCCAATACCTCCAAATACCATTGCAATGGGGATTAAAGGCTTTGACCTAAGGATTTGGGGATGAAGGGGAGGGCACTAACTTTCAGCCTATAATAGAAACCATGCAAGAAGTGTGTACTAGTGACTTTTTTTTTTTTTTGATTGGTGACCTTTTGAGCAATCAGTGAGATTTTAAGGGTTTAAGCATAAAAAGGGACATCTGATTTACCTTGTAAAAACATCTGGGTAACTGGATGGGGGGGAGTGAGATTGTGAGGCTAGATCCAGGAGAGGAGAAACTTTCTAAAATTAAAACTATGTAATTTAAACAAATCTAATCTCAATGTTTTTCATGTTTGGTTTTTTTTTTTTTTTTTTTTTTTTTTGGTACTGAAGATTGAACTCAGGGGCACTCGACCACTGAGCCACATCCCCAGCCCTATTTTTTTGTGTTTTATGTAGAGACAGGGTCTCACTGAGTTGCTTAGCACCTCGCCATTGCTGAGGCTGGCTTTGAACTCGCGATTCTCCTGTCTCAGCCTCCCTAAGTGCTGGGATTACAGGCTTGCACCACCGCGCCCGGCTTTGGTTTTTTTTTTTTTTTTTTTTTTTAGCTGTAGATGGACACAATATCTTTATTTATTTTTATGTGGTGCTGAGGATCGAACTCGGTGCCTCACGCATGCAAGGCAAGCGCTCTACCACTGAGCCACAATCCCAGCCCCTCATATTTGGTTTTATTTAGAAATATCTTTGGAAACTCACTATTTAAACTTTTTGGTCTTTCCTCTTTAGATGATCTTTTTGGGACAAATATGTTGAAGAAATATTTATCTTGAATTTATGAATTTCTTCTGTTTCAAATTTTTTGTTATCATTTTTTTGTGGTGCCAGGGGTGGAATCCAGGGCCTTCTGCATGCTAGTTTCTTTTTTTTAAACCACTAAGCTACACCCATACCCCTAATAAGTTTTTTACTTCTTCTCTTAACACCAAAAGAATTTTATTTACTATTATTGAAAGTAAAACACTTTTTTAAAAAGTACTAGGATTGAATGCAGGAGTGCTTTACCAGTGAGCTACATCCCAGCTTTTTATTTTTTATTTTGAGAAAGGGTCTTGCTAAGTTGCTAAGGCTGGTCTGGAACTTGAAATCCTCCTGCCTCAGCCTCCTGAGTAGCTGGGATTACAGGTGTCCCCCACCCTGTCCAGCAAAATACTCATTTTTGTTAAAATTATTCCTTTCTGTCTGTGTATATGCATATGTCTGTAATGTTTGCCTGATGATGAATTTGCTTATTAGGATTTTAGATAATTTAACTTTTTTGTGCTTTTCTAAATAGTTTAAATGCTTTATAATGAACACATTATCATTCTTGCAAACCTTACTGGTCTAAAAAAACAACAACAAAAAAATAGAAACAGTCTTTAGTAACTGTGGAATAAATAGTTTTAGGTTATCTACTTTACCAAATACAAGAATGTCTTAGTGAAAATTGGCACCGTTCTTTGAGACATTGAACTATCTGGACATATTTGAAAAGAGGCAACCTAGAGTGACTTTCTGCTCTTTACACATAATATTAAAATGTAGGAGTAGTCTTGAAGGCAAGCAGCTGCAAATTTTTTTCAGTGAACTGCAGAGGTAAAGCTTCCAAAGTTAAAGCAAGAATATGTAGTTGCCCAAAAGATGGAAGCAGCCCTGAGAACTTTGCTAGAGGTTTATAAAGCCTTCATTTTTTAGTTTATATGCTTCTAAGTGCTAGAGGATAGCCTGAAAATAAATCGGTCTGTTTGCAATCTGTAGGAACCTCTGACAGTTACAATTAAATGTTTCATTGTATCACATTTCTAGAACCATCCTAGATTTGAATGAGAAGCATCTCAATTCAGAAGTCTATTATTAGGGGCTGGGATTATTATCCCACTGGGCTTACCTCAGTGGGAGAGTACATGTTGGTGAGGCCCTGGTTTGAGCCCCAGCACTGAGGAAAAGAAAGCCCATTACTTTACCTGGGTGGGAGTTGGGCAGGAATGTGTGGTACTAGAAGTTCCACATTCAAATAAATACTCAATTAGCAGTTTGGGCTAGGTAACCAGTTACCAATCCCCCATCCTCCAAATAGAACAAAAGAAGAGTACTTTAACAAGCTTTGAAAGTAAGGGGGAATAATGTGTAAGAATTATTGTGTAATGTGTAAGTGAAGGCAGGAGGGGTGAAGCGGAACTGGAGATGCTACTTCCTGGGTGTAACCTGAGGGGCTGGCTGTGCAGTGGGGCCTTTGCTCAGGCTAG
This sequence comes from Xerus rutilus, assembly GCA_028644305.1. Lineage (NCBI taxonomy): Eukaryota > Metazoa > Chordata > Mammalia > Rodentia > Sciuridae > Xerus > Xerus rutilus. Next base: position 121,847,733 of record CM053399.1, on the reverse strand, counting down.
GAGTCCTGCAGGGAATGTGGGCGTTATTGGTACTGATGTGAGGAGTAAGGAAGAGGGGAGGGGCCACTGGGAAGAGGGGGGGCCAGGTTTTTCCTCCTCCAGTGCCAGTTCCCAGGGGAGGGAGGATTTTAGTGGTTGCATCAGCACTTTCCACATCCCTGGACCCCAGCAATTCTCCTGACCTGTCAGCGTTTATTTCCACATCTTTGTCCTTATCACTCTGAGTGGTCTTTCTGTTATATACTCCTTCTCTCTATATACCTACCCCAGGGAACAGCGTAGGCATTTAAGAAATGTTTGTTGAAGGGGCATGTCTTTATGATTCCAGTCTAGCCTTTAGTGTGTGCAAGGCAATTCAGTGACTCAGCCTTACACTTGTCTATGTTAGTTTCTATTGCTCTCAGCTGATAAGATCTTATAACCGGGGCTGGGATTGTAGCTCAGTGGTAGAGCGCTTGCCTTGCATGCGGGAGGCACTAGGTTCGACCCTCAGCACCACATAATAAAATAAAGATATTTGTGTCCATCTACAACTAAAAAAAAAATAAAAAAAAAAGATCTTATAACCATTTTGCCAACACAAAATACATACATACATACTCCGAATCTTACACATATATTTGTTTATCACATATATTTGAGATCTTCAGACCAACCTGCTTCAGGGAACTTATATATTGTAATACACATTGAAAAGCATTGAAAGAAGTATCTACTGTAGAAACAGTAACTATAATTTAAAAAGAAAAATATGAGTTTGGGGATATGAGGATATGGCTCAGAGGCAGCACTAACTTGTCAGTGCCTAGCACATGCAAGCCCCTGGGCTCCATCCTCAGCACCAAAAAAGAAAAAGGAAGGAAAAAAAGAGAGAGCGAGATAAAGGGGGGGGGGTGTTATGCACAATTTCATCATCAAATCATTTTTCCTATATACTTTATAAAACACTTTTACATTTTTAATAATTTGATCATTATTATTATAGGTTAGATAAAATTTTGTATTCTTTTTCATTGGTGATCATATCATTATAATTCCTTGTTGTATATACACTTTATTATAATTCTAAATGGCGATTTGCTATGCCAGTTAAGTCAATTAACTACAACTTAATAGCCCTCTGTCACTGGACATTGATGATTCACATCTTTCATTACTAGGACTGGCGTACAGTGGAGTGTTGCCTGATACAGGTCACCCACAGTAATCTAACCTCCACTTCCATCTTTCCATTGGGAGGGCTCTGGCCAAGATAAGCAATTGTCCTCTATCTACTTAATGAATATTTTCAATTCTTATCTTAATTAACTTCCTCAAGAGTTCCATGTTGTTGGCTATTCTCCTCTTCCTAAAATGTATTCTTCTCTGGGCTTTTTGAACACTTTTTCTAGAGAAGGTTTTTTTCTGAACTTTAGACTCCCTGAAGTACACCCTAAATATTGGCATTCCATGGATAGGACCTGTCCTGATCCTCTCATGCCCCAAAGTACATTGGTTCTCTGAATAGGCTCATCCCCTCCCATGACATCACTTTGCTCGTGCATTGATGAGTACCATATCTCTCTACTCAAATACTCATTAATACCTCATGTAGTAGACACTTTATAAATATTTGTTAAATTACTAAACATCCACCTGCATGACCCATAGCCCTTCCTTAAGCCCCTCCCAAGATCTCTTCCCACTCTGTGTTCTCTATTTTGGTCAAAGGCATCGTCATCTACTTAAGTAAGCCAGTAGAAACCTGAGAGTCACCCTAGGCTTACTTCCCTCTTGTCTCCCAGTATCTAATCAGGCAGGCATCTAGCCTGCTGATCCACTTCCTTAGTTTCTCTCGAATCTGGCTTGCTTTTGTCTATTGCTGCCTAATCTCCTAGCCACATCATCTCTTACATGCATTCCCACAAAAATGCAGTTTTTGCTGATCAGTATTCTTACTGACACCCATCACTCCCAACTGCCAAATCAATCTTCCAAGAAGCTGGCAGAGAGCTCCGTATAAAATGCCAATTGAATCCCACTTTGATGAGAACACAGCCTCTGCTTGCCTGGGCAGCCTCACCTCCTGGCACCTCAAGAGAAAGCATCTTCATTCCTCATTCCTCCATGTGTTGGTTACTGCTCTCACTTGGACAGCTGTCAATCCATCATTGTCTCACAAGCTCATTCCCACCTCTCCTTTAGAATTATAAGCAACGCTGTCTCTGGAAAGCGTTTCCTCAATCCCATTTTCCCATCTCAGTAGGGGTGAGGAGCCCCTCCAGAGAGCCTTTAGATCACCCAGAGCCTACCAGGAGTGTCAGTCAGTACTTATTCACTTGCTGACTGTCTACTGCCATAGACTCCCTGAAGCAGGGGTTGACAGTAGTGCTCAGTAGGTACTTGTTGTATAGAAGTTCTTTGGATAAATATTACAGGAGTGGGTTTTAAAATGTGTAATCCCACATTGTACAACTATGGACTAATAAATTGCTTTTCCAAAGAGCTGCATAGAGTCATACTGCCATTGGCAAAACCAATGTTAACAATTCAAACAAGTTTTCCAACAATCATTTTTTGAATGCTTACTGTCCTATGATGTACCAGAAGAATGGTATTCTAGCATATAAATGTCATCATTTGGAGTAGTAGTGTCTGTGGTGATGGAAATAGTCTGTATCTGCACTGTCCAATACGTAGTTGGACATTGTGGCTATTTTTTTTTTCCAGTGCTGTGGATTAAACCCAGGGCCTTGAGCATGCTAGGCAAGTGCTATACTACTGAGCTACATCCCCACCCCACATGGGCTACTGAGCACTTGAAATGTGATTAATATGACTCAGAAGCTGAATTTTTCATTTCCTTTAATTTTAGTTAATTTAAACTGAAATGTAAATACTGGCAGGTGGCAAGTGCTCATCATAATGGACAACCCAACTCTAGAGAGAAAAAGGGACTCATTCAGCAGATGTAATTGCTACATTCTGGATCTTGTCTACCGTTTTAAATGCCAGTGATATAAACTCACATCACTAAGGTGTGACCAGTTCACAAGTGCTATCATTATTCTAGTAAGTCAGCACCACCTAATTTGGGAACCATTAAAAAAAAAAAGTTGCTTAGATCAGTAGAGTAACATCTCACATCAGGAATACAACCAAAATGTCTCAGTAGGGAGACTTGAGTTAAAGTGGGAAATGTTACTCACAGTACATTTATCCAAAGGCATGCACATAGCTACTCTAAAGGAGGCCAGAAGCATAACACTTTCAGAGAGGCATCTGCTGGACTTGTTTTTCCACATAAACTGCTAAACTTGTTTTGATTAGACAGGAAGTGAAACAACTTTTCAGAGAAGGAGCCCAGCATCTGGATCTTGTCAGGGGGCGGGGTATCCCACCAAACCTATTACCTTTTACTTTCTACTTGTGAGTTTAGGTAGGTCGCATTTTGCTTTTCAGTTTAAGGGAAGAGCAGTATGGGCAACACATTTCCAACTTGTACCTTTAGATTTCAAACCCCAAATTTTACACACACAGATTATATATATTTAACCAGTGTAGTTTTGATTCTCCAAATAATTTATATGCTCCTAAAATACTTTCATTTAAATTGCACAATTCTTTGCACATCGGGGACTCTGAAACGAATAAACATACGGTGTTGAATTCGAGGAATCCTGCCGGATAAGCTTTGTGACCTACTACTGTAGTTTTTTATAAGCTGAAGACGACGGGGGAGAGATTTCAATCTCTTTATTCGATTTTTTGGCGATGTGCCAAAAGGATAACCTGGCGTACATTGTCCCTAAGAGTCCTGTTTTAATATTTAGTATGAGCCTCGCATACCCTCAGGATTTGGATAAACAGTTGTTGAGCTGAGAAATTTGGGGAGACCGACTATGTATTGCTGGCCTGGCAGGCCCGAAGACAAGACGGAAACCTTTCGGGGTTTTCCACCTCTTACCAGCGGAAGAGAACTGGAGCGCTGCCTTTGTGAGGCCAGTCCTCTCCAAAAAGCGTTCCTACAGAAGGTCCATGCGACCTTACCGGGAAATACCTGCGGACATACAGGCGGGCGCCGCAGGCTCTTCCCAATCACGCCAACTTGTAGCGCTTCCCGGGCGCGCGCGCTGGGACCGGACCTGCCGGCTCCAGTGCACGCCGCGGAGCGAACCATCGGGCCAACCCCAAGGGGGTACAAGCGGGACTGCGACGGGATGGTCAGGCCTCGGAACTCTTCGCCGCCGCTGCCGGTCCCTTGCGACCCGGGCTAGGAGTTATAAGTGACAAGGCCTGTCGCGGGGGCCTCGAGGACGCTGCGTAGGAGAGCTCTCCCCCTGCCCGGTGCAAGAGTGGTAGCGGCCCATTTGAGGGTTTCCCGGGCTCGCGGCCGGCGCAAAGGCTTAGTGGTTTGGCTGGGGCGGGCCGCCGCCGCCGGAGGAGGGACAAAGGGGTGGGTCCCCGTGGTCTGCACCCAGGCGGCCCTGGGCTGCAGGTCGGAGGACTGACCAGCGGCCAGGAGGAGAAGCGGAACCCAGAATTGCGCCCACGCTGGACCTGCGCCGAGATGCCAGTGCGAGGAGACCGCGGGTTTCCACCCCGGCGGGAGCTGTCAGGTTGGCTGCGTGTAAGTCCTCTCTTGAGCTGCTCAGTCCGGAGAGGGGTCGCGAGTGAGAGCCGGGGAGCGCGTGGTGGGCTCTACTCAAGGGTTTCTCTGAAGTTGTTCCCTTTGCGCTGGAGAAAGCTGGAATTCTCCCACCCGGACGTGGAGCGCAGGGAAGTGCAGATTTTGCCGGACCGAGCTGTGACTCGTAGTCTCCGGGGACCCAGGATCCTTTACTCTCTAAAGTCACTTGGGTTTGAGATTAAGTCGCAGCTAGAGGAAATGCCTTGAACCCAGTGTTCTGGGTTTCGGCAGCTTGTGCCTGTTGTCTCCTCTTTTCCTGTGTTTTCTGCTCAGTTTCAAGGCACAGTGTACTTAATGCAAAGTTGCAAGTATGGGTACATGAGAGGAGCTGACAACTCGCTGGGGACCAAACTCCTCATTTTCCTTTTTAACCAGCTGCCAGCACATTACAAGTAAAAGTTATTTTCAGTCGGAAATGAAGATGGGGTTTGGAAGAAGCCACAACAAGGGAGTGATGAATGCTTCGTACTCGTATTATCTTACCTGTCACCAGTTCCTTTATTTTATGTCTTCATTTGTCAAGTTTTTGCTTTCACACAGTAGTTTAAGTTATAAATAATCAGGGATTTTAACTAAGGGATTTAACTTTCTTGAAATGTGGACGAACTTGACGGACTTGGGAGTGAATACTCCAGCGCTTAGTAATGGAATACAGCCTCCCACCTCTATTTTAGCTTCAGTTCTCAGGCAAAGCTGCTTCCCTGGCAGCTGAGTAATAATGATTGTGGTTTCCCTGAAGTTCCTAGCAGAGAGTTATTCCCTCATAGAAACTGCACTCCTTCCCTCAGCCAGGGAATCCCAGTGGGAGGAGAGAGGCCCATTTCTTCAGCTCTCTAGGTGGTCTGTGCTGGGAGTGCTGTCAGTCCCTTAGGAAGAGGTGATCCGCTGATATCCAAGTTATTCCTGGGGTACATTGTAGGTAATGTGTGTCAAACACACCTGGGAAGGATATCGTTTAAAGTGAGAAATTAGTAGTAATAATTGCATTTGTAGCAAAGTGTTATTAATATACTGGCATAAGCTTACAAAGTAAGTTTGCACACACAGTTCCACTTCAGTATGGTGAATACAAAATGGGTCAGAGGTACATGCCTGTACCACACAGATTTGTTGGGCATGCATGCAGATAGTGAAGAGTCCAATGAGTGCCATTTAGAAATATGGACATGGAGCTGTGTTCTCCTTTGTGGGGGAGACAGGATTAAGAGAGGTGCCGTTTACCAAGGCAAAAGTGGCTTTTGAGATGTTTCTTGAGACTTTTCAGAGCTACTTGCAAAGTTTGATGAAGTTGTTTTTTTTTTTTTTTTTTTTTTTTTTGGTACCAGGGATTGAATCCCAGGGTCACTTAACCACTGAGCCACATCCCGAGCCCTTTTTATATTCTGTTTTGAGACAGGGTCTCACAGAGTTGCATAGGCCTCACTCAGTTGCTGAGGCTGGCTTTGAACTCATAATCCTCCTGCCAGCAGCCTTTTGAGCCAATGGGATTACAGGTGTGTGTGCCACCATTCCTGGCCATATTTTTTTTTTTTTTACCCCTGAAATGCTGCTGCAATTTTTCTTTTTTCCTTTTTTTTTTTCTTCTGGTACTGGGAATTAAATCCAGCGGTACTCCACCACTGAGCTACATTCCCTGTCTTTTCTATCTTTTATTCTGAGACAGGGTCCTCCTAAGTTCCCCAGACTGGCCTTGAACTTGGAATCTTCCTGCTTCAGTCTCCACAGTAGCTGAGATTACAGGTGGGCACCAATGCACCCAGTTCGAGTACATTTTTGAAGCTACATCCCCAGCCAAGTGCAGTAACTTTTTCATTACCATTCTGCTAATTCTTAATGAGTATCTACTTACTGCTGGTTACAAAGTTGAATAAGACTTGATTTTTGCCTTCAAGGTCTGTGGTCCTAAATGTTTTAGACTCTGATCTCTCTCTCTGTTAGGATTCCTGAGGCTGAGGGAGGGAATATGTAAGATACAGATGCATACTCTGCAGTTCAGAAATGTGACAAAGGATAAGATTGTGTACTGTGCATGCCCTTCAGGGATTCTTGCTGGGAGGAAAGGGCATTGGAAGGACACCTCCCAACGTGAGCCACTGTAGAAAATGGAGTTAGTAATGCCTCCACCTCAGGCAAAGTAAGGACTGAATGAAATGATGCAGAGTGTGTTGGCATGGAGTGAGTGGGTGCTAAGTAAAGGGTAGCCAGTCATAGGAACCAAAACAGGTGCCAAAACCTTTTTAAGTGTGGGGTGTTAAGTGCAGGGTTTTGGGTGGGTAAGGGAGATGAGATCTAGAAGTACAGGAGTAGTTGCCAAAGGAAAAAAAAAACAAGAAAGGATTTCACACTGTTTTGAAAGGCTTCAAATACCAGTAACAGAACTTTGGGAGGGGTAGTCATAGAAGTACCTAAAGGCTTGACTTTCCCAACAAACAAGTGAGCGACTTAATTTCCCAGTAAATATTCCACCCCACCCTCTAATAGTAAATATTACTATTTTAAGTGATCCATAGACTTAAGACCAAATGAATTTTTACATCATCCTCTGGGGAATTCCATTTGCAATGACTTCTGCCCATATTTATTTAACTTTTTTTTTTTTTTGGTACTGGGGATTGAACTCAGGGGCACTCGACCACTGAGCCACATCCCCAGCCCTATTTTGTGTTTTATGTAGAGACAGGGTCTCACTGAGTTGCTTAGCGCCTCGCCATTGCTGAGGCTGGCTTTGAACTCGCGATTCTCCTGTCTCAGCCTTCCTAAGTGCTGGGATTACAGGCTTGAGCCA
>CM053399.1:121792810-121839779 GCA_028644305.1 Xerus rutilus | reverse complement strand
TTTATTTTTATGTGGTATTGAGGATTGAACCCAGTGCCTCACGCATGCAAGGCAAGCGCTTTACCACTGAGCTACAATCCCAGCCCTTTATGTAACTTTTTTTGTTTTTTTTTTTTTTTGGTACTGGGGATTGAACTCAGGGGTACTCGACCACTGAGCCACATCCCCAGCCCTATTTTGTGTTTTATGTAGAGACAGGATCTCACTGAGTTGCTTAGCGCCTCGCCGTTGCTGAGGCTGGCTTTGAACTCGCGATTCTCCTGTCTCAGCCTCCCTAAGTGCTGGGATTACAGGCTTGAGCCACCGCGCCCGGCTACCTTTATGTAACTTTTGATCTAATTTTTTGCACATGGACAGGGTCACAGCCAATCATTTATCTTCAGTGTAAGAACTATTTGAATATGTCTGAATGCAAGGGAGCCAATGGAATCCATTAACTTTTGAGCTTATCAAGAATTTCTCTCCTTAGAAGGCTGTCTTTTTAGGAGACAGATAACCTGAAATTAGGTGGGGCCTAATTTACACACTTTAGTATGCACTTTAGTCCTGCATACAATACTAGTTCTGTAGTTTGAAAAGCCCATACAGATTTGGTTGGGGAGTGGCATGAGACGTGGGTGGTGCACAGTGTGGAGTTAGGTAGGGTTAGTAATCACCAAACTTTCAAGATACTTCTACCAAGAATATGAGTCATTAGGGAATTCCTTTCCTGATGCTGAAAACAAATCCCATTAAGCAGTTGTGGCTACAGATTAATTTATCTAGATTGAGAGCTGACTCAGTAAAATACATCATTGATTAAAAGCAATAGTCAGCGATCCAAGCCGGGGCGGTGGCGCAAGCTTGTAATCCCAGCATTTAGGGAGGGTGAGACAGGAGAATTGAGAGTTCAAAGCCAGCCTCAGCAATGGCGAGGCGCTAAGCAACTCAGTGAGACCCTGTCTCTACATAAAACACAAAATAGGGCTGAGGATGTGGCTCAGTGGTCGAGTGCCCCTGAGTTCAATCTCCAGTACCAAAAAAAAAAAAAAAGTCAGCGATCTGAAAACTGCTGGCCAGGATGGCCTGGAATAAGCCAGCTTTGGTGTTTGGGAATATGGGAATGTTTGAGGATGTGATGGCACCAGACATGAGTGGAGGGAAGCAAAATTATCCTGAGAATTTACTGAGTTAGTCTGTCAATTGTAAATCCAAGGATCAAGGCCAGAAACAGACTCAGAGTTCAGATTTTACCCCCATTTGGTGGACTAAACAGCAATGTTTGCATGAACTTTGTTAAGGTTAAAAAACTGTTTAGGGCCCATTTCACCCTTACAGGAATTTTTGTGATGACATGCTTATAGCAGAAGCCAATATAGCTAACACATTTATAGGGATCTAAGGTGGCATTACTATTTAACTTTTAAATAAGACTACATAATAGCAGTGGGAAGAAGTTTTCAGGCACACAATCCCATTGTTTAATATTACAATAGCTAGTTCCAGTTTTGTATGGTACCTTGGAAAGCAGTCACTTGAGATTGTAGGCTGCCTGCATTGTTGGGTAAAAGGCAGAGTTCTGAGTTGGAAAGGGCCTGCTTCCATTTTTTCTACTTGATTAAGAGAGACACAATGACTGCTAGAGCCCTTGGAGGTCCTGCCTAGGCTTGAGCAATGAATGGCAGCCCATACTGGGGAATGTTTGTTTTTGCAGTGCTGGGGATTGAACTCAGGGCCTCAAACTCCTTGTTGCATAGGAACTGTTGCACTGTACGACTCAGCCACACCTGCAGCCCCCTATTTTTTTTTTAAAGGTACTAGGGTCTCCATCATCCTGGCTATTGCACCTAAGCCTCATCCTCATGGGTAACCTATGAACTTAGGAGAAAGACTAAAGACTGTTAACTTCTCCAAATACCTGACCATTTAATTAAGCATTTTCTCTCCCTTTTTTGCTGTTCTCTAAGCAGTGTTTTATGAAGTCTGGTATACACAGGCTTGCAGGTGGTACTGTGGGGACATTATATTTTTCAATTCTTAGGCATGAATATTGTATGTCAGGAGTGAAAACCTGAAGCCAGGCACCAAACCCATTTATTTTATGGCTAGATTCCTGAGTTGCTTAGAATGAGCTAAAAATAAGTATTAAGTAAAACAGTGAGTTTGTTTTAAGAAAAACTGTAAACTGTGAGGATGAGTGGTATGAAGTATAAAACAAAACTGAAGTGATGCTTGACATCTGCGATTTGGGTAATGCTAATTAAGAGAGGGGTGTATCATTTAGTTCTGGAGAGCTCTAAGTATACCTTGACCATACCTTCAGGAATGTCAGACATAATGGTCCAGAAAAGCCAGGAAGTTTGAAGGTGATGAACTTGGTTTTAAACATGTGCATATTAAAAACTGTGCTAATTTCAGGAATTTTTATTTGTACAATTTTTAAATTTATTTTTCAGTACTTACTAGATGAGTAGTACTTCACCACCAAGCAACACACCCAGCTAATTTTTGTTTATTTTTGGGGGTGCTGGAGATTAATCCCAGGGGTCCTGTACCACTGAGCTATATCCCTAATCCTTTTTTATTTTTTATTTTGAGACAGGGTCTCGCTGAATTGCCCAGGCTGATCTTGAACCTGTGATCTTCCTATTTCCTGAGTGGCAGGGATTACAGGTGTGCACTATCATGCCTGACTTGGTTTTTATTTTTATTTTTATTTTTTGGCACTGGGGATTGAACTCAGGGGTACTCGACCACTGAGCCATCTCCTCAGCCCTATATTGTGTTTTATATAGAGACAGGGTCTCACTGAGTTGCTTAGCGCCTAGCCATTGCTGAGGCTGGCTTTGAACTTGCGATTCTCCTGTCTCAGCCTCCCAAGGTGCTGAGAACACAGGCATGTGCCACCACGCCCGGCTTGGTTTTTATTTTTTGATGGAGCTAACGTTGATCTGTAAAAGAGGCTTTTAGCAAAGATTGTTATAGAACTGGAAATCCTGACGTAGAAAACAATTCTGATTTGACCTAAAAAAAAAAAAAAAGACCAGTTGAGATGCATACTGATGTTAGATGTGTAAAACAAGACAACACTATTTTAATCACCAAAATCTCTACTAGTGTGCTTGCACCCACCCTTTATGAGAAATTCTGAGCCTTCAGGTAGTAGCTTCTATTTGAGTCATTTTATGTGTGTATGTATTTATTTTGGTACTGGGGCTTGGACCCAGGGGAACTTACCATTGAACCACATCCCCAGGCCTTTTTATATATATATTTTTTGGTACCAAGGATTGAGCTCAGGTACTCAACCACTGAGCCACATCCGCAGCCCTATTTTGTGTTTTATGTAGAGACAGGGTCTCACTGAGTTGCTTAGTGCCTCACCGTTGCTGAGGCTTCCTTTGAACTCACGATTCTCCTGTCTCAGCCTCCCAAAGTGTTGGGATTACAAGCATGAGCCACTGCGCCTGGCTCTTTTTATATTTTATTTAGAGACAGAGTCTAGCTAAGTTGCTTAGGGCCTCACTGAGTTGCTGAGGCTGGCTTTGTACTTGTGATCCTCCTGCCTCAGCCCCTTGAGCTGTTGGGGTTACAGGTGTGTGCAAATACACACAGCTTGAGTCATTTGTCAGATCAGTACAGATATTTGTTTAGTGTTCCTGAAGCATGGTTAAAGCTTTATCAGATGTTTAACCGTAAAAACATAATGCAGCTTTCTTCAACACTTGCATGCGTTGTGTATTACAGACCTGCTGGCTGCAGAAGATACATTGTGTTATAATGAATGTTTATTTTAACTTCCAGAAGAGCATTTAGCCTAACTAGAATATCTATAGATATGATTTCTACTTAGGTGTCTCTCCTCCTATATGTATTGGGTGGGGGCAGTAGTAATGGTAGCAGTGATAAAAATAGTCCTGATAGATCCTCTGTGAATAAATTTCCTTTTTTTTGGCAGGGGCAGTGCTGGGGTTGAAGCCAGTGCTGGGAATGTGCTAACAACAGGCCCTACTACTGAGCTACACTCTTAGCCCTATGAATAAAATATTCGTAGTTTCGGAAGCTGGACTGATTGACCAGAATATTTCAAATCATACCATTAATCATGGCCAAGGTGTTATGTTACATCCTTGAATATAATGTTTTCTAAATTTTATCCATGTATGTATGAGAATACAGACTTCAGAATCAATTAATATGGTAATATTTATTTCTATTGTAAACTTTTATCAACCATACAAAATATATGCATTATATTCATGGGGAAGGAATGGCATCAACTGTGAAAATTTTAATTTTCTATGCCTCATTTCATGGACACTCTATATTCGTATGGGACTAAATTTATGAATTAGTGACAAGTCAGAGGCTTTTGGAGGGACTTTTTGTAATCCATTGTGGAAGAATTATTGGGAGAATTGTACCTTTGGTAATAAATTATGATTAAAAACCACTTATATTTTTGCCATTATGGCACAGAAAAGCCTTGATAGAATTGGAGAACATTGCAGATACTTTAAATTTGTCCCTGGAGTTGAAGGGAAATAATACTTTCTAGTCATCAGTAGGAATTAGTGAACCATTCCAGAACATGTGCCTTTTAGGAGCATTGTTGTTCCCAGGAGGAAATAATGTTCCAGATGTAGCTATTTGTTTCCACTTGCTGAGAGCCATTCATTATCAAATTATTAAAGGAAGTTCTGTGGAGTTCTGCAGGTTAAGTGTCTGACTTTTTACCTTGCATGGATAGCTGTTCCTGAGAAACTCCACCACCTGGGTGGGTGGAGTTTCACCTGGGAAAATGAGGAGTCAATCACGTGTGCTTCTTGGCAAATGCCCCTGTCTCTAACCTTGCAAGACTGTTTCTAAATTTATCTGCAAGGCAGAATAAAATTATTTGAGGGAATGAATGAGCAAAACTAGCATTTCTGGTTTTGAAAAGAATGAATCATGGAGAAGGAACTTCCTGGTGAGCTGAGTTTCAGGAGCCTGCTTCCTCCCTTTCCCTTCTTCAGTCAGATGGAGTCAGTTGCTTTCTTGCCTGGGATTGGTTAGTGTGCAGTGTTTATTCTAGCCCTTATCAAGTCCTCTTCATGCCACCAGTCACTTCCCATTAGTGGTGAGCCCCTCCCAGGTCTGAGTCATCTTGGTAAAACCAGAGGCTGTCAGAGTCCAAACAAATAAGTAGTTAAGGACATTGACTTGATTTGGGAAAGCTTGTAGCATGAACTAGTATGAATCAAAGACTAATTGTGAGTTTAGAAGAGTGAATTCCTTACATTTATATAGTGAGTAGATGACAGTTTGTGAGCAAAACTCCTACCAAAAAATATTTATTTAGAGAACATTTTTGTAAAGGTATAGAAACAGTATTAGCTACACCATTAATTAGCTCGGTGACTTTAGCAAAGTCTGTGCTTAAACCCCAGTCTTCAGTTTGTTAGTTATATTTGATAGTTTATTATTTTATTTTATTTTTCTGGATACTGGGGATTGAACCAGGGGCACTTAACCACTAAGCCACATCCCCAATCCTTTCTATTAATTTAGTTTAATTTATTTAGTTACTGGGGTTTGAACCCAGGGGTGCTTAACCACTGAGTCACATCCCCAGTCTTTTTTACTTTTTATTTTGAGACAAGGTCTCACTAAGTTGCTTAGAGCCTCACTAAGTTGTTGAGGCTGGCCTCAAACTTGTGATCTTCCTGCCATAGCCTCCCCAGTTGCTGGAATTATAGGTGTGCACCACTAGGCCCAGTTGGTGACACTCTCTAAATTCTTTTGTGGTGCTTAAGATTCTGAGTGTTCTCAGAGCTTAGTGTAAAGCCTAGAGAACCTTCTGAAATTTTTCTGTTCTTAGAGTGCTTCCTTGTTCCTTCAACTATTTTTATGTTTGTTTCCTTTTAATTTTTTTTTCTTTAAAAAAGAAGTCCAATGGATTCTTTCTGAAAGGCATTAAAAAAAAAAGACAAACTGGGAACCCCGAAGTTTAGTTGTTTAGCTCAAGAAGTGATGAGATATAGTTGTTTAGCTCAAGAAGTGATGAGATACAACACAATAAATCTCACCATCATGTACATTCGCAAAACTGGGGTCCGAATTAGAATAAGACATATTTTATGCTTGTATAATTATGTCAGAATGGACTCTACTATCATGCAGAACTAAAAAGAACCAGTGCAGGGCGGGAAGGGGGGGAGAAGTGATGGAAAGATCTATTGTTTAGTTGCAGCTTAAATAACGTACTATCACATCTCAGCAGGATTATCTTCCTTACTCTGCAGCCCAGGCCAGCACCACAGCCATCTTACATAGCTGTTTTGAGAAACTTTCTCCATCCTCTTCCTCTCTATCCTTCCCAGTAAAAGCTGCATACTGGGGGTCTCCCACACCCCTTTCTTTTGCCCACAGAATTCTCAGGGACCACATTTTCTGTAGCAAGAACATGGAAGGGGAGGCAGGCCTGGAATTGGGAGCTCTTTCAGGATCTTCACAAACGGGCTGAAGTTCAGCCTCCTGTTCACCATCTTCAATCTCTGTTCACTGATTCCTGTGAAAGCACTTGCTGTCACTGAGTTTTGGCCTTACTTATCAGGCACATGTGAATTTTTCACTATAACTTGAGGCTGAGCACTTTGCCTTCTTGAGCTGCTCTGTTTAGTGTCTGGGTGAGTTTTAAGAGGGGAGAGAGATTTGTGGCATCTCAGACACTTGTTGAAATTTTCCAGAAATGGAACTGAAAACATTTGTGCTTTTCCTTCTGGTGTTATTGTTAGAGTCTAAAAACAGACAAGTGGTGACATATTGAAATGAAGAGGCCCTGAGTTCCTCTTGAACACTTTAGTGGCCACCTTCCTAGCAGAGCCTAAATGCAAATTTTGTTTAAAAAATTTTTTTGTAGGACTGAGGATTGAACCCAAAGCTTCACATGCCAGGCAAGTGCTCTACCTCTGAGTTACATTCCCAACAGTCCTCCTCATTAACATTTTTTTCACATTTTTTTATTGGTACATTATAGTTGTACATAATGGTTAGGTTTGTTGTTACATATTCATACATACAGACAATATAACAAGAGAGTTTGGCCATTATCACTCCCTAGCACGTCCCTGCTCCCTCTCATCTTTTGGTCCCTTTGCTGCCTTTGATTTTCATGAGAACCTCCCCACCCTCAACATACACTTTTCTTTTTTTTTGGTACCAGGGATTGAACTCAGGGATACTCCACCACTGAGCCACATCCCCAGCCCTATTTTGTGTTTTATTTAGAGACAGGGTCTCACTGAGTTGCTTAGTGCCTCACTGTTTCTGAGGCTGGCTTTGAACTTGTGATTCTCCTGTCTTAGCCTCCCAAAGTGCTGGGATTACAGGTGTGCACCACTGTGCCTGGCTTTTTCCCCCTTTTTCCTCTCTAGCTACTGAATTTGAGAGAAAATCATACATCCCTTGGCCTTCTGAGTTTGACTTACTTTGCTTAACAGAATGGTCTCCAGTTCTATCCATTTTCCTGCAAATTATATAATTTCATTTTTCTTTGTGGCTGAGTAAAACTCCATTGTGTATATATGCCACGTTTTCTTTATCCATTCATACAGATGGACACCTAGGCTGGTTCCATAGTTTGGCTGTTGTGAATTGTGCTGCTATAAACATAGGTATGCATGTATCACTGTAGTAAGATGACCTTACTTCTTCAGGATAAATACAGAGGAGTGGTAATTCCATGCCTAGTCTTTTGAGGAACCTCTATACTGATTTCCATAATGGTTGTATTGATTTACAGTCCTACCAACAGTGTAAAAAAGTGTTTCTTTTATCCATATGCTCTCCAGCACTGATTATTATTTGTAGTATTATTATTATTATTATTATTATTATTATTATTATTATTTAGTACTGAGGATTGAACCCAGGGGTGCTTAACCACTGTGCCACATCCCCAGTCCTTTTTATATTTTATTTAGAGACAGAGTCTCACTGAGTTGCTTAGGGCCTCATCAAGTTTCTGAGGCTGGCTTTGAACTCAGGATCCTCCTGCTTCAGTCCCCCTAGTTGCTGGGATTACAGGCTTACGCCACCATGCCTGGCTATTGTTTGTATTCTTGATGACTGCTATTCTGACTGGTCCTATTTATTCATTTATTCATTCATTCATTCATTCATTCATTCATTCATTCATTCATTTGTATCAGGGATTGAACCCAGGGGCACTTAACCACTGAGCCACATCCCAGCCCTTTTTATTTTTATTTTGAGACAAGATCTCACTGAATTGCTCAGGGCCTCACCAGGTTGCTGAGGTTGGCTTTGAACTCACAATCCTCATGCCGCAGCATCCCAAGTCATTGGGATTATAGGCTTGCACCATTTGTGCTCAGTACTGGCTTCAATTTTATCTTGAAACAGAGGCTAGGGTGGACCCCAACTTTCAATTCATTTGCCTTAGCCTCCCAAGTAGCTGGGATTATAGACATGAACCACCTTGCCTTACTTGTTTACTTACTTATTTCTTTAGTGCTGGGGATGGAACCCAGGGCCTTATACATCCTAGGTACCTGCTCTGCCACTGAGTTAACATTTCTATCCCTAAATGCAAATTTTAGTCAAAGGTTCAGGAGAAATATTCAGTCTACTTACACTAGTTAAATGCATAGTTTGACAGATGTCTCTGGAAAGTGGAGGGTCAGGAAAGGGCAGAAGAGGTAGATAGAATTTACTAAGAGCTGGAAGGTAAAAAACAAATGGGGGGCTGGGGTTATGGTGCAGTGGTAGCGCGCTCGCCTAGCACGCGTGAGGCACTGGGTTCGATCCTCAGCACCACACAAAAATAAAATAAAGATATTCTGTCCACCTACAACTGAAAAAATAAATATTTAAAAAAACAAAAAACAAAACAAAACAAAAAAAACAACAAATGGGTCTGAAATGTTTCCATAGAGAGTTTTTTTTCCCTCAGATAAACAGTAGCATCCAGGATCTGTCTTCCAAACCATCCTTACTCAGAGTGACACATTTTCTGTTACCATTTTTATGGTATTTTATTGAAGTGTAGTGTAAATTCAGATTTATATTTCAATCTCAAGTGGAGAACTTGATGAATTATTTTTGTTTTGCGTTCTGCTTTTTTTGGTGTCAAAACTCAGGAGTTTTTTGTGGTCGAAAGCAAATGAAAGTGAATACAAAAAGAGAAGAAAATGGAGACAGACTTCAACATTTCAGTGACACTGATCTGTTGGAGGGGTACATTTTCAAAGGCAAAATGGTAGCAGGCTACAACAAATGTTGTAGTTTTATAGGGTTTAGCAAGGCCAAGTCATGGGAGGAGTTGGTCAGTTACTTTTGGTGGGCAGGGGGATTTTGGTAGATAGAGTAGATTGCAACAGGTCAGATTCCTGAGCTCCCTTTTTGTAAGTCTCCATTTCCTTCATTCCAGACTCTAAAAGGGGTATTATGATTTGGGGCAGTGTCATCATATCTGGCTACTTCTTGCTGAGAAGGGACATTGCTGGGACATTTTCTAGAGTCTGAAGGAAGAACATAGCTTTTACATGTTCTTGGGTGGTGGCCCTGGAGATGGCAGGGACACATTATGTTAGAAACCTCTGGAAAAAATTAATGAAACATGGAAAAGGGAAAGAAATAAGATAATCAGGAGAATGGGGATCATAATGGGCCAAATCCATGTTAGGAGTTCTCTCCACCATTCAGGGGAGGAGGAGATGTTTGCTAGATTAGCAGCTTATTCCTTTAGCTTTCTCATCTTATCCCTTACTATTCCTGACTTATTAACATAGAAGCAACATTCTTCCCTGAGGAAGAAGAGGCTACCTTATTCTGTAGTAAGGAGATCTAGGTCCCAACAATTTTGCAGGATGACAGATGCCAGGGAATCCAGTTGATTTTGTAAAGTCAAGTACTGAATTGGTGACCTATTGGATATCTTCAATAGCCCATTCTGACAACTTGTTATAGTAGTGAATAGAGGTTTCTAATCTCACTGCTGCTGTGTCAATCCTGGCAGATATCTCTAGCCCTATGAGTAAGGGAATAAACTGAAGGGCTCTCTTGTGTCTGGTATGTGCTGTTATGAGGATGGGCAAACTTTGCTTATTAGGTAAAACATCAATTTGAGGAGTAAGAAGACCAAGGTACAGATGCCAGTCCAATTTTTGGTAGGCAGGGATAAATATGAGCCCTGCAAAGGAAAAATGCCTCAGAGTTTGGGAGACACCAGGGCTGTGGAGCAACACAAGTGTACATCTTAAATTCCATTAAAAGAGCTATTGTGGGCTGGGATTGTGGCTCAGTGGTAGAGCGCTTGCCTTGCAGGCGTGAAGCACTGGGTTCGATCCTCAGCACCACATAAAAATAAATAAAGATATTGTGTCCATCTACAACTAAAAAAAAAAAAAAAAAAAAAGAGCTATTGTGGGGAGGCTGGGATTGTAGCTGAGTGGTAGAGTGCTTGCCTCGCATGCGTGAGGCCCTGGGTTCGATCCTCAGCACCACATACAAAGCAATAAAATAAAGACATTGTGTCCATCTACAACTAAAAAAAAAAAAAAAAAAGAGCTATTGTCGTTTCTTTTAAATGCCCACGTATGGCTGTACTTTGGTTGTAACTGTTTTTCCTAGGTATTTAAGACCAAGCTGGTCAAATTGACCTTGTTCCCTCAGGGGTCACTCTTAGGAACTTGAGAGCAGCTTCTGAGCTTCATTAGTGCCATCATCTTTTCTGTCCCTTAGGTGATGGTCTATTATCTCAAATTAACTTAAGTTGTTGTATTAGAAGTTACACTTCTGCAAGGCACTAGCAAATAACAATAAAGGATTATGAGCAAAGTACAAAATGAAATTAACAAGAGCAAAAACATTTAGTTTGTATAATAACTATTAACCTACAAACATAATTCTTATAATACCAAACCTTTAAACTGTAGTTTGAAGAACACTAGCTTGGTAAAATGTTCTTTGAAACCTTATACTTTCTTTTTTTTTTTTTTTTTTTAAATATTTTTTTAGTTGTTGATGGACACAATGTCTTTATTTTATTGCTTTGTATGTGGTGCTGAGGATCGAACCCAGGGCCTCACGCATGCGAGGCAAGCGCTCTACCACTGAGCTACAATCCCAGCCCCGAAACCTTATACTTTCAAGACATATATGCTTGGAAACTATGGCAAAGAAACCAATAACAGTCCCTTGAACACACTGATGTTCTTATGTTAACCAACTTTAGCTTTCAAAGAAAAGTTCAGAATCTGTAATGTAGTGTAATACTCTAAAATAACAGTTGTTGTTTTAACCAGAGTTGTACAAACCCTGATTCCTTTAAGACTAGTTTCTCTAAATAGTAAAACTTAACAGACACAAGATGTGACGTTAAATCTGACTTACTCTTTTTTAACTATAAGGTACAAGATATCAGAGAAGTGTAGTTAACAGTACTAAGCTATTTCTTTCCTGTTGAAGAAAAATCCTAGAAACAATTGATACTACATTCTAGATATTTTATAGAAACCAACACTCTGTTAACGAACACTCTGTGTGACCACTTAGAAAAACTTGTGAGTAATTTCAAAGACATCTTTACTCTCATCTGTTTACATAATTTAAGTTGAACTTTTCTTTTCTTTTTTTTTTTGGTACCAGGGATTGAACTCAGGGGCACTCGACCACTGAGCCACATCTCGAGCCCTATTTTGTGTTTTATTTAGAGACAGGGTCTTAGCGCCTTGCCGTTGCTGAGGCTGGTTTTGAACTTGTGATTCTCCTGTCTCAGCCTCCCAAAGTGCTTGGATTATAGATATGCACCACCACATCCAGCTAATTTGAACTTTTTTAAGTCACATGAACTGAAATGTATTTGGATTCATTTGTCTTTTAATTTTTAATTTATGAGTGCTCATTTATCTAGATGCCAATTTTGATATCGTGAACATGATATATGTAACACAATACACCAGTGTGCACACATGCATAAAACGGACAGGAGACAAAGATCTTGTAGCTGTTTGTAGGTGGATCAGCACAGATAGGAAGCAATGATACAGATGTTTATTAATGATTTAAACTGTTAGAAATTAAAATGGAACTTATCAGACTTTCACATTACGACTTAAATACAGAGGCCTGTGCAGTTGGAAATGCTAGGTGTAAAGTGTAACAGCCATGGTGGACACTGAGATTCAGGTAACCACTTGTCCTTGATGGCTATCAGATTTATTCCCAACATCAACGTGTCTATGTCCTTTTTTTAGGATTTTACAAAAGGAGATTCTCCAATATATTTGAGAACTAACCCTTGAAAATTTGGCCTTTAAACAATGACAGAGTGTAAAAACTTCTATAGTTAGATAAAATAAGACTGATCAGAAAAATATTTTAATTTAGATTTACAGAATCAAATGTGAGTTTACCATAAAACCATGAGCTCAAAAATAGAAACAGACATTATAACTTTATGTACATATATGACTGCATGACCTATGTGATTGATTCTACATGTACAATCAGAAAAATGAGAAATTATACCCCATTTATGTATGATACATCAAAGTACATAAATGCATTCTACTGTCATGTTTAACTCATGAGAACAAATAAAATAGAATTAAAAAACAAAACAAAACAGGAATTCTAAAAATAAATGGCATGGCCATAATTAAAGGAGCATGCAGAACATCTTTATCATATCAGAGTGCACTTTTGGCTCAGATTAGAGTCAGTTTAGATAATGAAAGAATGAGAGAGCCCTGAAATTCTTATGTAAAGATTCTAAAGGTAAAGAAGACTTGTATATAGATCATTCCATCTTTCCTCCCTGTGCTCTAGTGTTTAGGCAGGAACTTGTTAAGAAAGCATCATTGTAGACTGTTAAGAGGAGATAAGGTAGCCAGCTATTTAGGTCCCACAAGTGGCTTAGATTTAAAAGTGACACTTTTTTTCCGCTTTTAGTCTCAAACTGGTTTTGGACAATCAGGTCTGCAAGCCTTGGAGAGAGAGAGATCTGGCAGAAGCTAAGAAGTAAGGGAAGCTGCTGTTTTGAGCTTGAGAGGCAAAACCTCATACATAAGGCATTTTAACCATTTTATCTTTTGTAAAATCAGTCTCTAAAGGTGTGGTCCTATAGTTTGTTTCCTTTAGAGACCTTTTTCACTTCCCCCCGTTGGTAATCAGGCCAGACTGACTGTGAAAAATTATTAGGCATCTCCTTCATCTCAGCTGTGATTAGGTCATCCCCTACTTTTGAGGATAAGCCTCCCCTCTGAACAACAACAACAACAAACCAAATGAAAGAAAACAGAACATGGGCATCTGTGTCGAGAAATGTTTCTCTTTGGCTAGGGAATATCGCCCCAATCCCAGAGCCTCTAGGGTTCAGCAGTTTCTGCCTTTCCTTCCATGACCTCTGGCTGGGACTTCATTCAGAATGGAGGATACTAATTAACTTCTTTTTTGCTTTTTTTTGGTACTGGAGATTGAACTCAAGGGTACTTGACCACTGAGCCACATACCTAGACCTATTTTGTGTTTTATTTAGAGACAGGGTCTCACTTAGCACCTCACTTTTGCTAAGACTGGCTTTGAACTTGAAATCCTTCTGTCTTAGCCTCTCGAGCCACTACAGGCGTTTGCCACTGCACCTAGTGGTAGTCTATTTTTAAAGCTGTAGAGCTCTCTTGAGGATCTGTCATAATGGATCCCTGTTTAAGAGGCAGACAGTGTGGACATAATTGGGATTTGAAGCATTTCTGAAGAGGGAGAAATTACTTGGCTCACGCTCTGGGGATTAATGAGTCACCTCTTTCCCAAAGACCTCAGATCAGACCAAGACTTCATCTTAGGATCCAAGATTCATTGGGTGATGGTACCCTCTACCATCCGGCCAAGTCAGTCAGAAACAGAGACAGGTAGTGGTCAATATTTGGTACCCCTGAGAGCTGTCAGGGTCAGATTTGGGACATGAGACTTTCATGTAGCACCAGGGAGTGGCCTCAGCCAGCTGTCTTCATGTGTCTCAAGCTTTCCTCTGTCGCACACACCAAATTTCTCCCACAGAAAAGGAACTGAAGCAAGTCAGGACCAACATTCCCAACACCTAGGTGAAGGGGTGTCCAGTCCATTTGTTGACTTTTGACTGATAGCAGAATGACATCAGACTTTCAAGTCTCTGCTGTCATGGCACTCTAGGTCACCTTAGCCCATGCTGATCAGTTTTAATCGGATTCCTAACCATTCTTACAGGTTTTATGGCTAGGAGAACTATCTTTATATCCTAGAGTTTCAGGATTTGGTCACAAAAGTCTCCTCCTTCAGGGAAACTTGGGTTCTTTTGATCAGCATTATCTTGGGCCTGCATTTCTCCTACAGTGAACAGGCAGTTTGCTAAAGAATGTGACATATCCTGTCCACAGAGGCCAGGCAGAGCTGCAGGTAAATTGCTTCTTGGAAAGAAAGCATGTGGAGTCAGCATAGGTTGCCCATTTGATAGAATTATTATATACAACATTTAGTTTTTATAATGTCACAGATGTCCTCATGAGCTGTAGTTAAGATGTCTAATGCCATTTGATTTTTGCAAAATGCCTTTCTTTTGGCATTTCTCTGTGTTTAGTAGAGATCCCTTTGTGTCTGTTAGGGCTTCCTTGAAGTTAGTTAGAACTTTTATGTGCCATGTTACATCTTTTAGACCAATATAAGGGATAATAGTGGGGCTAGATAATCATACTAGCAAACACAGAACAGATCAAGCCCACCTATGTAGGAGATTAGGAAGATTTATAGGTCTCATATTGCCTCAGAAAATAGCTTGTGACTCTGACATTCTTTTTTGATAGTTATCAGGCACTCCCTTCTATGAAACTTTCTTTTATAGCCTTCAGCTTTACTTACTTTTGATGAGGGTTCATCTACTATTTCCAAGGCAGTAAGTAAAGAAGAGGGCTGCAGGTTAGGACCTGATCTAAGGGACTTATGGAATGGGGAGTTAGGAAGAATTAATTGTAGAACAGAGCAAGGGTAACATAATGAAGGCCGTGAACGGAGGTTAAAAAAAAAAGCTTGGAGGTGAACTTCAGGCCATTTGCCATTTTGTTGGAAGAAATTGACTAAGTCTTGGAGGATTTTCGGGTCAAAAGTCCTGAATTCTGAATTTGGGCCATTGACTTAGGTCGTCTAATTTAGATTGTGGCCAGATCTGGGTACTCAGCCTAATAAGGCATTTGCTTTTGAGGTCAGATTGGAGGTGGAGGATTTTTGAAATATTTAACAAGACAATCTAAGGGGGAGTCCTGTGAGATGGACTGGTTAGCCCTCATGTTGGAAAGGTTTGACTGGGGTGATGGTCGAGATCAAAGTGTTCCTTGATGTCTCTCATCACTGGACAGAGTTCCACTGAAGAATGAGAAGGTATCCCTTTCTACAATCCCAATGGAGGAGGACCCTCAAAGTCTGGATGAGCCAAAAGGCCGAGGGTCTTGGTACCTCTGCAAGAGACCGGAAAGGGTCTTACCTGTCTGAAGAATGAGAAGGCAGGTGTTGTATGTTGGAACAAAATGGCAGAAAGTGGCCTCTGAACCAGAGTTCTGAATACATAAGAGAAGGAAGGAATTGGAGCAGATAGGGTTAATATATATATATTTTTTTAGTTGTAGATGAATGCAATATCTTTATTTTATTTATTTATTTGTATGTGGTGCTGAGGATCGAATCCAGTGACTCACGCATGCGAGGCAAGCGCTCTACCACTGAGCCACAGCCCCAGCCCTGAGCAGATAGGGTTAGAAGGAGGATGCTTTAACACCAATAAAGGACCAGGTACAGGTCCTTGCTCCATCCATGTGGCAGGCAGCAAAAATCTAGCCCAGAATCGGGGTTGATTTTGGGTTGTGTACTGGCTGCTGTTGAGCTATAGTGGACTTGGAGAGTGCGAACGGCCTCCTTCTATCAGAGGAAAGAAGGAAAGTAATGGAAGGGAGATGAGAAGAGAAAAGATAGTAGAGGTTCATTAGGACAGGGAGGGGTAGAGAGCCCCAACCCTGTCCTGGGTTTTGGCACCAAATGAAAGTGAATACAAAAAGAAAAATAAATGGAGACAGACCTCAGCAGATCAGTGATGCTTTAGTAAGCAGCAGGGGGCACATTTTGAAGGGGAAAATGGCGACAGGCTAACAACAAGTTTTATAGGGTTTAGCAGGGCCAGGTCATGGGAGGAGTTGGTCAGTTACTGTTGATGGGTTTTTGGTGGGCAGGGGGATTTTGGCAGATAAGGGCAATAGCAACAGGTCAGATTCCTGAGCTCCCTTTTTCCCTGAGGGTTTTGTAAGTCTCCATTTCCTTCAGTGGTAAAATGCACATAGCAAAGCCACTATTTTAACCCCCCCCCTTTTTAATATTTTTTTTAGTTGTAGATGGACACAATATCTTTATTTATTTATTTTTATGTGGTGCTGAGGATCGAACCCAGTGCCTCATACATGCAAGGCAAGCACTTTATCACTGTTTTAACCCTTTTAAAGTGTGTAATTCAGTGGCACATTAGTATATTCACAGTGTTGTTCAGCCACCACCTCTACCCAGTTCGAGTTGGATGACATTTTATACAAATGTGTTTGTTTCCCTATGTGATTACCATCTACATCAAAAACTGAAACTTTCCATCATTCTAGAAGGTCTGTCTTGTCACTTGTATGGTTGTTACTACCCCCACCTATAGAGGAGCCTCTCTCTTGACCTCTCACCAGGGAATAGTTTTGCCTGACCTTGAGAGGGCCCATGTAAGTCAAATTGGCATTTAATGTCTGGCTGCTTTTGTTCAACCAAACCTCTGTGAAATTCATCCATGTTATTTTGTGAGATTCAGTAGTTCTTTTCTGTTCCATGGATATACATTGACCACACTTTATCTATTCTTCTAGTGGTGGATAGTTGGTTGTTTTCTTTTTTTTTTTTCCTTTGATATTCTGAGTAAAGCTGCTATGAAAGTTGCCTACATGTTGTTTTGTGAACCTATGCATCCATTTCTTTTGTGTAAATTCCAAGGAGTAGAATTCTTGTGTCATCCACAGGGATATGCTTAACTAACTTTCTGTAATTTTGAAGTCAGCCCTGGGTGTGCATTCTTTGGTCTTGCTCCTTGCTTCCCTGAAGTTAGGTAATTTACTTTTTTCTAATGTTCAGTTTTCCCAGATGTAAAATGGGCATTGCCTATCCAGGATTCAGTCAAGAAAACTCACATCATTCTAGTTATTTCTAGGAGAGAAAGACTCAGTGTAAAGGATTAAGTGCCTCCAAAACTGGAAAGGCTGTCAGATTAAAAACAAGGGTCCATTGCTGGTTTTCATATTTGTCCTACAGAGAGGAAGCTGCTGCCACCAGAAGCCAAGACCTTCCGAAAACCCTTCAGTTCTCTCAGCCTCCTCAGCCCTGAGGCAGTTGTATTAGCAGGGACCTTGGAGATGGCTCATTGGAAGTAGGAGGCTTCAGCCTCTGTTTTAAGTGTCAACAAACCAGCAGTGGCTGAAGCCTCCTCTGAGGTACACAATTTAATTTATTATTTGCATCATTATTGCTGAAGAACACAAGGCTACTGCAGTCACCAGAGTGACCTCTGTAAGGTGTGCTCAGAGCCCATCCTGTGACGTAGTCGCCTGTTGTAGTACGGGTGGCAGCTGGCAGAACTGACTGCATGTTGGGTGTTTCTCTGGAAGGGCCTCATTTCCTGCATCTACACTCTGTGATCTAAGTACTTTTCTATAGAAGTAAGCTTGAGAAGTTACAGCTTTTGGGCTGGGGTTGTGTCTTAGTGGTAGAGACCTTGCCTATCCTGGGGAAGGCTCTGGGTTTGATCACCCCACACCACAAAAAAAAAAAAGAAGAAGAAGAAGACGACGAAAGGAAATCACAGTTTTCAAGCCTACAATTTAATGTAGAAATGAAAGGCAACTTAATTGTAAGAACTGCTTTGACGTATGACTTTATGGAACATAATGAATTTTTTCTTTTTGAAGTCATTCTAATTTGGTAGTTTTTATAAAATGAAAAGTAGTATGTAAGTCTGGTTGAAAACTCCTCATATCTTTTACTTCTTTTGTCTTTGACAAATGAAATGGAAAGAGATTAGGTTCTTATCCCAGTTTGTGCCTCAGATCTCATGCTGACAGACTGCTCTGGTCCACCAAAACGTTTATTAATAGTGTCTGTCCTAAATATTTTGAGCTTATTTTATGAAATATGAGCTATAATGTATTGCCTTAAAGACATTTAAAAATCTTAAATCAGTTTTGGCATTGCTCTGTCACACATGGAAAGAACTGAGCTTTTCTTTACCTTAAAGTATCAGCGATCCCAACATTGCAAAAAACAAAACAAAACAAAACAAAAAAACCAGCGAATCTTCTCTTATTCAAATAATTTCACCTATAACTCTGACCTACTTTAACCTTGTGTTCATAACTGCTCTGAAGTGAGAAACTGTCTATGTAATTCATAGATTGACACATTAGACTTCCATAATACGACTTCTGAAGACTTGCATGGAAATTTGAAATGATAAGGGGAGCAGATTTCTAAGTGCAAAGACAAGCCTGACCAGAGACTTTATTTCATTCACTGGGTTAGCAGTTAGTGGCTATTTGCAGAGCTTGCTTAGATTTTGAATGTGCTAGAAATATATTGACAGTACCCTTTTTTTATCTCTTTTTCTCCAGACTTAGAGTCTGCCAGGGCTAACAATGGATGTCCAAACAGTTTACAGTGTCTGATACAATGAACAAAGGGTTTCAGTGTTTGGCGACTGGAAAATAGAGCTGGAGGGGAGCTTCTTCTGGGTAGTGACCTAATTCAGTTCCTCAGCAAAAATCCTTGGTCTTAAGTATATATATATAACAGCAGTTACATCTATTTGTGTGTGTATGCTGGGGATTAAACCCAGGGCCCAGTGCTTCCTAGGCAAGTGTTCTACCACTGAGCCACACTCCTAGCCCTAACCATAATATGTATATTTCTGACCCAGATGTCTATAAATATTTTAGCTAGTAATAGTATGGCTTGAGGAAGGCTTGTGATGTTGCTTTGGGTATTTTTAATGTACAGTACAAGCTTTATTTTTGATAATAACCTTTAAATTAAAAAAACAAACAAACAGGCTCTGGCTGGGAACTTAACGAAGGCAGCTGAAATTGCATCCTTCTCCTCCTGGGTCCCTGGAATTTCCCCAGTACTGGGAATTGATTTGTCACCCACTTCTTAAAGATAAATTTCTGTGTGGGCTTTCTCTTGAAAAATGTAGAGAAACATGATTGGGTTAAAAATAAAATTAGGTGGGGTGCACATTAGTGTTTTCTTCAGTCTTTGGGAGGCTGAGGCAGGAGAATCCCTTGAGCCCAAGAGATCAAAGCCAGCCTAGGCAACATAGGGAGATTCGCATCTCAAAAAATATATATAGAAACTGACGGTAGAATGCGATAGACACTATTGCCCTATATACATGTATGATTATATTACTGTTGTGGCTCTGCACTGTGTATAGCCAGAGGAATGAGAAGTTGTGCTCCAATTGTGTACAATGTGTCAAAATGCATTCTACTGTCATATAACTAAGTAGAACAAATTTAAAAATTAAAAAAAAATATAGAGAGAGAAACTTTAAAAAAAAGAATAAAAGTAAAAGAAATTGGTTCAGGCATTGCTAAATTTCAAAATATGTTCGTAATTTACTTTGACCAGAACATTAACTGGTGGTGCTTTTGTTCTTTATTGTTAACCACAGAGAGAATATCTGTGGTCAATGTGCACTGCCTGGAAGAGTCCTTCTTGCCTATTAATAGAACCCGAGCAAAGAAGCATACACGTCTCTGATGGGCAAATTGCGTTTGGTGTACTAGTAAGCCCTAAGTAACAACTGCATTGTTGTTCTGAATCATATTTGATTGTGATTGGATGATTAAATATAAATGGTGATCTGAATGGATTATATCCCAGCAGGGAACTCTCCAAAAGACAAGACAAACAAAAAACCCCAGCAGTTATCTATCACCCCAGACAGTTACCAGATTTACTCTTTTGGCTTCATAGTTAGGATAGTGATTTATGCAGTGAAGTGTCACAGAAATTGGGTTACTGTCATTTCTGTCTCTTGGTCTCATCTGTTTCAACTTGAATATATTGGCAACATAAGAGGAGTCTGCTTCATTGTCTTTGAACAATATAAACAGCATAAGTGTTTTGCTTGGAAAGAGCTTAATCCTAATGGATGCTTGGAAAGAGTGAACTGCGAAAATGTCCTCAGATATAAACTTCATGCACATATTTAAACTTTCAGAAGAGCAGAGTATTTTCATTGAGGGTCTAAACCCGCAGATTCGGGTTCTGCCTAGTGTTGGGTGAGGGATGGCTTTTAACATAGGGGAATTGATCATGAACTCCCAGGGCATGTCTGGTGGTTTGCATTCCTAGGCTAGGCTTGGAATAGTTGCTCAGTCAATGCTTTTAGTTCTCTGTGTCCTACATATTTCTTATATACCATGTCTTTCCTAATATCTGTGTTGATACTACTAACAAATGTTATTTGTCTACTTTGAGGATTACCAGAAGCAAGATTTTGGTCTCAGTATGGCTTCCCATGAGATCAGGAACTGTGAACACGTTCAGATTTTAGTTTAGGTAAATATATAACCAGAGAAGTTGCATTGCTACCAAAACCAAGTGTAGTTCACTTTGAGTTGACCTAACTTTTGGATTATATACCAAGATTTTATCTCTTATTAATTCAATCAAAGATGAACAGGCAAATGAAAACAGTAGGATTATCCCCAAATTATGACTGGATGCCAAAGACAGATGTGATACTTCTTGAGGATAGAAGTGGAAATGAGGCAAAAGAAATCAGGAGAAGGGCATGTCTTTTCAGTGCTCCCAGAAGCACCTTGCAGGTAAGGACTCATGTCTTGATGAATGGACACCTGCATGTCTATCCTTCATTACTGGCTTTTGCATAAATACAGGCTAGGGCTTGGCAAACTGCAGCAGACTATGTGGTTTGTTTTTGTCCCCCCACCCCCCTCGCTGCCCCCATTAGTTACGAACCATTCTTGTATTTTCAAATGATTCCTTTTTTGGGGAGGATGGGTACTGGGAATTGAACTCAGGGGTGCTTTACCACTGAGTTATATCCTCAATCCTTTTTATTTGTTATTCTGAGCTAGGGTCATGTGAAGTTGCTGAGTCTGACCTCAGACTTGGCAATCCTCTTGCCTCAACCTCCTTAGTTGCTGGGATTACAGGCATACACCTCCATACCTGGCTAAATAGTTACATGTTAATGGTTATATAAGTACCTATATTAGGCTTCCCTTATCCACATTTCGCCTTCCATGGTTTCAGTTACCTGTCAAGTGAAGTTTAAAAACATTAGATGAAAAATTCTGGTTTTAAACAATTCATAAGTTTTAGATAACATTACAGTACACTGTTATAATTATTATTGTATATTGTTAAAATAGTTCTATTTTATGAGTTATTGTGTTTTATCTCTTACCATGCCTGATTTATAAATTCAACTTTATCATAGGTATTTAACGCATAGGAAAAATCATAGTGTATATAGGGTTTGATACTACCTGTGGTTTCAGGCATCCAACGGGGGTCTTGAATGTTTTTCCTGAGGGCTAGGAGGGACTACTATATACGATTATCCTCAGTTTTTCCTCTTGGCCCACATAGCCTAGAATCTTCACCCTCTGGTGCCTTAAGGAGGTGTTGGCTGGTCCTCCAGCAGCAGGGTGCTTGGTTTCTTGCCTGCTCTATTGTGACCTGGGCAGAATGGGTCAGGATGCTGGCTGAGGGGAGGTGCTGGTTGCATGTGGACACTCCTGGCTGTGGCTCCTCTTGGCTGTGGAGAGGGGTTGGTCTGAGTGCTGCGGCTCATGTGTTTCTGGGCAGAAAAGTGACCGGCTAACAGGGCTCCTTGAAAGCAGTGTAGAGTTTCTTCGGTTATATAAGAAAATGTGGTGAAAGTCTACTTCAAAGCATTTTGTTTTAAGGCCTTAAAATAGAAATGTCCCCTGATGATCATTGGGTTTTGGATGTTTTTGCTTCTCTGGATTTCAGCTCTAGGACATATGCTGTGTTGCATTCTCTTAAGTTGTTGGCTATTTCATTTCTAAACAATTCATTATTTCCTGTCAGAGGAAACTTCAGAGTAACAATATAGCACTGGAGTGGGTTCACTGTCTTAAAGAAATGTCCAGTAGAGGAGGAGTTACTGATGTTCCTACCGCTCAGCAGGAACACATCTTTGGGCCAACACATCTTTGGGGCAGGTACCCCACCCAGACTCCGAGCTGCTGGAATTACAGAGCTGCTGGGATTATAGGTGTATGCCACCATGCCTGGCCAGAGAACTTCTTGATCAGACAGTGGTTAGAGTCAAACCAGGGGCTAGCACTGCTTTCCAATGAGCAGCTGGAGAAAGCTTGACGTGCAGCCCCTGCACCCAATGGGAAGCAGAAGCCTGCTGTCATGAAGAGTGAGAAGTCCTTACCTGAGTTTTCTTTCAGTGGAGAGGTGTTGGTGATTGTCATCCTTTTCAGCTGAGCAGCTCTTGATAATGCAGTTCGTTCCCTCAGTACTTTGTCTTTTTCAGATGTGTGCATCTGTATCTCAGAATAGCTAGTAAACATTTCTCTTGCACAGTCTGATACTTTCTTATTTCCTCCTCAATAACATACTGCAAGGGGCTTTGGAACCTGGTGCAGAAATTGTAGTTCACATTAGTCTTTTCTTACAGTAACTAGGGGATCTTGGCTGGTGCTTAAACTCATGGATGGGCCCGTTGGCCTCAGTGGCCTTGAGAAAGCCATCACTGCCCATGTGATTCTAGGCCAGGGCCTCCCTTTGCACCTTTCCTACCTCCTGTGTCCAGTAACCTGCTGTCAACCTAGACTTATGTCTCTTCCCTGGTTTTTAGCAGGATGAGGAATTCTGACTCAAAAATATCAAAATAACAAATCCTCTTGTGCCATTGATTTATCTCCAATTTATTTTGCTCACAGATGGAGACCAGGATCCTTTCTGGTATCCAGCTCCACCTCAGTCTCCTGGGGCATCACATCTGCCTTCCTCTGTGCCCAGCTAGGGTGGTCTTTGTCCATCTTACCTCAGGGGCCACATTCTCTGCTTCCACAGGGGCCCTAAATATGAGAACATCCCAAATCTCCCTGATGAGGCCACTTCCTCTCATTTTAGATTGTTCTGTGCTTTTCCTTCAGAGCCCATATCACAGTTTTCGTTTGACAGTTGCTGATTGGTTGGCTCTTTGTTTTACCCCTGACCTCTATTGGTCTGTGAGCTCTATGAAGGTAGGGACCATGTTTTTTACAGATGTTCCTCAACTGACAGGGTTCACAACATTCTAAGTTGAAAAATACCCTAAGTCAAAAAAAAAAAAAAAACACATAATACTTGTAATCTCCTGAGCATTGGAGCTTAGCAACACAACACAGTGTAGAGTACTGGTGGGGACCCTTGAGATCACCTGGCTGACTGGGAGTTATCACAAGCGTGGTTTCTGTGAATGTGTGTTGCTTTTGCATCACTGTAAGGTTGTTACTGAACCAGCCCCGTTTTGCCTGCCACACACTGTCAATCACTGAAGCCACGAGTTTTGCAAAAAAGAAAAGCTTATTCACAAGGTACCAGTTGTTAAGAGAGAAGCCTTAAATCCGCCTCCCTGGTGATAGGTTGATGGGGATGTGTGGGTTAAAGAAGGAAGATTGCCTGAAGTGTGGAAGAGGTGAGTAAAGGAAAAGTGAAGTAACTGGAACAAACCGCGGGGATCCTTATAGGATGTGTGTCCAGAAAGGGCAGCATTAGTGTGACCCAAGGGTGCACTTTTGGGCCTCTGAGATCAAAGGATCCATTAGACACCTGAACTAGCCCAAGTGAAAGGTGGATGGCTTCATCTGGTTTGAGCTAGACAAGGCTCTCTCTAGAATCCTGCAAAACAAGTTAAACCGTAGTGACCTTATCTCAGAGGTGCTGTCTGTGAGAAAGCTAAAGAGGTCTATTTATTGTTTAATAAGCAGCTTCTAAAAACAGTGATGAAAGCAGGTAACTGGAATCAAGTGAAGCTCAAGGATTTGCTCAGGTTTCCCCTCTGTTTCAAAGTTGAAAGATCCTTAAATTGGGAACCATTTAATACTCAGAGTTTAATATCCAGTGTTTAGTACAGAGCCTGGCACAGAAGAGACATTTACGAAATGAACCATGGAATGGATTCTCTTTTCTAAGTGAATCTTTGTCTAGCTCCTGTAGCTTTCTCCTGGAAGTGATGTTCTGCTCTCCTCACCAGTCAGGGTCCAGTGATCAACACTTAGAAAGTGCCATCTGCCAATTTCCAGGTCTCTTAAATTCCTTGGAGTTTAAAAATTCCTTTCTCATTGCTCTTACAGCAATGAGAAGGGTCAGAAGCTTCCTAGGGTGCTGATTGATTGTAATATGCTTTATCTTATGTTAATGAGCATTTTGTGTTTATGTTAATAACAAAAACTTAAAGTATAATTTTCAGCTTTTATTTTTTCCTCACTATATGCAAATTTACCTTGGTTGATGTAAAAGTTATAGTGGAGGGTTTTCATTGTAGTTATGAAAGTTCATTTCTCATTTCATCTAAATTACATTTTGAAATTTTAAATTTGAGGGAAAGTGGCATCTCTCCCTTTTAATTTCTGCACCACTGCACCACCTACTGGATTATACTTGTTACAACCATTGGTCTGCTGATTTCCTGATAGACACAAATTCCACAAAACGGGGGGGGGGGGGGGGGGCCTTTTTATGCTTTAAGATCCTGGGCTCTTTTTAAAAAATTTCTTTTCCTTTCTTCCTCTATTACTTCTTTCCTTTTTTTTTTTTGGACACCGGCATTGGACCAGAGGTGCTTAACCACTGAGCCACATCCCTAGCCTTTTTAATTTTTTATTTTGAGACAAAGTCTCACTGAATTGTTGAGGCTGGCCTTGAACTTGCAATCCTCCTGCTTCAGCCACCTGAGTCACTGGGATTACAGGCACATGCACCACATGCCTGACTTCATGTACTTTTTCTGTCAGTGATTTTTTTTTTTAAACTAGGCTAGTACAAATTTTTGAGAGGAGCTTGATACTATGTAATTCAGAATTTTTAAAAAATGTTCTTCTCTGTCTGAAATTTCCCACTTGGAAAACAATGCATACTGTCAATTTAACTCAGTTTATGTAATGATGGCATGCATGATACTAGATCAGAGAATGAGGACTTTTTCTAAACAAGGCTATTTCAAACATCTGAACTTATTTAAATTTTATCATGAGAAGAAAAAGTTAAGAGAAGCCTAGCTTTTGATATAACCTGCCTCAATTTCATCTACTCAGTTTTTTTAAGTCATAATCATTAACAAGGTTTGTCAACTTGCATTTTTGTTACTTTGAGTAGCTTGGCTCTGGCTCCCATGTTTCATCCGTAGGGAAGGTTGACAGGAAACCTCACCTTTCCCCTTCCTGTCTCTGGTCTTTACTGCCCTCTCCCTTTATCGGAGTGTGTTCCAGAATGACCAGCAGTTCTTTGTTTTTCTCTCTTGATTTTCTAATAGGTGTAGTAGGCACTCATCTTTGTGCAGAGCATCCCATGGAAGAACATTTAGTTTTAAAGTTTATGATATTTTAAATATTGAAGAAATACTCATGTAGTTGAAATCATAAGCTCTTTTTAAAATTTTTATTTCTTTTAACTTTTACCCATGGATTAATGGTTATTGTTTTTGGTACCAGGGATTGAACCCAGGGGTGATTAACTACTGACTACATCCGCAGACTCTCCAGTTTTTATCTTTTGTTTTGAGACAGGGTCTCGCTAAGTTGCTCAAGGCTTCACACTTGTGGTTCTCGTGTCTCAGCCTCCCAAGCCACTGGGATTATGGGCATGCTTGACTGTGCCTGGCCAGATTAATAGTTAAATAAAATTATTGTGTCTCTTACTTAAAATTGGCTAAATTCATATTTTCAAAGTGTCATTTGCTAAGCTATATTAACATTCCTGCTTGAGAAGTTTACATTATTTTTGCAGCAAAAATTTTAAGATTACTCAAAGGATTTTTTTTTTTTTTTTGGTACCAGGCATTGAACTCGGGGGTACTCGACCACTGAGCCACATCCCCAGCCCTATTTTGTGTTTTATTTAAAGACAGGTATCACTGAGTTGCTTAGCGCCTTGCCGTTGCTAAGGCTGGCTTTGAACTTGTGATTCTCCTGTCTCCGTCTCCCAAAGTGCTGGGATTACAGGTGTGCACCACTGCACCCAACTTCAAAGGATTCTTAAAGTATAAAAATAAGTACTGTTAAAGTACTTAATTTTTATAAGTTAAGTACTTATAAAAATAAATACTGTATTTTGAAATAGCATGACAAACATGGCATTTGGCTTATGGCTGCTATGATCTAAATGGCTAGAACCTCTCTTAAAAGTAGGGATGTTTTGCTGTATAGGGGTAGGGTAGGGAGCTATATGCCAGCAGTGTTTGCGGTAGTTTGTATCGTATTAACAAACATTAAGAACTGCTGGGGGCTGAGGTTGTGGCTCAGTGGTGGAGCGCTTGCCTGGCATGTGTGAGGCACTGGGTTCAATTCTCAGCACCACATATAAGGCAATAAATAAAAATAAAAAATAAAAAAAGATCCATCAACAACTAATAAAAATATTAAAAAAAAAAAAAAAAAAAAAGAACTGCTGGGCTGGGGCTGTACCTCTGTCGTAGAATGCTTGCCTAGCACATGTGAGTCACTGGGTTTGATCCTCAGCACCACAAAAAAATAATAAAATAAAAGTATTATGTTCATTTACAACTAAAAATATTTTTTAAAAAACTAGGAACTACTTAAATAACTGGTAGGGATATGGCTAATAATTTATATATTAAATGTGTGTATTCACACACATTTAATAATTAAAATTAAATGAAGTCAAACGTTCAGTTCTTCAGTTGCAGTGCCCACATGTCAAATGCTCAGTGGCCATATGTGGCTAGTGGTTGTGTGTTGGACAACACAGATATAGGACGTTGTTGGGGCAGAAGTTTTGTGGGAGAGGATTGCTAGGCGTGTGCTTTTCAAACTTTAATGTGCATATTCTTCTCATGGGCTCCAGTTCAAATGCCTATTCCGATCAACAGGTCCAAGGCAGGGCTTGAGATTCTGCATTTCTAACAAGCTCCCAGCTGCGAGTGATGTGGTACCTAAGAGGGAATTTCTTTTGGTTCTAGCATTTCCTCCTCAGTTTCAAAAGGAAAGGCCTGTCTTTGGGGCTCAGGCTTCTCTACTTAGTCTCAAAGGCTTTGTGGAATTAACTGGGCTTTTTTGGTATCCCAGTACCAAAAAAGAACCCCTGGGGCACTTTTATTTTTTAGTGAACCACATCCCCAGTCCTTTTTATTTTTTAGTTTGATACAGCATCTCACTAAGTTGGTTAGGGCTTTGCTAAGTTACTGAGGCTGACTTTGAACTTGCCATCCTCCTGCCTCAGCCTCCAGAGTTGCTGGGATTATAGGTGTGCACCACCACACTCTGCTAATAATTGATTTTCTAAGCTACCTTTTGACAAAGCAGTTTGTAATTTTCTTTATCTTGGTACCTATTATTGGGTGATGGTTTGTGTGTGTGTGTGTGTGTGTGTGTGTGTGTGTATTTATTTATTTATTTTATTTTTTTTCCCCAAGTGAAGCTATGTTTTAGTGTTATTTGGGCTGAGTCAGATAAAATCACAGGGTAAACAAGGCTCTGTTCTTGTTGCCAAATTTGCACCTTCTTTTTTGGCTTTATTAATGGCTTCTTTCTAATGCAAATAAGAATGGTCTGTTTAAATTATACCTAGAGCTTAGTGTACCAGAGCTGTGAACATAGAGGCCTTAAGGGTCATTACCTGCTGACTGGTGTCTGTGCTTCACACCTTACTAAAATAAAACTCATACCCATCTGAATGCAAATTGTGAGCTGTGGGGCCTTGCTCTGTGCTTGTCTTCTCCTTTTTTCTCCCCTCAGGGCTGTGGGTCAAACCCAGGGCCTAGTGCGTCTTAGGTTTGTATTCTATTGCTGAGCTACATCCCTAGCTCCATGCCTTATATTTTTATATGTGAAAAAAGGGAGGAATCTTACAAGGGTTTTAGAAGATTAGTAGGCAGTATCCATAAAACACTTGGCACAGCGTGTGGCACGTTGTTAAAGTAAGTGATGATGTGTTTCAGGCCTTCTTGTTTTACATGTGTGTTCACAAAGGCCCATCAATTGGGGAACTTGGGAATGTGTACCAAAACTGGCTATTGAAAGAGCCAGAAATAAAATCTGGCCTGACTCCTTGTATCCTCTCCTTACCAAGACACTGTATTGAGCTGGGTTATTGGACCCAGGCTGGCTGCTTCAAAGTAGCCATCAAGCTGATTAAGAAGTTCTGAGTCATCAGAGTGATTGAATCCATGGCTGCTCTTGTCCATAAGCACCAACACCCATGGGATTTTTTGGTTTGAAGTCCAGGGACCTGTCACCATTGGATTTCGAAGGACACTTTAGGTGTGTAGTGGAAGAGGCAAGTTGAAAGGAAAGAGACTTCTGGGTTAGAATGTGTCCTCGGTTTCCTTTTACTTGTATGATCTCCATCAAGTTCCTTTACTTCTCTGTCTTAAGTCTCTTTTCTGTAAAACAAGTCTAATAATTATGATATTGATAATGACTAAAATTGATTGGGCATTTACTATGTGCCAGACACTACCTCAAATTCTGTGCATGCATTAATATGATTAAATTCTCACAAAAATCCTAAAAGTGTAGGCCTTGTTACTGCCTATGCTTTATAGATGGGGAAAACTGAAGCACGAAGGTGAACAACTTGCTCAAGGTAAATGTAGAGCATGGATTTGAGTCCCTACTTTCTAACTATGGCATCTATGGTACATTCTTTTAAAAAGTGGCTTTAGTGGGCGTGGTGGCACATGCCTGTACTCCTAGCACTTTGAGAGGCTGAGAGAGGAGAATCGTGAGTTCAAAGCCCCCTTCAGCAACGGCAAGGCGCTAAGCACTCAGTGAGACTCTGTCTCTAAATAAAACACAAAATAGGGCTGGGGATGTGGCTCAGTGGTCGAGTAACCCTGAGTTCAATCTCCGGTACCTTAAAAAAAAAATAGTGGCTTTAGGCGCTGGGGTTGTGGCTCAGTGGTAGAGTGCTTGTCTAGCATGTGTGAGGCATTGGGTTCAATTCTCAGCACTGCATATAAATAAACAAACAAACAAATAAATAAATAGAAGTACAACAACAACTAAAAATATTTTCTAAAAAGTAGCTTTATCAAGGTATAATTCACATAAAATATGCAATCAGTAGTTTTCATTGATTTCCCACTGAGTTGCTCGGCTATCCCACACATCAGTTATTCCCTTTCCCCCACCAAGTCTCTGCAGCTCTGGGCAACCACTGTTTTTAGTCTGTTTGGATTTGTATCTTCTTTCACATCAATCAAATTATGCAACATTTATCCTTTTTTTTTTTTTGGTACCAGGGATTGAACTCAGGAGCATTTGACCACTGAGTCACATCCCCAGCCTTAGTGTTTTATTTAGAGACAGGGTCTCACTGAGTTGTTTAGCACCTTGCCAGCTGAGGCTGGCTTTGAACTTGAGATCCTCCTGTCTCAGTCTCCCAAAGTGCTAGGATTATAGGCGTGCGCCACAGTGCCTGGCTAACGTCTACCCTTTTGCATATGATGTCTTTTTCTTACAATTCATGATTCAACCATGGTGTAGAGTATATTAGTATTTCATTATTTTTCTAAAAAATACTTTTCATAGTTGTAGATGGACACAATACCTTTTATGTATTTATTTTCATGTGGTGCTGAGGATCGAACCCAGTGCCTCACACATGCTAGGCAAGAGCTCTACCACTGAACTAGCACCCTAGCACCAGTACTTCATTCTTTTTTGTGATTGAATAATAGTCAGTTGTGTGGATAATTCACATTTTGTTTACCCTGTCATCAGTTAATGAACATTTGGGCTGTTTCCACTGTTTTATTATTATAAATAATGCCACTGAGAATGTCATTTGTGTACAAGTGTTTGTGTGAATATATATTTTCCCTTCTTGTGGGTTCCACAGTGTGTTCTTAGTGCTCTTCTGAGAGAGGAAACAGGCCATTCTTATTTGGGAGTGGACCTTACCCATCTGCTGGAGTAGTCATGCCTGGAACCTTCTGTGGTGGGTTCAGAGCGGGGCTTGGTGCAGACAGCTCTTTATTCTGTCTTTCCCTTTGTAATGAGCAGGGAGCTTAAGCCACATTTTGACTTAGGAAGCAACTGAGCCTCACCAGGTGAACTGTTTCAGGTCCCAGAGTCTGGATGGCATGCAGGGAGCTAAGCTTAGAACCAGGGATGTATGCTGGCCTAAAAGCTCATAGCACCATGTTTATGGCCAGCATTGTGGGGGGATTTATGACCTCCCCACCTCCCACTTGAAGGTTTACTAGCCTGGATTTTATAAAATGCTTTCATGGTAATTGCCTCATTTCACTTTGTAAAATGACTGACAATATTCTTGATTACCTGTGGCAATGGAATTGAGTGGGTATCAAGCTCATGGGGGGAGGGTTGAGGAGCAGAGTCTTTTCTAAAATTGGTGCATTACAGTCATGCATAGTAGTGGGATTCATTGTAACATATTTGTGCATACATACAATAAGGAACAGTCTTGGCTGGAAGCTTGTTTTTGGAGTCGGTTGTTCTTTGTAGTTTATTTTAGCACAGTTGCTTTCAAAATTACAAATTGTACCTCCCAGCCTATTGTCATCCTCTCCCAATTCTTTATTATTTGCTTAAATGTATGCTGAAAATTTACCCTAGGTAAATAGAGGGCAGAGGGATCAAAAAAACCCCAAGCCTCAGAAATTTTGGTACTTTTCAGCCATCTGTCAGGGTTCTAGTCTCACTCTTATCACCTGTCAGAAACCCCTTTGTAAACTTCTATATATATCTTTTTTCTTTAAACTTGGTTGTGCCCAGCCTGTGTCCATTGTGAAGTATGTGCTGCAGGCACACTGTGTGCACCAGTTTTAACTGTTCACACAGTCAAGACTCACCATGGTGGGTTGTGATAGCAGCGTAAGGAACCCCGACAACCTCCTCATCACATTTGGAGGTGAAGCGCTTGTGGAATGTGGATGAACCATGACAGGGTTTTATTTCTAAACCAAACATTGCGTAAGTGGTTGTTTAGGTCTCTGGTAACTAATTTATTGCTCTCAGGAAGGGTTCAACTTTGCAGAGACCACAGGTAAGTGCCCTGAAGCCAAGGACTTGTTTTATAATGTTAAAAATTAGTTTGTTTAGGAAGAAAAATAGGTGAGCTCATTTTCTGTCTTCTGTAGGAAAAAGCAATTTCTGCTTATTTATTTGACAGATATTTCAAAATTGTGTCCAGTGAGCAGATTTTTGACTAAATTCTTTACAATAGTTAAAAGAAGACTGATTTCTTGGGGGGAAAGGAGGGAACTAGAAAAGTCCCATTTCCAGCTAGAGGCAGGTGGGCTGTGGCTTGCCCACCCACCTTATGCTTGCTGTTTGTTTACACTCTTCTAAGAATTTGAGTTGGTTTTTAAAATGATAAAGCACACATACAGAAAATTACCAGAGTAAAACTTCATGCAGAAAACCACTGGCCATTTGTTGGATGATGTCCTCCCAAGGATTCCCATCTGCAGGTTGGAGCCTGCTGGGAACCTTGGTGATTCCAATTAATGGTCCTCTCTCTGTCTTTCTTCCTTTCTTTTTTTTTTTTATTTTTTTATTTTTGTGGCATTTGGGATCAACCACAGGGCCTTGCACATGTTAGATAAACACTATACCACTGAGCTACATTCCCAGTCCTTATTTTTATTTTATTTTGGGACAAGGGCCTTGCTAAGTTGTTGAGGCTAGCCTTGAACATGCGATCCTCTGCCTCAGCCTCCCTCATTGTGGGATTACAGGTGTATGCCATAGTGCTGGCCTTTTTTTGTGTGTGTGTGCTGAAATGGGCCTTGCACCCAGGGCCTTGCACCAGTGAGCCACAACTCCAGCCCTCTTCTGTCTTTCTGGCCTTTCTTCTCTCTCCTTCCTTTTCTCCATTTCCTTCCTTCCTTCCAGTGATTCTCTTGGAAGGAATGTTTAAGTGCTTAGTGTGGGGAAAGCACATGTCATGTTCTGACATGGTGAGTTGTGTAAATTCCCTGTCTATAAAATGGGGACAATCACAGCTAATCACAGAGGTGTGTCATTCCCTGTAAAATCACAGGAGCACTCAGGTGTGGTGCCCTGCTGAATGAAACTGACTTCTTTCCCTTCTCATCACATAACCATCGCTTTGCCATGACCTGGGTGGGCATGTGTTTTAGTGCTCCCAAGCTGTGGATTAAGGTGTTTCAGCTGAGAATGTGGAACTCTGCTTGTGTTTCTAAGTGGCTCACTGTCCAGCCTCACCAGGTACGTGCAGAATCTGCATGCACCTTGCAGGTTGTTGCTCCTGGCTCTGAGAGTGCCATTCTCTCTATGTTCAGTGTCTACCCACCTTCACGTTAATCATACCAGCATGGAATTCACATAGAACACATGGGAGAAGACACCTCCCTGTGGTGGTGCACTCCTCCTTCCTCCCCAGACCTCCCAGGCCCAGTTAATAACTTGTGCCCTTGCAGTTGTGATATTTTATGTACTTGCTAGTCACCCATCACTCATCCTGCCCCAGCCCCACGTGGCCTGTTTTCTTTCATGAATGTACTAAATTTGTTTCTTACCATAGGGTCTTTGTGCCTGTGCTGTTTTGTGGACCCTGAACACCCCTGACTCGATCCTATTAATTACTTCAAACCTCATCTCGATGCTCCTTCCTCACCAAAAGCCTCCCTTTCCCACCTGACTATATCAGGTGCTATGTCTTGGGGAGCTTCCTGAGGACAGTATTATATGTTTTAATTTTCATTTGATCTTGTAACACATTGCATTTGGTAAATGTTGGTTGAATGAATGAGTAAAGAATGAGTGTATTTCCACACCCATGGTCATGGCAGCATTATTCATGGTAGCGAAGGAGTAGAAACAACCCAAGTTTCATCGTTGGATGAATGAATAAACAAGATGTGTCATATGCATATAATGGAATATTATTCAGCCTTTAAAAGAAAGGAAATTCTGACATATGCTTCAACTTGGATGAATCTTGAGATTGTTATACTAAGTGAAATAAGCCAGTTATAGAAAGAAAAATACTGTATGATTCCACTTAAGTGAGGTATCTAATGTAGTAAATTCATAGAATCAAAAAGTAGAATGGTGGTTGCCAGAAGATGTTGAGTGGGTACAGAATTTCAGTTTTGCAAGTAAAAAGTGTTCCAAAGATTCATGGCACAAAAATGTGAGTACACAATTGTCTTAATCCATTCCTGCTGCTGTAACAAAATACCTGAAACTGGATAGGTTATGAAGAACAGAAATATATTTCGTCACAGATTTGGAGCCTGGGAAGCCCAAGATCAAGATGCCAGCAGTATTCGATTAGGACTGCTTTCTGTTTCCAAGACAGCACCTTGTTGCTGGATTCTCACTTGACAGAAGAGGTAGAAGAGACGAATGTTGCATCTTCACATAATAGAAGGCAGATGGGCTTTAAAAGGGCCCAGCTAGTTCTCTGAAGTCAGCTTGACTTAGTCACTTCCTGAAGGACTCACCTCTTAATGCTTTCATACTAGGCCTTTGCTTCCAGCATATGAAATTAGGGGGGCACATACATTGAAACCAGCTGCCGAACTATAGACTTAGAAATGGCTCAGATTATGAATTTTGTTTTGTGTTTTTTAGTACGATTAAAATGTCAGTATAGCCATACTGACTTTTAGAAACCAGTGTAAAAGAATCTTATATTCTAGGGTACCTGGGACTTCTGGACAGTACACATGAACTTTTGTTGGAAAGAATTATCTGTTTCCTCCTCAGGGTGAAATCAGGAGTCTTCCTAAGGACTGTGAGTAAAGAAGTGACCTGGCTTGAGCCTCTCACAGATGCTTGGATTCTCGTACTTCTCTGTCTCTGAGGCCCAGTGAACCAGCTCTTGGCTGTCCTGGCTTCCAAGGGTCCCCTTTGTACCTCCCACCCTCTTCCTTGTAAGATTTGAAATGTAATCGTTTCTTCCCTTTCAGTCCTATTTAGCTAACACATACAAAGAACTGTATCAAAAACTTGATGGTGGAATCCTGAGAAGGGCTTGATCATTTTCAGGTGTCTGTTTAGCACAAGTGCTGTGTAGAGATTGCCTCCTTTCTTTTTGACCGTGTGAGGTATAGATGTTTTATCTCAGTTTCATAAAGGATACAATATATCCAAGACCCCGCATATAAGTAACAGAGCAAGGATTGCATCCCAGGTCTTGTCATTTTATTTATTTCTAAAATTTTTATTTTTTAAAATATTTTTTAGTTGTCAATGGATCTTTAATTTATTTATTTATATGCAGTGCTGAGGATCGAACCCAGTGCCTCAGACATGCCATGCGAGAACTCTACCTCTCAGCCACAACTCCAGCCCCCAGTCTTGTCATTTTAAGCCTCACTTTCCTGCCACTGCTTCGAGTTGCTTTCTATATAGTTTTTATCGTATAGTCCAAGTTGAGGTACATCCCAGTCTCAAATCAGAAGATGCACTCTTCATCTGCACACCACATGGTCCAGCCCCGGGGCATGTAACATACACTGGGGTGGCCGGAATGATTGGGGCTCCCCAGGACCATGCTTCTGAAATTGTAGGCTCAGCTCTGAAGTCCTAGGGCATCCTATGCAACCTTAGCTGTTCAGAATCTGAAACTTTGTACTTGTACTCCTCCCTGTCCTCCACTTGCACTCTTTGTTATTCTTTTATCTGCTAAATTTACAGAAAGTTTAAAAAGAGGAGAGAACTTTGCTGAGCAAGCGCTTTGTCTCTTGAGTTGGCTGCCCGGACTTCCAGTATTGTATCTTCTCCTAGTTATCTCCAAGATTGTGAAACATTTTCTCTTCATGCCTTTGAATTTCTGTGTAACATCAGTGGTTCAGTTTACTTGAAACAGTACCAGTTTATTTCTAGCGGGACTCTGTATGTTATATATGGATCTATGAAAATAAATCTCTAAATATTCCTTTCCATAGTGTTGCCCTAAATGCCCCGTTTACAATCATCTCTTATTATCTTAGGGGGATTTGTTCTAGGACTCCCATGGACACCACAATGCACAGATGTGCAAGTCTTTATATAAAATGATGTAGTTTTTGCATATCACCTGCATTATTCTCCCAGACCTTTAAAATCATCTCTAGATTACTTAGAGTAATGTAAATATTATGTAAGTAGTTGTATACTGTATCATTCAGGGAATACTGATAAAGTCCATATGGTTCATGTTTAGTAGAGACAAAAATTTTTAAAAGTATTTTTGGTCCATGTTGGTTGAATGCAGGACCAGTGGATATGGAGGGCTGACTGTACTTAATAAGTTCCAAATCATTTAGGCATATAGCCTAGAAGAAATATCTACTCCAGTACCCCAGTTCCCTCACGTGGGAGAGAGGGAGGGAAAAAGAAAGCTGTTAAAGTGGCCCGATTCCAGACTGCTTTCTTTTTGCCTCACAAGTGGTGCTTTTCAAAGTGTTTGGCGTCCCTGCTGTATGGATGTGTCACTGTGTGAGATGACAACAGGGTTGCTGGGAATGTGGGCCACTATTGTGTCCGCCTTACGTAACCACGTGGAGTGATGGAAATGGGCGAACAGCCTGGGAGGTAGGCAGTGGCCGGGCCCCTTAATCTCCAGAGGCATGAAGACTGCTCAAGCCCTCCAGAGGATGTGGATCCAGGCTGTTAAAAAGTTGGGGAGATTGAAAAGCCATGTGAGTCCCCCTGCAAGCTCTCCTCCTTTCTTTCCCAACCTTTCTCTGTGGGAAGGGAGGGGGAACAAACCCCCTCTCACAGAGTCTCCTTTATCCTCGGATTTATTTGTGCCTTGGCAGCCTTCAGTAACAAATTGTGAGATCGCACATTGTAGTCAATGGTGGGTTTTAAATACTTGTCTTATTTTTAGCAGACCTAAGTGAAATTGATAGCTTCTTGCTGGATTTATGAATCAAAGGCTGCTGTTTTGCATGTGCTGGGAATTTCTTAGCATGGTTTTGCTTCCTAGGTATAGATTAACAACTGTTTTCTGTGTGTGTGTGTGTGTGACACAGAGAGAGAGAGTGTGTGTGTTTCTTGTTTGGAGACAAAACATTTTGTGTTTTTTTCTTTTTTAAATTTTTTAGTTGTAGATGGACACAATATCTGTATTTTGTTTATTTATTTTTATGTGGTGCTGAGGATCGAACCCAGTGCCTCCCTGG
Organism: Xerus rutilus; assembly: GCA_028644305.1. Taxonomy (NCBI): domain Eukaryota; kingdom Metazoa; phylum Chordata; class Mammalia; order Rodentia; family Sciuridae; genus Xerus; species Xerus rutilus. The sequence continues at coordinate 121,803,355 of CM053399.1, read as the reverse complement.
GAATACTGACAAATACGCATGCGAGGCAAGTGCTTTATCACTGAGCCAAAATCCCAGCCCACATTTTGTTTTCTTATACTATATTCTTATGTCTAGTGTTATGTCTAGACTTATAGGAAAAATGTTTTCCACATGCTTTTTCCTTTTATATAAATTTGGGTATATGTAGTGCTGTCACATGTGTATTTATTTTATGGTTTGGGACTTTTGTTAATCATGTCCTGAAGGGCAGCTTTGATTAGTCTTTGCTTTTTGCTATGGTCTTTGTCAGTAGGAAACACCAGTTTATAGACATAGAGTCTAAAAGTTGCCTGATCAGAGGGACTTTGTGAAGCTTTGGTATCAGCTTTTGTGATTATTTTTTAAAAGTTTCTTAATTCTCTATACAACTTGTATGATATTTTTCTCTTTGGCTAAAGTTTCCAAAGGAAATAAGCTTTATAAAAAGTAGAGGATTTAAAAAATAAAACAACAGATCAAATACCCTTTTGCTTTAGTTTCCTTTCTGTTCCTTCTTTGCACAGATACCTTACTGTTAACGCAAAGCATTTTATTTATAGTGGAAAAATTAGCCCACTTTTATCTTTCCCTGGCATCTTAGGAACAACTTGTTGTAAACAGAGGAGGTGGTTGTTAACAGTAGTTAATGGGGCAAGCAAAAGTGATCAGGAAAAATGATGAAAAACACATTGGAGAGCCTCCTGCTGGATGAAACCATGGTCCCTAAGTTGAAGAGATGACGTGGACAGTCTTTTGCACCCTGCAGCTCCCTGGACTTGATCTGCATCTCCACCTGTGCCCAGTGTCCTTGCCTTGACTGCCTCCCTTTCACCCCCAGTCACTAGTACCACACCCTACTTGCCTTGCCTCCAATATAAATGACTGCACTCTATTCTGCTCTTTCACTTTGAAAAATTAGGACTTCATTAAAAATTTGGTATTAATTATGCCATCGGGTATTCAGTCATTGGCTAGGAATCAGGTATTCCTTGATGTTAATTCACCTATTTTTTTTTTAATTTATGAAATGGTTGGTAACCATAAAAGAATCAAGTATCTAAAGTACAAAGCATAAAAATTAAATGCCATGATGCTCCCAAGAGAAGCCATGTATGCTCAGAAAGACCCTGACCCATCTTGGCAAATGGTACCACTGGTAGAGGAAAGCTAAAGGAGCCAAGAGAGGTTTCTCACATGTTTCCAAGAGTGATCTCTGAGGAATCTCAACTGACTCTTAACATGAGTAGGAACAAGGTCAGTTTTGACCAACTTGGTCTTAAATACTTGGCAGTAGAGTATAGCCAAAGTGGATATTTAAAAGAAATATCAATGGTTTTTTAAAATGTAGCTTTAGATGTATACTTGTGAGCCAGGTGCAGTGGCGCAAGCCTGTAATCCCAGCACTTAGGGAGGCTAAGACAGGAGAATCGCGAGTTCAAAGCCAGCCTCAGCAACAGCGAGGTGCTAAGCAACTCAGTGAGACCCTGTCTCTACATTAAAAAAAAAACAAAACAAAACATACAAAATAGGGCTGGGGATGTGGCTCAGTGGTCAAGTGCCCCTGAGTTCAATCTCTAGTACCTCCTCCCCCCAAAAGATGTATACTTGTGTCAGCTCTACCCAAAGTAAGTAAAGTTGGAAACTATAAGGGAAGGTTTCTTGTATGGGAGTGCCTAATAATGATCACAAAGGACTCTGGAGTCAAAAGTTTGTCCTGAGTCAATTTGAGCCTTATCTCATAGACCTGGAAACCGCCTACATAGATCTGTTTTTCACAGATACAATTATGAGTTACTGTCTTCGTGGTGTTCAGAGACTGGCTGAAATACTAATTGCTTTTGTGCTAATTATTTACAAACGAGTAATGCTTTGCTGCCTTGTTTATTGTTGTCTTAGCATGATCACTGTCCTGTGTGTGCCTTCTCCAGTCACCTACAGTCTGTACCACTGGACCTCTGGACTGCTCTGATGCTGAATACCCTTAACCGTCCATGTCCATAGAAATGGAACGCAGAGATTGACAGTGGAGAAATGTAACAGTGGTCCACTTTATGTTTGGAATATAGCCCCTGCTGCTCTGCCACTGTGACTTATTTTAAAAGGACATGTTTCTCTTTTTCTCTCCCTTCTCCTCCCTAATCTCTTCCCCTCCCTAATCTCAGGGGAAACAGAATTACTGTTCTTCCCCATCCTAAGCAGAATTTTCTGTTCCTGAGTACACACTCACCACCAGAATGAAGTAATTCAGACTTTGGGGATGGCATCAGAAGATCTCAGAAATTACTATCTCCCAAATTAACAATGGAATTACAACTCCAACAGAGAACACATGGAATGTAGCCTTTGAGTCACCTCTTTAAAAGCTCCTGCTCCCCTTGATGGGCAGAATCACAGCCTCTGCCCATCCCCTGTGCTTCTCCTTTGCTAGCAAAGCAATTAAACTTTTTCCCAAAACACAAACCAAACCCAAACAAAACAAAATTAAATACCATGAACCCATCACACACATCCATCAACCCTCACCAGGGTAAAACACAAGGTCCTTGTGTCCCTTCCCACCTCACCCTATGCCTGTTTTCCAGACTACTTCATCCTGAATTTTGTATATTTCATTCCCTGGCCTTTTCTTTATATTTTTACTACATACATGCATACACACATGCACACGTCCCCAAACAAAAGATTCGTTTTGTTGCCCCCCTCCCTTTTTTTAACACCTAGAAATAATGCCTTGCTCTACACATCTTTCAGGGTGCTTTTCACTCCTCATTTTGTCTGAGATGTGCCTGTGTTGTGGTGGTGTGTGTGATTGGGGTATATTTGTTCCCATTGCAGTACAACATTGTATTTTAGAAATATACCACAGTGTATCTGTGTGTTCTGTTCTTGATAGATGCTTGGGTTGTTTCCAGGGTTTAGCTGATGAGGACTTTGCTGCTGTGAATATTCTTATCTGTCTGCTCTCATGCACACATTCATGCATTTCTCTAAGGTTTCCACCCAGGAAAGGAGTCACTCTTGTGGAATATTTGTACCTTTAACTCTGATACATGTGTGCTCTTCCTATGGCCCTGCATGGAAAGCTCCCCAGTGCTAAGCAGCTGCCTTTTGGCATTCCAGCAAAGAAAGACCCAGTAGTGACAACCCATCTGATCTACACACAGCTGAGCAGGTTGTGTGGGGCCAGAGCCTGGTGGCCCGGTTTGAACTGCATGAGCTGTCTCTGCTAAGCCGGTGCATGCTGACAGCTTGTCCCTGGGGATGTACCCAGAGCTGATACTCTGAGAAATGTGATTATGTGAGGTGCTCTGTGTTTCTAAAGAGATAATATACAAATGAGGTGGAAGACACTCAGTGGTTTGCTTGTTGGGTGCACCTGTGGGTAGCTGGTAAAACTTAATGGCTTTTGCTGTGTTAGTCACTGATGTGTCTCAAGTGCCACAAACAACATATTGACACATAGTGGATGCTCAGTAGATATTCTTGAGTGAATGATTTAAGGCTTTGCTGTGAGACTTGCAAAAAGTCACAGCTCTGTGGGCTAAATGAACATAACTATAGTGTATTCAGTGCTTACAGGAGTTATTAAAAATTGCTTTTGAATTTTATTTTATTTTTTTTGCTGGGATTGAACCCAGGGCCTTGGGCAAACAAAGCATGTGCTCTATCACTGAGCTATACCCCCAGCCTCATTTTTAGATGCCAGAAATTTATTGTCTCATGGTCTGGAGGCTAGAAGTCTGAAATAAAGGCGTTATCAGGGGCAGGGTTGGTTCCTTTCTGGGGCTGTGAGGGAAGGATCTGTTCCATGCCTCTCCCCTCTCTTCTAATAGCCTCAGGAATTCTTTGACATAGAGCCAGTGTTCTCTGTGTCTTTACTCTGTCTGCCTTCTGTAAATGTCTGTGTCTAGATCTCCCCCCTTTATAAAGACACTAGTCAAATTGGATTAGGACTCTTTCTAATGACCCTTACCTTAACTCCATATTTGCCAAGACTGTTTCCAAGTAAGGTCACACTCATAGGGTCTGGGGGTTAGGACTTTAACATCTTTTGGGGGGACACCCTTAGCCTCTTAGAAAGTATTTTTACCCCAATTTCCCCATCTTTAAAATTAAGATTTTGTATTTATCACTAAGTCTAGCAGAAGCCTGTATGCCTTCAGTATTGTTTGGTAGTTAATTGTAGATAGAAAGCAGCCTTTTGAAGTCTGATCAGTTTCATACCAAGTTGGTGAGGTCTTCAGGCACCAAGCAAGTTCACGGCAAGGTGCTATTGATTAAAAATCGATTGAACCCTATCAATGGAGGTAGTGGTAGGAGATCCATCCTGTCACTGACAAATTTAATTTGACTTTCCCTTGCAGATTAGCATGGGGATTCTTCTTTTTATTTAACTTAAAAGTACTTTTTAAAAAATTTAGCTTCTGAAGTAAAGTACTCTTTTTCTTTCAACTTCCATAAGAAAATATAGAGCTATCATATCTCTGGAAAAATACATATATTATATATATATATATTTCTATACCGTTATATAATATATATAATGTGAATGCAAAAATCTGAAGACTTTATAGAAAGTGGAACATCTAAAAGGTCCTGCACCCTGGAGTTAAGATTATGTAATATTTTTATATACATATACACACTTTATTCTGCTTAAGCAGATAACTAGTGGAGTCAACTTTCACATGCAACTGTCTCACCTACAAAACTCTACATCACAATTTTATAACTTATAAATATTTATAACTTCTGAAAGTTTTATAACAATTTTATAAGAATGCCTAAATACCTCAAAACAATTAACCAGCAAATCCCACTTCCCCACCCCTAAGAAAAGACTAAAAATGGAACAGTTCTTGAATGACTGAATCAGAGTTTTTTGAAAACACATAAAAATGTATGTTCCATTACTATTTACAAAACAAAAGCAGACATAATTATGGAATAATTAAAAAAGCAAGGGACAGTCAATTGAGTCGTAACATGTAGTGTACTTTAGCTATTTTTTTTTTTTAATGCTTCTGAAAATTTCTTGGCCCATAGGTCATTAAGATAGCAAGGAAATTCTTAAAGACAGAATCATCTCTTTATGGAAGGACTGTTAATTTCAAAAGCCAGGTTCATTCTAGTTGAGCAATATTTCAAAAATGAAACTTTGTAGCAACTCATTTATTTGGCAATATGATAAATTTTTATTTGAAAACTCCAGAGAATATAAAGTATTCTCTTATAATACCACAGCTCCTTGGGAAATTTATTTATTTTTTTGGTACCTGTTCTTCTAAGCTTTTCCCTATAGTCTTTCTGTTTGTGTCTTTTTAATTGAAAACAGTTATCATGGCGAAAAATCCTAGTAAAAGATTAGTGGAAGCTAAAACAATTATTTTTAATGCCTTTATAGCCTTTATTTAACTCAAATTGTCACTCATTTTTTATATACCTGTGCTACCCTCTAGCCTCTAGCATTGCTCTGGTATTGGTTAATTGTGTGTATGTATGTGCTTCTGTGTGCACATGATTACACATGCATATAGCACGTGGGTATGTGCCTAAGAATGATTGTCATGGCATTGGTTAATTTTTTTTTTTTATGGGAGGGTGCTGGATATTAAACCCAGGGCCCTTGCACATGCTAAACATATGCAAGTTCTACCAGTGATCTCCACTCCCAGCTCTGGTATTGGTCAATTTTTTTCTGATGATTGTATAATAAATTATGATTCATAAAATAATAATTTATAAAATCATAACTTATAAAAATCTTTATAATAAATCAGTGCCTTGGTTAATTGAATGGTGAATAGACGTGTTTCTACCTCTTGATTTATTGAAAAGAAAAAACTTGGCCTGCCAGGCGCAGTGGTGAACACCTGTAATCCCAGCAGCCTATAATCCCAGCAGCTCGGGAGGCTGAGGCAGGAGGATTGTGAGTTCAGCCTTCAACAATTTAGCGAGACCTTGTCTCTAAATAAAATATAAAAAAGGGCTGGGGATGTGGTGCCGTGGTTAAAGCACCCCTGGGTTCAATTCCCAATACTAGGAAAAACAAACCTTGGCATACCCTGTATGTCAGATACTGTCTTCTAGGATATAATGGAACAAAGGTGAGTGAGATACAAAAATCTCACCTGAAAATTCACTGTCATCTAAATTGTGAGGACACTGTCATTTTGTAAAACTGAAAACAATGGTCATAGTGGACAAATTTAAATAACCAAGGAGTCTTACATAACGTAGGCAGTGATCTTCTGGTCATGTGTATATTGTATTCTGTCGATGTGTCTTCCTTCAATCTCAACATCTGCCTTTTTGGGTTGCAGTGCCCATCCTCCCCATTTGTCACCCAGTCGCAGGCATCCTGACAGTAGTGCTTTACTTCCCCTCCCCCGCTTCCGTTCATTTTCTTTTTAACCTTAGAGGTGATTCAATTATATTTTTTAATCTGAGAATTCTGATCTTGGAGCCAGATGGTATTATCCCTGAGAATGTCCTAGAAGTGAGTACCTAGAGGGAAGAGGAAACGGAGGATTATAAATTGCTCTCAATATGAGTAATCAGTTATAGTCACTCAGGAAGGAGGCTAGTTTGCTTTTCTTCTGTGCAAACAAAATTGCCTTTTCCTAACCTACAAGGGGAATAAATTATCTGCTCAACTATGTTAGTTGATATAATTGCCTCTTGTGCTTGGTTTTTGACTGGGAGAATAAAAAGCATATTATCTGGCTATGTTTCAACTCTTGTCCATCTCTTTCCTATTAGTATTAGCTCAGGATTGGCTCGTTTGATTTTAAAAATTTGTTCTAAATGTGGAACCAGATACTTTTTTCTAAATTATTTTAATTTGTATATAAATGAAACAAGATTTTTTATTCATGTGATGAGATAACTGTGTGTCCTTTGTCTATTAAAAACCATATAGGAGTGCTGTGTGGTGGCGCACACCTGTAATCCCAGCACTTTGGGAGGCGGAGACAGGAGAATCACGAGTTCAAAGCCAGCCTCAGCAACTGCAAGGCAATAAGCAACTCAGTGGGACCCTGTCTCTAAATAAAACACAAAAGAGGGCTGGGGATGTGGCTCAGTGGTCGAGTACCCCTGAGTTCAATCCTTGGTACCAAAACAAAACAAAAAACATGGGGCTAGGGTTGTGGCTCAGAGATAGAGCACTTGCCCCGCCTGCTTGGGGTATTGGGTTCTAGCCTCAGCACCACATAAATAAAATAAAGGTATTGTGTCCATCTACAACTTAAAAAATATCCATAGCTGGCTCTTCTTGTCTTTAATCAAGTCTGACAACCTGCTTTTTTGTATACTTATGTGATGTCTGTATTCTCCTTTATTCTTTTCTGCAGTTGTAGATTGTATTTTATATTTGCCAGAATTTTTCTCCATTTCTCCTCTTGTCTTCCTTTGCTTTTTTCTTTTTGAGTGTTGTTTTTCATTTAATTTTCCCTCTGTTGTTTTGGAAGTTATGTACTCTAATTATTCCTATAGAGGTGACCCTAGAAAATTTAACATATAGGCTTAACTTGATGAAGTTCAAAATTAATCAGCAGCTTTATGCTGGACCCTAGTAAGTTAGAATAGTTTCGTCATAACCTGGTCCTCTGGGTTTACACATTGTTGCCCATTGCTCTGGTTCTGTCTTTTTTTTTTTTAAACTTTAACAAATCACACAGTTACTGTAACTGTATGTAGTCACCATGCATGTAGGTTCACTCCCATTTCTTGCACTTTAGGTTTTCCTTGTGGGATTATTTTCCTGTTTTGTTTTGTTTTTTTCCTTTTTTTGGTACTGGAGATTAAACCCAGGGGTGCTTAACTACTGAGCTCTATCCCCAGCCCTTTTTACTTTTTATTTTGAGTCAGGGTCTTGCCAAGTTACTTAGCTGAGGCTGGCTTTGAACTCATGATCCTCCTGCTTCAGCCTCCCATGTTGCTGGGATTATAGGTGTGCGCCACTCATGCCTGGTTATTTTCCTTTCTTAAATTTTTCCTTTGACGATTATTTTATTGCTGGCCTCTGGTAATAATCTGACCTTTTTTAAAAAAATTTTCTGTCTTCTAAACTGACAGATATTGTATTCAAGATACTAGTCTTCTGTTTTCCATTATCATCTTCTGTTATTGCTGTTGAGAAATGGGCTGTCCTTTGTTTTTCTTTTGTGGTCTTTCTTCTGCCTAGCTTCTCTCAAGATAAATTTGTTCTTAAATGCAATGAGACTGCCATGCATTTGAGTGTGGTTCTCTTCCCTGCCCTCCCCTTCCCGATTTTCCTTTCTTCCTTCTTTTCTCTTCTTTTCATTTTTAAGTTTACCTTGCTTATGATGTATTGAGCTTCCTGAACAGAAGAAACCTTCAATCCTGGAGGAGTCATCACCTCCTTGGATGTTGGATTTCTCTTTTACTCTTATCTCCTCCTACAACCTCTTACTCTTAACTTCTCATTCATACTTCCTGCCCTTTTGAATATTAAAACATGCAGCCCATATTTCATACACTTTTTTGGTCTGTGATGGACATTTGTAATATTTATAGTCTTTGATTTTTCAGTTTGTATATATGTGCATTTAAATTGTGAGCTCATGTTCCTTAGATACTTATCTGGGGGATTCTTCAAAGCCTGTGTTTAATTAGAATGTTCCTTGGAGAGGATTTGAATGGCATAAGAGGACTGGTGGCAGTACCAATGCAGAACCACTTTGGGCATGTTTCTTGGGGCCCTATGGTCACATCCATAATATGACTTTCAGTTCCAAACCTGAATGTATATCTGTTGATAGGAATTCTCCAGGAGATATTTTTAGCACTGTCTTCATTTGCATGGAGCTGTTTTTCCCCTGTAATATATCTGATCTTATCTCCCACCCTTTTTCCATACCCTCTCTTGTTTAAATTTCTACTTCAGTACTATCTTATCCTGGCATTAAGCTTTCTTGGCATTTCTGTCCTTCTCAAAGGCAGCCTGGACTTAATGGATTATTATTGTTCTTAAAATGACACCACTATTTTTAAGGTCTTCCAGACATCTATTTTGGAATACTGTTAGAAATGGAAGCCCCTGTGGTCTATTTACACATTGTCATCTTGCATCCAGTGTCAGTAATAGAGAAGAAGCCAAAAGATCCCACAGATTACCCATAGGGAACCCCTTGTTACAAGGTTGAGAATTCTTTTGACTTAAATATGCAGACAACTTGCCTGATGTCACCTTTGAGAGGAGTTGGTGTGAGAATGCTTTAAAAATTGGGGGAAAAATCTTTTGAAAGCTTGTTTGTTTCTCTTTTCCTCCAAGGCAGGATCTCACTAAAGTTGCCCATGCTGACCTTGAACTTGAGATGCTCCTGAGTAGCTAGGATTACAGGGTGTGCCACTGTCCCAGTCTAAACTACTTTTTGTGTGTGTGTGTGTGTGTGTGTGGTACCGGGGATTGAACTCAGGGGCACTTGACCACTGAGCCACATCCCCAGCCCTATTTTGTGTTTTATGTAGAGACAGGGTCTCACTGAGTTGCTCGCTTAGCGCCTTGCCATTGCTGAGGCTGGCTTTGAACTCGCAATTCTCCTGTCTCAGCCTCCCTAAGTGCTGGGATTATAGGCTTGAGCCACTGCGCCCAGCTCCAGTCTAAACTACTTTTTAAAAAAATTTTATTTTAAGGTTTTTATGCGGACAGTGTGAGTGGTGATGATAAAAGGGCTGAGCCCTTAACATTTCATCCCTTTTTAGGGGCTCTCACTGTGTATTTCTCTAATTTTTCTAGTATTGTGTTAAGAAAACCATTTCATAGAAGGAGAGTTAGTATGAAAATAGGTAGCACAGCATTCTGAGTACATTTTGACTTTCTGATACATAGAAGTTGGGAGTTGGACTTTATATTGAAGCATTCTGAATCAGTTCATTTCTGGCGTTGAGATGTTTGCGGCTTTAATTGAGTTGGTTTTGCTTGTTTTAAAACAGGCCCCAGGCATGGAGGAGCTGATATGGGAACAGTACACTGTGACCCTACAGAAGGTGAGTTGTGCACATGTCATGTGTTCTGCAGTCAAGGTCTTGATCTTACTTATTTTTGTCCACACTCTTGTGTTTTCATCCTTGAGATAGATTATGCATCCTCTGTACTAGCTGGCAGTGACCACAGTGTTAGCAAAGATTTGCCTGCTGTTAGGTTTTTTTGGTTAAGTTCTGTATACTGTAGAACCTTTCAGAGAATATTAAGTGCAGTCTAGACAGAGCAGGTTATAAAAGAAAGAGAGAAAAGTAAGGGAAGAATGAAAATAACCTATGTGCTATTTAAGGATGGATATTTTTCACAACACATGTATCTTGTAACTCCCTCAAGTGAGTTTTTTTTTTTTTTTTTTTTTTGGTACTGGGGATTGAACTCGGGCACTCGACCACTGAGCCACATCTCCAGCCCTATTTTGTGTTTTATGTAGAGACAGGGTCTCACTGAGTTGCTTAGCGCCTCGCCCTTGCTGAGGCTGGCTTTGAACTCGCGATTCTCCTGTCTCAGCCTCCCTAAGTGCTGGGATTACAAGCGTG
>CM053399.1:121748242-121792710 GCA_028644305.1 Xerus rutilus | reverse complement strand
TTCCTCAAGTGAGTTTTAAGTGCAAACTAAATTAGAAAAGATTGACTTAGGAATCAGGAGACGGGTTCTATCCCTTCTTGCTCTCCTGATTGTATTAAGAATAGTTGAATTAATCAAGTTAAAAACCTACCTCCCCATGGTATTCAAAGAATTAATACTATATATTAGTATATTTTACTTAATTTTAAAGTCATCTCATAGGTATTATTCTTCTTCATTGAATGAGGTGATATATAGAGTTTCCAATCCATGGAGATTGGCACTCCATAAATACATGTTAGCTCCCTTTTTATTTGATAGCAAAGTTTTAGGTAGATATAAGAGGTGTTACCCTTGCTCTAAGCAAGCATAGCAACCGAGTCTAGTCTAGAACTACCTGCATGATAATACCCAATTATTTTTTATTTATTTATGTTTTTGCACTGCTGGGGATCAAACCCAAGGCCTCACACCTGGTAGGCAAGGGCTGTCCCACATTCCCAGCCCTGGTTCTCATTCCATCAAGCTGCCTTCCTGTCAGCACCACTGTGATTTTCCTGAGTCCAGCAGTGATCTTCTTCCCATCAGGAATCCTCCCTATGGCTCTGTGACCTCCTAGAGGGGATTGTGAATTCCTTAAAGTTAATTTCCTTTGACCTTTAGCACCACCTGAGCCTCCAGCCCTATCTTCAGTGAAAATTTCGTTCCCATGTTAAATGTTCAGTGAGAATCCAGGTAGAAAAAATTGTCACTGGTTCACTGCCCAGGTGCCCAAACTTCTGTATCAGTCATTGAAAATACTTTAGTTGAGGGAAATTTGCCTATTCAGGTATTTATTTTCAGTTTTAGTCATCTGGGCTCTTTTCTGTGCCCATTCCCCCAGAATTTTATATGCCCTTTGAGTTGTAGACCCCAAAATTGGCTGAAGTGAGGAACTTTTGGGGATTAGTATAGAGGTTGGTACTGCCTCTATCTAAAACCAAGTGCCTGGTTTTGCCAGATTCAGAGCCATATATTTAATAGACAACAACCCAGCCTGGTTTGGGTTTGAAATGTTTGTAATCAGTAGCATAGCAGGCCCTACACCAGAATTTTTCCGTGGGGCTATAGATTTTCTTCTATTCTCTGAATAGTTTTTTGTTTTTTTTTTAAATCACCAACCCAGATTTAGAATTATATTGTCACATCTCATATTTAGAAACTGGGCTTAGTTTTTTTAAATACTGAAAAGAGTTAGGATTATTTATTACTCAGGTTCACTGGTATGCATTGCTGGACTACCTTGGATGTAATAAATCTTAATTTCCCATCTTCTGTGCATGTAGAAAAAGTTTAATGCTTTGTTCACTCAAAGTCTTAACCCTAATTTAATGTTTGGATTTTATCTTTAAAAATCCATGTATTTTTCACCCTATATTAAAAATGAAACCATCAGCTCATTTAACTTAAAGATTTACTTTTAGAACATGTAGTTTTAGAGTTAAGTATAATGATACATACCTACAATCCCAGGAACTCAGGAGGCTGAGGCAGAAGGATTGCAAAATAAAAATAAAAAGGGCTAGGGGTGGATATGGCTCAGTGGTAAAGCACCCCCTGGGTTCAGTCCCAGATTTTAATTTTTTTTTTTTTTTTTTTTTAAATAAGCACAAACTCAGCTTTTACTGAAGTTGAAGTTGTGCCAGCTTGGGCCAGCATAATGCAAGCGCAGGTGTGATTGGTGCTTTGAACAGCATGTGCCTATTTGGACGGAAGACATTATTTCCTTCCCCTGCCAGCTTCTCGGGATAACTCTAGTCTGTACTTATCAATCTTTTCCAATTTTCATAAGGCTGTTTCTTTCAGATAAGGAATTTCCCTTTATAAACCTGTCAGCTCACTACAATGACACTTTATTTTTCATTTGTTTCTGTAAGCCCATCTGTTCCTGAGCTATCCCTGGTCATTGATTTGACCTTTATTTTATTAAGCGCTTGTAATAAATCCCGGAAGCCACTTGTGGAAGGATTTTAACATTTTTCTCCTAACTAATGAACAGGATTCCAAAAGAGGATTTGGAATTGCAGTGTCTGGAGGCAGAGACAACCCCCACTTTGAAAATGGAGAAACATCCATTGTCATTTCTGATGTGCTCCCAGGAGGACCAGCTGATGGCCTGCTTCAGTGAGTATCCTCTCACCCCCACCCCACCCCTGGTTCCTGCTAGCTTTACTAGTTGTTACTAGACTCCGTGCACTTCTTAGAAAAAAACAAAACTCTTTTATATAACATTTGAAAAGTCTTCAAGTCAGAACCAAGGCCATAACTAGCACACTGTTTTACCAGCCCCCAAGCCTTGGGGGACATCTAAACTCTGTAACGAGGGGGGCATTTTTTTTCCCCTATAGGAAGGTAATTACAAACATCACTCCTCAGTTCAGGAATCATTTCTGAACATGGAATCTCAAGTTGGCATGCTCTCCCCACTCCTCCTTTTAATACCTACCACTTACTGTTTACATTTGTTTTATTTTATATTGTTTAAAAATTTTAATGAGGGGGGCTGGGTGATGGTTCAGCGGTGGAGCGCTTGCCTAGCACATGTGAGGCATGGAGTTCAATTTTCAGCACCACATATAAATAAATAAATAAATAAAACAGATAAAGGCATTGTGTCCATCTACAACTAAAAAGATTTTTAAAAAATTTTAATGAGGATGGCCGGGGAGGGAGCTCAGTGGTTGAGCTTATGCCTAGCTTGTGAGAGTTCCTGGTTTCTATTTTTGTTTCGTTTTTGTTTTTCTTTTCTTTTGGTACAGGGGATTGAACTCAGGAGTACTCCACCACTGAGCCATATCCCCAGCCCTATTTAGTTTTATTTGGAGACCGAGTCGCACTGAGTTGCAGAGGCTGGCTTTGAGCTCATGATTCTCCTGTCTTAGCCTCCCAAAGTTCTGGGATTACAGACACGTGCCACCGCACCTGGCTTGTTTTTCTTTTTCTGGTACTCTTAATTGAACCTAGGTCCTGATACATGCTAGGCAAGCATTCCACCACTGGGCTACATTCTTAGCCTAAGGCCCTGGGTTTGATGCCCTGGGTTCCATCCCTAGTACTGCCAAAAAGAGAAAAAGAAAAAAAATTAATAAGTAGACTTTGGTTGAATAATGACCTTTATTTGTAAGAGGGATGAAGAAATTGGGAAAATTCACTGCAAGAAAGCACAAGTTTTCTAACTGCCAGCTTTCTGGCCTGAAGAGATAATACCATTTTAAAAGATGCATGCTTAAATTCCCTCAGGATAACTTCTCACAGCAGAATCTAAAGTTAGCTGGATGGCTGCATTGGCCAGGTAGCTCAAATGTTGAGATTCTGTTTAAAGTCTGTATGGCCTGTCAAAGTCTGTAGACTTTGATATGAGCAATGTGAAATTTTAAAATAATTTTTTACATCAGTGGGAAGAATGGAATTCTATATTCTTAAAATTTCTTTCTTTTTTTGGCACTGCTAGAGATTGAATTTGGGGCCTCTTTGCCTGCTAGGCAAGTGCTCTACAACTGGACTACACCCCCAACCATTAAAATTTCTTAACTTATTTTCCTCCAAGCGAGCAAAAATGGGTATATACTTATTTTGGGAGAGTGTTTATGGATTTTCTGAAGTCCTCCATGAACTTCACTAATAGAAAACAGATACACAGATTTCTTTTGAGTGCAGATCTCTCTATTACTGGGTGCCTGCTGGGGTGGCCCTGTGGTCTGGGGAGGGCAGACCTCTTTCTCCCTAGGTAGTTTCAGTAGACACTCAAAATTGAGCTCTGTGGCTCAGTTTTTTTCCTCAGAAGAGCTCAGACCAAGTTGACTAATCCTTGGGAGCCATCAGACACTGAGCCCTTTAATAAGCATCTCAGGTCAATTTGCTGCTTATATTCTATCTCAATAAATGATACACACTGAGTGGATGGGAATTTTTCATGACCTGTTTTTATTTCTCATTTTCAGAGAAAATGACAGGGTGGTCATGGTTAATGGCACCCCCATGGAGGATGTGCTCCATTCATTTGCAGTTCAGCAGCTGAGAAAAAGTGGGAAAGTTGCTGCCATTGTAAGTACTGGCTCTGCTTTTGGCTTGCCTCAACAGCATTTTGTTTTTATGCCCAGAAGAAAATTACTGCTTGCTTCTGAGCATTTGACAGAATTATGTAACCTAGAGCCCACTAACTTCTTGCATCCTTAGTGCTTTTGGAGAGTGATGTTACGGATGATGTGAAAATGTGTATAAGCCATCCTCCTGGCCTTTTCCTTGTCCTTTTCCTAAGGCCAGCAGTTCTCCTATCTAGGCATCATTGCAGATGTCATAACAATTTTATTTCAGCATGAATCTCCTAAGAATAAGGACATTCTTCTATATACTGTAATGCTATTAACATAGCTAAGAAAATTAATAGTTTGCAATATCATCTGGTATTTAGTCCACATCTCAAGATGTCTTTATAGTCTTTTCTTATACCAGGATCCATGTTTAATCATTTAATTATTTCTTTCTTTTTTTTTTTTTTTGGTACTGGGGATTGAACTCAGGGGCGCTCGACCACTGAGCCACATCCCCAGCCCTATTTTGTGTTTTATGTAGAGACAGGGTCTCACTGAGTTGCTTAGCGCCTTGCCATTGCTGAGGCTGGCTTTGAACTCGCGATTCTCCTGTCTCAGCCTCCCTAAGTGCTGGTAATTATTTCTTTAGTCTCTTTTAATCTAGAAGATTATCTCTTTCCCCATGCCTCTCTCCTTCCCTCCCTCCCTCCACCTTTTTCCTTTTCTTTTTTTCTTTCTTTTTTTTTTTTTCCCAGTGGTACTGGGAATTAAACTCAGGGGCATTACTACTGAGCTACTGAGCTACATACCTATTTATTTATTTATTTATTTATTTATTTATTGGTGCCAGGTGAACTCAGGGGTACTCAACCACTGAGCCACATCCCAGCCCTATTTTGTGTTTCACTGAGTTGCTTAGTGCCTCGCTGTTACTGAGGCTGGCTTTGAACTCGAAATTCTCTTGTCTCAGCCTCCCAAAGTGCTGGAACTACAAGTGTGAGCCACCGCACCCGGCTCATACCCATCCCTTTTTATTTTTTATTTTGAGACAGGAGGGTCTCTCTAAGTTGCCCAGGCTGGTCTCAAAGTTGTTATCCTCTTGCCTCACTTCACAAGTGTCTGGGATTATAGGTATGTGCCTGACACCCCTCCTTTTTAATAGCATTATCTTTTGGAAGAGTCTAGGCACTTACATATGGAACATCTCACTTTCTGAATTTTCATTTGATTTTTATAATGTAGAGTTCCAGCCTCTGAGGTTTTTTGCACTTGATGGAAGCAGATACCCTTATTATTCTCACTTTGAGGCTGGGTACACAGAGCTTCACAGTCACTGTCTTATTTTATTCTAGCCCTGTGAGGGTTGTGTTTTTTTGGGGGGTGGGGTATTGAAGATTGAACCCAGGAGTGCTTAATCACTGAGCCATATCCACAGCACTTTTTAATTTTTTATTTAGAGACAGGGTCTTGCTGAGTTGCTGAGACTAGTCTGAACTCGGGATTCTCTTGCCTCAGCCTCCCAAACTGCTGGGATGATAGACGTGTACCACCATGCCTGGCTGCCCTGTGAAGTTTTAATTGACCCTGGTTCCAGACTAGGAACCCAAGGCTTAGCGTGTTGGCACGGTCATAGCTGTTTGTTTAAGAGACAGAGGGTTGTTTTTGTTTATTTGTTGGGGGCTTTGTTTTTCTTTGTTTTCTGATGCTGTGGATGAAAAGGGACCAGTTTTATTGAAACTAGAACCAGGGCCCTGACCACCTCCTTCTCTGTGTTTAACTGTGGCTGCCCTGCATCCAACAGTGTTTGTGTTGTTGGTAGGTAGTCAAGAGGCCCCGGAAGGTCCAGGTGGCCCCACTGCAGGGCAGCCCACCCCTCAGTCAGGATGACCGGGCTTTTGAGGTGATGGACGACTTTGATGGCAGAAGTTTCCGCAGCGGGTACAGCGAGAGGAGCAGGCATAGCAGCCACGATGGGCTGAGCCACAGCTGGGAGGAGGAAAGGGGCCGTTCCTACCAGCGTGCATACAGCCGGGAGCAAGACCGCAGCCGAGACCGCAGCCGCGGCCGGAGCCTGGAGCGCGGCCTGGACCAGAACTATGGACGTTCCCGAGACCGCAGTCGTGGCCGGAGCCTGGAGCGTGACCAGGACCACGACTTTGGACCACCGCGGGACCGCAGCTGTGGCCGGAGCATTGACCGGGACTACGAGCGGGCCTATCACCAGGCCTACGAGCCTGAAGATCACGCCTATAGCCCTTCCACAGAGCACCGTCGCAGGGCGCAGCCAGATGCCCGCTACGAGGGCGCCCGGAGCCGCAGCCGAGAGCACCTGCGCTCTCGCAGCCCCAGCCCTGAGCCCAGGGCTCGGCTGGAGCACACTGGCCAGTCAGACTCAGATAGGCCCATCGGGGTCCTTCTGATGAAAAGCAAAGCTAATGAAGGTAGGTGAAAAACAAGCACTGTTGTAGTAATAGCCAGTTCTTCCATAGCATCTACCAGATGCCCAGCTGACCTCAGTACCCGTCACCTGTTGACTCATTCAATTCTTACAAACTGCATCCTGAGGGAGCACCACGTGTATCATTATTTTATAGACAAGGAAAAAGGCTCAGAAGAGTCCATTGCCTTGTACAACAGTTTTTTTTGCCACAAAGCCAGGCCCTTGACCTTTGGCTTTGCATTACCAGGCCAGTGGTTCTCTTAGTAGCATATCACCTGGACACTTGTTACCATGCAGATCCTTAGGCCCCAGCCTAGCCCCATGGAATCAGAAACCACAGAGTGGCCCTGGGGCCTGTGAGTAGTGGCCTGGATGCATCTCAAGCTGGAGAAACCAACATAGAAGACAATACTCCAGCTCTTCTTCATTTTCTGTTCTATGCCAGAAGCTATGCTGAGTAAATATTCTCTTATTTAATCCTCATGGGAACCCGGTGTGGTGGGAGGCTTCATTCTAGTCCTACAGGTCAGGAATACCATGATACAGAAAGATGTTTGGGTAGATCTGTGGTGGAGGTAGTCTCTGCCTCACCACTCAATCATATCCAAGAGCCATCAAAGCCCTATATTGCTGCTAGAGAAGAAGTTAGCACTTATAGTACATAGGTGAAGATTCTGAGACTCAGATGGGGAAGCAACTTGCCCCTGTCTTACAGCTAGTATGTAGATGATGGAGCTAGAACTCAAACTTCATCCCTTGGGAATAGCTGATAGGAAGTTAGTAGGTGAGTGAACAGGACTTGAGAGCCTATTGTTGAGCGAGTCCTAGCATGCGTACTTGTCTTCTGACTTAAAATTTCTTTTAACATATCTTTTATCTCCTTTTGTTCTCTAATGGTTCTTTCTAGAGAAAAAAAAGATGAAGAGCCCCCAGAAATGCAAAGGGAAAGACCCCTTGCTTTTTAGTTTTGGGATTTGCATTTAAATAGCCGGTCAGATGAGAGGGTCTGTTTTCTCTAATTTTTCATTAAGGATTGAGTTCTATAACTATGTGCCTACTGAAATAACTGAAGAATGATGTGAGGGGCTGAGAGGAGTCTAGGCCTAGAAAATAAGGCTGAAAGCTGAGAACGCGTCATCCTGAGGAGAGTGTATCTTAGGAGGTATAATGATTTCACAGAATCTTTATAACTCTTACGAGGAGGTGATCATCCATGACCCCTCAAGAGCAGGATAAGAACTGCCTTGTATCCAGATGGACAGGTGGAATGTAGAGAAGTTTTGAAAATGAGAATTTGACAAGAAAATCTGACCCCATGTTTTGGGGCATGCGCCCAGGATCTTGAGTTCCTGAAGGCACTGCTTTCAAACTTCTCTTTTCTTTCTCCATTTCCCCTCCCCGCCTTTCCCCTCTTTCCCCTCCTCCTTCCATGAAAATAACCGCTTATTGTAGACACTCATAGGAGCACCTCTATATCAAAAACGTGAACAGAAAGTTTGGTGGAACATTACGTTTTCAGTGTGATGCACTCTGAGAGGTTCCATTACATGAAATTTTTAAAATACTGGTTGCAGCCCACTAAGTTAATCCCAAGACCCACAATTTAGAAAGACATTGTCCTGAGAAATTGCCCAGGTCATGACCAGTTTTAGTAAGTCAAAGAAAAAAGGGTATTACGCCTCTGTGCTCATACAGCATTTTGCTCTTTTTTGGCCATTTTGTTCCCTAAACTGGGAAATCATTAAACAAACAAACAATTCCACTTTTGTGTGTGTGTGTGTGTTGGGGGCCGGGGTTGCTGGAAACTGAACCCAGGGCCTCACATGTGCTAGGAAAGTGCTCTCCCACTAAACTACAGCCCCAGCCCTCCACTTTAAGAGACACTTTGCTCCCTTTGCTAAGATTACACAGTAACTTAGCTATCACTGGATAGTGTGCATAAGAATGAATCTTTAAAGAAATCTAACAATAGGTCAGACCTACATTTGATTAAGAAAAAAATACCATTGATTCCTAAACCCATTTCATTGGGCACCATATCACCTTGAATGTCAAGGTCTTAGAAGCTGGTCAGCTGAATTTTTCATTGAAGAAATGCTCCCACACACATTAACAAATCTATTTGCAAAGGTATAATAGGAGTACAGTTTTTAAGAGGATAGAGGGGGTATTGATATATAAGAAAGAAATTACTTAGATTTGTCAGCCTTGTGTTGTGGGCTCTGAGGCTGTCCAGGAGAGGGTCATCATCCATGAAGCTGGAGGAGTTCTCACCCTTACTGTTTGGTATTCTCGTCAGCTCCCTAAGAACATGGGGGATTCAGGTTTACTGTAAGCCATCAAAAACTTATTTTTAAATTTACTTTGTAACTTTCCTGAATTAGAGAAAATTACTGTTTTATTGTAAGATTTTTAGTCAGAACACTGGTGATAATAAGAAAAAAATGAATGTCTGTTTTTAAACTGCTAGATTGTGATAACTCTTTAAAGTAACCAAAATTCATCCTTAGGATACATATTTTTACTGGTTTAATAAGTAAAATCAAAATAATTTGAGGAACATTAAAAATATTTAAAAATACACATCCTTAGTTACTGTGTTTTTTTTCATTTGATGGTAATACCCAGAGCTCTGCTAGCTTTAGTTACATGCTTTTGGAATTGCCTGGCCAATCTTACTGCTTTTCTTCACACTCTGAACATTTTTCAGTGCCTGACCCCATACAGTGTACATTGTTACAGAAGGCGGTATTATACGCACTTCCTTCTTGGGGGCAGCCTCATTGTCAACAGGAGGTCCTGTTAAGATGTGCTGAGTTGCTTTTTGTCCCCAACATTTTATTTGAAAAGTATTAATTTTGTAGCCTACACCTATAGCCTTCACCCAGTTCTACCAATTGTTAACATTTTGCTACATTTGCTTTCTGTGTCCTTTTCCTCCCTCTTTTTTTTTGGTACTGGAGATTGAACTCAGGGGCACTCGACCACTGAGCCACATCCCCAGCCCTATTTTGTGTTTTATGTAGAGACAGGGTCTCACTGAGTTGCTTAGCGCCTCGCTGTTGCTGAGACTGGCTTTCTTTTCCTCCTCCTTTTCCTTTTCTCTCCACCTACTCTCTCCCCCATATCCACCCACCTTCTCTCAGTGGTTCCTTTTTGAACCCACTTGAATGTAAGTTATTGGCAGCTTCACCCATTACCAGTAAATATTTCAGCAGGTGAAATTTTTCAAGGATAAGAACATTCTCCTACATCACAATGCCATTGTCACACTTAAAGAAATAAACATTAATAGCCTGTCATATATTATAATATCACTCATTTTGGAATTGGTCCAAAATGTTGTGACCCATCCCCTGTGTTGGATCAAGGATCTATGGAGTTCATGTGCTGCATTTGGCTTTTGTTTCTTTTTTAATCTAAAATAATTCCTCTGCCTCTTTTGTTTATTATGATCTTGATTTTTTTTTTTTTTTGAGGAGTCCAGGCCCATTGGCTCATAGAACATTCCACATATGACATTAATTTTTTGTAAATGTTTTTACGTAGTCCTGATAGCTAGTCTGATATATGTGTGTATTATGTTTGTCTTCTAGAGTATGGTCTCCGACTGGGGAGTCAGATCTTCATCAAGGAAATGACCAGAACAGGTCTGGCAAATAAAGATGGCAACCTTCATGAAGGGGACATAATTCTCAAGGTGAGTGGATGAGGACAGAACAGCTGTGCTCCTATATGCATTCCTAGTCCCCATCTCCGTGTTCAAGTGCCAATGAAGAAAAACTTAGCTGTAGTGAGAGTCAACAGTAAGATAGAGGCCAAGAAGAGCAGTACAGTGGGATGATTTTTATCAGAAAAACCAGACTTAGGTTTGGTTTTTTAACCCCATTATTATGTATAACTGGAGGTGTAGCACCTTGGTGTAGAGCACATGCCAGGCCCTGGGTCCCATCCCTACCACTGGGGAAAAAAGAAGAAAGACCAGACTTAGAGATTTATACTACTTTAATGTCACTTTTTAAAAGAATACTCAAAAAGTACTTTCTCTTTTCCTGTTCATTTAAAGTTGAGGTTCTTACTCCTTCAAACAAGGAAAGATGAAAGGGAGAGCTGGTAGTATATGAATGTTTGTTTGATTTAGTAGTTATGGTAAACCTCTTCAGTCAGGAAACATGTTCCAGTAGTAAACCAAACCATTGTCTTAAGCTTGCAAGTTAAATAAACGAGCAGCCTATACTACAGTTTTTACATGGCTGCGTTTGGGAGCAATATATTCAGGGTTATGTTTAATTTAAAAGATAATTATCGTTCATTTATTTATTTTTAATCAATGCATTATAGTTATATATAATATTGGAATGCATTGTGGAAGACTACTAGAACAGAGCAAGGGGATCAGGGAAGGGAAGGAAATAGTACTGGGCATTGAATGGAGAAAACTATGTTATATGCATTTATGAATATGTCAGAATGAATCCCATTATTATGTATAACTAATGAACTAATTTATTTTTAAAAAGTGTTATTTTCTTATAGGATTATCATTTTTCTCATTAACAGTTTTAGTTTTTAGCTTTGCTATGTCTCTAATGGAATGTAAAGTTCTAGAGGGTAAGAACTGTGGCTTCTCTACACAGGACACACAGATTAACTCTTTCATGCATAATATGTCTGCAACATGATAAATAAAAATAATCATTGTCTGAGGTTAAAAAAAAAAGATAATTCTTTTTTATTCAGTGATCCTAAGTCCAAGTCTATCTGAGTATCTGAGCAAAACTTTTATGTTGGTAGAAGGGAAAAGTATGAATTTTATGCTTAGCTGTGAAACTTATATAGAGCATTATTGTTCTTCATTAATACAGATCAATGGAACTGTCACCGAGAATATGTCTTTAATGGATGCACGAAAATTGATAGAGAAGTCCAGAGGAAAACTCCAGCTCGTGGTGTTGAGAGATAGCAAGCAGACCCTCATCAACATCCCCTCACTAAATGACAGTGACTCTGAAATAGAAGGTAAGGGGATGGTGGTGAGCTTAGCCAGAAGTCAGGAGGACCGTTGGTCTTGCATTCTCACCTGGTTAGCATAGCCAGCCACCCGGAAATTGAATTTTCAGTGAAGGCCTCTCTTTTAAACTTTAATTCCAAAAAGTAAGTGTTCAATTATTTGTTTATTAAAGTGTCTGTTGAAATTAGGTTTCCAGTATGAAATTCTGGTGCACTTGTGAACTCCCAGAAGACTCTTAATTAAGCCACTGAAATCAAAACCTGTTAGTAAAAAATGTATGCATGCTAGCGGGGAGGGTGGCATGCACCTGTAGTCCCAGCTACCTTAGAGCATGAGGCAAGAGGATCGATCACTTGAGCCCAGGAACTGCAGGTTAGACTGGGCAA
This sequence comes from Xerus rutilus, assembly GCA_028644305.1. NCBI lineage: Eukaryota > Metazoa > Chordata > Mammalia > Rodentia > Sciuridae > Xerus > Xerus rutilus. The sequence continues at coordinate 121,780,824 of CM053399.1, read as the reverse complement.
CATAGACTCTGATTCAAGAAAAGAAGTGCATGTCTGACGAGTTCCAGAACTAACCTACATTATGTATCCATTTACTCATTGCTCTTTTCCTGCATTTGCTTGTGTCATTTTTTAAAAGTGGCTATTAGTATTTCCAATAGAGAAGGCAGTCTGGAGTATAATCTAAAATAAAAATAGATGCTGTAATAAAGAATCAGTCCAAATAGCTCAATATTGTGAAGTTCAATCCAGGTCACCTCTTCTCTTTTTAAAAGTTATGTTCATTTCTAGGATATGAATTATACATATGCTAACATGTTCACCTTGTCAAAATTATCAACAAGGAGTCATATTCTATCCTGCTTGACCATTTGCTATTCTTTTTGTGCAGAAAAGTTGAGAAAATATTAAGTTCCTAAAGTTTCAAGCAGGCTTTTGATTTTTAAAATAGAACTTCTTTGTAAAACTTAAAACTTAATTTGATCTCCAACATGTCAAAAGTCTGGTCATGTGGTCACTGCCAACAGTGCAGGAAAGCAAAAGGATCATGAGAATTAACCCCAGTATCCTAAGAGTGTACAGTTTATTTTCATGCTACTCAGAGTGTGGTCTCTAGCCCCTCGGCAGCATCAGTGTTACCTGGGAGCTTGATAGAACTGTAGAATCTCAAGCCCTAACCCAGAACAACTGAGCCTGAGTAAGATCCCTAGGCGATCTGAATACACATTAAAGTTTGAGAAGCACTGATCTATTTAGTAGGAATGAGCAAATACATGATCCAGTACAGCTGGCCTTCCAGGTCCTTGGGTTTTGTATCCTCAGATTCAGTCAACCACAGATTAAGTATATGTGGAAAAAACAATTCCAGCAAGTTCCAAGAAACGAAACTTGAATCTGTTATATACTGAGCACTGTGCTGAATCTACATAAATGAAGTAATCTGTGGGCTCACTCTGCCACAGCCTGTTGCCATTTCACATATCTCAGTCTTTCAGTACTCATTGTTTATTCATTCATTTGTTTATATGCAGTGCTGAGGATTGAACCCAGTGCCTCCCACATGCGAGGCAAGCACTCTACCACTGAGCCACAACCCTAGCCCAGTACTCATTGTTTAAGACCTCATTTTCTTTTTATTTCAACTGTTTACCTAGCATTTATATTGTGTCAGGCATTATAAGTCATCTAGAGATGATTCAGAGTATATAGGAGGATGTGTGTAGATCACTTGCAAATGTTATGCCATTTTATATAAAGGACTTAAGCATCTATAGATTTTGGCTGGGATGCACCTGAAACTGTTGTCCTGCAGATGTTGAGGATTGACTGTAACTGAATTCTCATCCCTCAGTGGCAGTTAGGAAGGAATGTGGGATGAAAGAGAAATGTACAGTTCTGGATTTGACTTCCTCTTTATTAATTAATGCCTTTCCCTTAAAGTTAACTTTTTTTTTTCTGCCTCTCTTCCATTTCCCATATCTCCTACTAAGGAAATAGTATAATTTCTGATACATACCTTAAATATTTTACTATAAAAGTCTTTACTTTTTGATACCAGATATCTCAGAAATAGAGTCAAACCGATCATTTTCTCCAGAAGAGAGACGCCAGCAGTATTCTGATTATGATTATCATTCCTCCAACGAGAAGCTGAAGGAAAGGCCAAGGTAAGATGATATGTATTTCCCTTGCACACTATGAATATACACACATGCATGTTTGTAAATCTGTTACCTCTGATACATTAACATAACATGTACTTTAGTTCAAGAGAGGACACGTCCAACAGATTGTCCAGGATGGGCGCCACACCCACTCCCTTCAAGTCCACTGGGGACATTGCAGCTACAGTTGTCACAGAGACCAACAAGGAACCCAGATACCAAGAGGAACCAGGTAAGGCTTTAAGATCACTCATTTTGGGGGGACCTGGGGTTTGAATCCAGGACATTGTACATGCAAAGTGTGTACTGCATGCACCACAGCTACACCCTCAACCCAAGACATTTATTTTTAACACTTGAGTTGAGAATTATATGGTTCAGAGGGTGGCTGGAGAGAGAGAGAGAAATTATAAAAGCTCATTCTTAAAATGATTGAGCCCCTCCTCATTGAAAAAATATAAACATAACCATCCTTTCTTTATGCCTTCAGAATTGATTATATATGACATATTTGCTGGGTTATAGTCCTTTTGCTCCTATTCATGATCCCAAACTCATCACCCTAACTCTGCCACCCTACAGTTATAATCCTGTTTTATGTGCATAAATATTTATACATGGGAAATACATGTTCTGGAAAATATTGTCTTCTTGTACATGTATACATTGCAGTTTGGTGGCTTGTTTCTCTTCTCACTATTTTGACAAACTATTGACACCTGCTAATGCCTCAAAATTAAGCTTTACTATAACCCATTTTTCCCACCATTCCAGATGTGGACATCTACAAAAACTTAAGCAGCAAAATACCACTTATGGTAACTTTGAAATAATATTTGAATATTTGTTATGTTTGCACAATTGAAATTTAGAAACCATCTCTTGCTCGTCCAGGTTAGTAACAGTGGATGTTTTCTAATCCACAGCTCCTCAACCCAAAGCAGCCCCAAGAACTTTTCTTCGTCCTAGTCCTGAAGATGAAGCAATATATGGGTATATATTCCATCTTTCTTTTTCTCCTGTTTTCTTTTCCACACTGCTCATCTCCTTAACTGGAATCCAGAAGAATAGTGTTGCTTTACCTACAGATGGTGATTTTGCATATAACCAGCCGCCTTTAACCAATCTGTACTGCTGGTTTTATTTTATTTTATTCTATTTTATTTTATTTTATTCTATTCTATTTATTTTATTTTATTTTATCTATTCTATTCTATTCTAATTTTATTTTTTAGTGTTAGAGATTAAACCCAGGGCCTTATGCATGCGAGGCAAGCACTGTACCAGCTGAGCTATATCCTACTGCTGGTATTTATGAGAATGGGATTATTTATATGAAAAGCAACATGTGGAAGTAGTGAACTTGATGATGATCATGTTGCCTGCTTGCCTACCTACTTCTCTAGAATGTTATTCTGAATATTTGCTTCTGGCAGATCCATAGCTCCCAAACAGGTGAAACATTGTTAAACTGTGGTGCCTCAGTAGTGGCTGCAGTGACATGATGATCCCAGTGTGGGGAAGGGAGAAGAGGTGACCAGGGCTCTGCACTTGATAATGAGTCTCTGATTCAGTGGTGTCAGGAGCAGCAGCTGGATTAGGACCAGCTTCCATGGACTCAGGCTATGTCTTGATTTGACAAGAGCTGTGGGTTCCTGTAAGTTTTCCTTTGGTAGAATCCTAAATTGAATGTTGGATAGCTGAATTTTAGCCCTAATTCTCCCCTTTCTTATCTTGAATAAGCTGATGCAAGCATTTTATTTTTCACCTTCTTCATATTATGCCATCAGAACTGTGGGCCTGCTGACATTCATTGCACTGTCCCAAGGAGGATAAAATTATAGAATAGATGAGAAAAACGAGACCAATGTCAACTATAAATTGCTCTATAGATAGACAAAACTAAATCTCTCATCTGCTAGTGTGCCCTCTCCCCCCACTTTATTTTTTTTTATTTTTTATTTTCAATTTGTTGTTATTACTTTTAAATATGTATTTTTGAGTTGTAGATGAACACAATACCTTTATTTATTTTATGTGGTGCTGAGGACTGAACCCAGTGCCTCACACATGTGAGTCAAGCACTGTACCATTGAGCCACAATTCCAGCCCTCTCCCCCCACTTTAAAAAAATTATCTCTCAGCTGGGCGCGGTGGTGCATGCCTGTAATCCCAGCACTTTGGGAGGCTGAGACAGGAGAATCATAAGTTCAAAGCCAACCTCAGCAATAACTAGGTGCTAAGCAATTCAGTGAGACCCTATCTCTAAATAAAACACAAAAAAATAGTGCTGAGGATGTGGCTAAATCGTGGAGTACCTCTGAGTTCAATCCCCTGTACCAGGAAAAAAAAAAAAAAAAAAGATCTCTCACCTTTTCTTCCTGGAACCAAACCTGTTGCAGCCCTAACACCAAAATGGTGAAGTTCAAGAAGGGAGACAGCGTGGGCCTCCGGTTGGCTGGTGGCAACGATGTTGGGATATTTGTTGCTGGCATTCAAGAGGGCACATCTGCGGAGCAGGAAGGCCTTCAGGAGGGAGACCAGATCCTGAAGGTAAGGGAAGCACAGCCCTGTTTCCAGAAGTCTGTTGCTGAGTGGGCTTTTCTGAGTGTCCTTCCATAAGGAGGGAGAGGGGGTCATCTTGTGAAAATGGACAATGGCAAGTGTGTTGATGTCCAACTCTGAGGTTTTGTCTCACATGAGCCCTGTCTTGTCTGCCCTAGAATCTAAAACTTATTCCTGGGTCTGCAGGAATTTATAGGGTTTAAGACACTATGAACTTAGTAGTTTGATTAATGAAAAAAGTTGAGAATCTAATTAAGAACCTGCAAGAAAGAAATTTCAATGGGTCTTGTGACCTAATTGAGTAGACGTGAATGTTGACATCAGACCCTGTTATCTGAGCCCTATTCCAGCCTCTCAGTAATTCTGTGACCCTGGCTCACCCTGAGATGTGGTTTCTGGGTCTTTTGAGTGAGAATGAGAATACGTACCTCTCAGGAACCCTGGCAAGATTAGAAGAGAGAGCACTTCCAAGGCCGAGAGCACAGTTCCCGGCAGACAACATACAGCTGCCGCTCAGTATGTTGTTCACTTCTAAAACCGTCGAGGAAAAGAATTCCTGGTTCATCACATATTGGTTGTTTTTCTGTTTCTTTTTATTCTTTTTGCAGTACTAGGGTTGAACCCAGAGCTTTGTGCATGCTAGCAAGCACTCTACTCCTGAATTACATCCCTAGCCCATCATATTGGTAGTTTTATTAAAATTACTATATGTTTGGATAATCTGTTGGTGTTAAACCATTAAAAAATAACTCAATTTTGATATTTTATGCTGTAGACACAGCACGCTAGTGAACTGTCTTCATTGAAATTTTGGAATTTCTACTTCTGTTTTTTGTTTGTTTTATTGGTTTGCTTCTTCCTTGTTAATTTTAGTGGAAAGCCCATATGTCATTTACTGAGGGTCTGGTAAGTGCTTCTAGGCTCAGAGGAGAGGAGAAAGAAATTCTCCTCCAGAACCCTGGAGGAAACAGACAGCAAAGTACAAAAGCAGATGGCCGCATCCTTCTCAGCACTTGGCTCCATGGTGGTAGTTCAGATTTCATCTCTGGAGTAGGGGAAAGGCAGACCTTGATCATGAGCTTTGCTAAAGCTTTCCAGTGAAACTTTAGACCCTCCTTGGCTCCAGTTGGGCTCCTAGAAGACTCAGTACTTGAGTGAACCTTGTGTAGCACGTGATCCTAGGAAACACGCGCCACCAAATGCTGCTGATAAAAATCCTGTCCAGGTGCCAGCGCATACCACTTCGCTCTCAGTAAATATGCTAATGAAGCAGAAGCATATTTCCTAAGTGCTGTGAAGCCATAGGGTATCAGCTGGAGATTTGGAGCTTTTGGTCTTTAAGGTTCCAGGATAAAATAGATCTGTCCTGTTTGTGACGGGGGATGGGTGGGAGGGATGTTTTCTAAATTTCCTAGTGAATTCACCTAGGGACTTGACAGTCCCACCTCCCTGTTTTTATTAAAGACAGGGAGCGTCACTTAATGGGTAAAAAGTCATATTACTCAGCATTTATGCTTAAGAAATGCTTTGTTTCCTGATCTCACCCTGGTAACATGGAAGAAACTGTGGGAACTGGCTTCTTTTGCAGTAATCCTGTATGAGGAGGTCAGGTAGTTAGGTGGTCCTCTTTCATGGGCGGGAATAAATTTTCTATAGACTACAAAAGGAGCACTGAGCTCTGCAAAAGGGTGAAAAAGATTGTGTTTGCCTATCATGGCAGAGAAGCTGCTGCACAATGATGAGCTGTAGCTGATACAGGATCCTCTAGGCTCACAGCAAACCTGACTGGACCCTGTGAACTACTAAATAGCTCATGAAAGAGGATATTTATCAGAAAGCACTGTGCAATCTAACCTTCAAAGTGCAAAAGTGCTGCCCTGGCTCTTTTCGCTTTCATTTGTTTTGGTGCTACTTTTCATGCCCAGACTGAATATATGAGGTGAACTGTGTCCATAGACTGATCTCATTTTTCAGTTGCAGGGTTTCTAAGTGTGGCTCTCTGTTTTGTAAAGGTGAGAGACTGATGTATGGAATGAAAGCAAGAGTGGCTGTGCTACAGTATAATGTCTTGCCCCAAACAGAAATATACATGTGTTTATTTTTTCCTGCTTGACTTGACCCATCTCGTTGCTTATTTTTTATCTGGTATGGTTGTCATTTCTCTTTCAGAAACCTTTATGAGATGGAAGAAAGGGAAAAAAATTTTGTTTGGTTGTAAACCCTGTAGATATTTAAAATGAAGCTACCTTGTGTCATTTTCATTTTGACCTTTGTGGTTTTTGACCTGATGTTTAGCCTCATGTGGCCATAGAGATGGGCAGAGGGACTTCTGATGTTCTCCCCCTGACCCTTTGGCCCTTGTTTATTTAAATAAATAAATATAAGCATCTACAGCTTATATAAAATCATATATGTAGCCATACAGAAATACAGAAACTGCATAAGAAAAGATTAGCACCAAAGTTCAGTGATCCCTATTTAGGGACACAGAGGTGGTAATGACAGTATCTTAAATAATAAATATTGTTTCAAAGGAAAACTTAGCTTGATTGCTTTAGCAAATCATGTTATTTTTTTTTAAAGCACCAAATTAGTTTCAGTCTAATGCCTACTTTCACTTAATCACACATTTTGGCCTTAATTAAGGACCTAAATCAATGATAGTTTTTTGTTTGTTTCTTTTTGATGCCAGGGATTGAACTCAGGGGCACTCAACCACTGAGCCACATCCCCAGCCCTATTTTATTATCCCACCTCCCTGTTTTTATTAAAGACAGGTGAAATGGTGATCATTTTGTGTTTTTTTTAGAGACAGGGTCTCATTGAGTTGCTTAGCACCTTGCTGTTGCTGAGGCTGGCTTTGAACTCATGATTCTCCTGTCTCAGCTTCCCAAACTGCTGGGATTACAGGTGTGCACCACTGCGCTCGGCTTCCATGATAGTTTTTTCCCCAGTAATAAAGCATTTCTTTTATGATTGAAAGGATTTTATAGTTCTCAATGACTGAAAAATATTGCATAGGAATTCTATATTTTTTCATTTCTATAAAATATTATTAAAATATCAAGCACTTTAGGATAATTTTAAGGATACAGAATTATGGTTTCAAAATATTTTTTCAGGGGCTGGGATTGTAGCTTAGTGGTAGAGCGCTTGCCTTGCATGTGTGAGTCACCGGATTTGATCCTCAGCACCACATAAAAATAAAGATATTGTGTCCATCTACAACTAAAAATATATTTTAAAAAATTTTTTTCTTCTTGTTACATTTCTATTTTACTTCCTCTCTAACTTATTTTTCAAACACCATTTACAGTGACCCTTGTTCCATCACTGTGGAATAAATGTGGGCTCTTTGCCAGAAACAGGTGTGAGCTAGAAGCTTATATTATATAAGGCCATGTATTAGACTAATGATCTGTCATAAGGCTAATGCTCTTTAACTTCATAAATGCTCTATGATTTCATAAACACAGGTTAGATGTCTTTCAGTTGATAGGAACTATAGGAGAAGGGTGGATTTGATCAGAATCCTTACTTATGGATTTTATTTGAATTGATTTAAACACAGGTCACCAAGCTCCTTTGCTACAGACCCCACTGCTCTCTCTTGCAAATAGCTCCTTTTCCATGCTTGCCTATTACCTTCCTGACCACGGAGACTCAGAGAAGAGGAGGAGACACACATAACCACAAGATGGTCCAGTCTGTTCCAGTGACAAATCCTTGGCTCAGTGGTTTATTCTTAATAGGGCTGGCAGTGTGAGGTGGCAGGAAGGTGTAGTGGTGCCCACACAGCCCAGGCCCATGTGGAGGTGCTGAGGAGGGCATGAGTAGAGACACTAAGGACCTGGGTACATCCTTGTTTTGCTCTGGAAGGTTCTGACAAAAACAGACAGACAATGTCACTTGACACCTAACTATGAACTCTCTCTCGTTTTCCCTTTCCATCAGGTGAACACACAGGACTTCAGAGGGCTGGTTCGGGAGGATGCTGTACTCTACTTGTTAGAAATCCCCAAAGGTGAAATGGTGGTCATTTTAGCTCAGAGCCGAGCTGATGGTGAGCCCATTTGGTCATTTGATTTACTTGGGGGAGGTGGGGAGGATGAAAGAGGTGTCTTGGGACCAGAATAGGAAAATTCAGGAATTAAAAAATTGAAATGGATCTTGACACCTAATCCCTGGGTTACAGGTATATATGGAGAAAATTTGAGTGCTGCTTACCTTTGTACAAAAATGTTTCCCCTCCATCTACTGAAATAATTTCACTGGTATGTCAGTTTGGAATTAAACTGCTTTTCTGAACAGTGAGTGATAAACCACTAAGTTTTGCCTGGAGTTATTGCTGTGTTTCCATGTGACAGGTAACCAGAGCCACACCAGCTGTTGGCTCCTGCCTTGACCAGTGTGACAAGTTGCTTTTGTTTTCTTGAGCCTTGTTCTCATCTGTAAAGTGGGGGCCACCATAGTCTCTTCCCTGCCCGTTTCAGAGGGTTAGTTGACAACTGTATTGGTCAGGGTTTTCTAGAGAAACAGAACCCATGGGACATGCTGGAAACCAGTAGGATTTATTATAAGATATTGGCTCATAGGATTATGGAGGCCGGCATATCCCAAGATCCTACCCGGTGAGTTGAAGGTAGAGACCCAGCAGAGCCAGTTGGAAGGCTTAACCAGTACAGTATGGTTCCATTACAGAGGCAGGGGAAAGCTGATACATCAATTTGAAGGCCACCAGGCGGGAAGAGCAGTGTTCTCTTAACTTGAGAATGAGTCTTGTTTTTGCTCCATTCAGGCCTTCAGCTGGTTGGATGAGGTCCATCCACATAGTGAGGACAATCTGCTTTACTTAATCTATCCATTTAAATAATCTCAGCCCAAAACACCCTCTCTCTAGAAACATGTAGAAACACCCTCTAGAAATATTTAGAATAATGTTTGACCAAATGTCTGGGCACCCATAGTCCAGGCTATTAGAGACAACATTAACCATCTCAGCAGCTCATGTAGTTAGCTATTCATCCTTCTTCCTGTAAGAGCTGTGATCCTGTAAGGCTCACACACCGAGTTCACTGAATGGAGAGAAGGTGAAGTGGGTGATCAGAGATGGGAGAAGCTGGAATTCAGGAAAGATCTTTAAACCAAATGAAGCAAACCATGCTTTTGCCTTTCAGTATATAGAGACATCCTGGCTTGTGGCAGAGGGGATTCATTTTTTATAAGAAGCCACTTTGAATGTGAGAAGGAAACTCCACAGAGCCTAGCTTTCACCAGGGGGGAGGTCTTTCGAGTGGTCGATACTCTGTATGATGGCAAGCTGGGCCACTGGCTGGCCATGAGGATCGGAAATGAATTGGAGAAAGGCTTGATCCCCAACAAAAGCAGGTACCTAAGATTATACATTTTCACACACCTCTTTAATCTCTCTATCCCCAAAAGCCAACAGGATCTTTTCCTATGTTAGCTTTCTATCACTGTGACAAAATACCTGAGAAAAACAACTTAAAGGAGGAAAGATTTATTTTGGCTCATGGTTTCAGAAGTTTTGGTCATTCAATTGACCTCATCACTGTAGCCTTGAAGTAAGGCTGAACATCATGGCGGGGAGCACGTGCTGGAGTAAAGCTGATCACCTCCTGGCAGTTGGGAACCATGAAGGGACCAGGGACAAGATACATCCTTTAAGAACATGCCCCAGTGACCTACTTCCTCCAACTAGACCTCACTTCCTAAAGCTTTCAGCACTTCCCAGTAGTGCCAACAGCTTGGGACCAATTCTTCAACACATGAGACTTGGGGGAAACTTCCAGGTCCAAACTATAAACCCCTCAAATGACCTCTCCCATATAACCTCATTATTTGTGATCATCTACTTGTTTTGAGAAGGTGGCCTGGAACTGTAAATAACCACCAGTTGGTTTGCAGTGAGTGTTTTGCATTGTGTGGTTGGTTGTTGTGCTTGACTGTGTTTGACAGTATCCCAAGGAATATCCACCACCTTGCACAGTGTACACAGGAGATACTGAGTGGTTATAGCACCTCTGGTCTCCTTCCTTGGGAGAGGCTTATACTCCCCAGTGAATGCCTGTTGGTTGGTGGCAGTGCAGGGATCTAGGGAAGATACCAGTATTTTAGCAGGAGTTCCAGGTGCATTTACTATATACACCTACATACCAGATGAGCCACATTTAGTGTATTTATCACTGAGCTCCTTCTGCTGAGTCTCAATGAGATCCTGCCTTTTTTTGGCATCCATGGGGAGGTAAAGGTCCCCATGTCCCCTCGTCCCCCATGGAAACATTTTCATTGTCAAGCTGAATCTTTCCTAATGCAACTTATTAAGCAAAACTGACTAGATCTGGATAATGATGTGTGTACCATGTGTCCTGGCTCTAGAAATTCATTCCTCATGCTTTCTTTTTTCAGAGCTGAACAGATGGCAAGTGTCCAGAATGCACAGAGAGACAATGCTGGGGACAGGGCAGATTTTTGGAGAATGCGTGGCCAGAGATCCGGGGTGAAGAAGAACCTAAGGAAGAGTCGAGAAGACTTAACAGCTGCTGTGTCTGTTAGCACCAAGTTCCCGGCTTATGAGAGGGTCTTGCTGCGGGAAGGTGAGAAGGCCCCATGGGGCCAGAAAGTGATCTATGTGGGCTCTGTGCCTGTTCTCCACTTTCAGGCTGCAGTAGTGAAGTTCTAACTTACTCACATCACTTACTCCAAAGGCAGGGTGTAGAGTTGGAATCATTCACTAACATGGAGCCTGACTTCCAAAATGGTAGTGTTCAGATTCCTCAGTGAAGGCAAGTTGGTACAGCCCACCCCCCCCATACCACCACTCCAAAGTTTTTATGGATTACCCATAGCAAAGTTTATCTTTAAAAATGGTGGAGGTAGTGAAGGCATGTCCTTTAGAAAAGAACTGGGTTCAGTTGTGGGTGGGAGAACACAATTTCTCTTATTTAATTGGGTTAGTTTCAAAAGCCTAGGCAATCCTTTTGCTTCTTATCTGAACAGTGAGGCCCGGGTGTTATTTTAATGGCCTGTCTTGTCTCGTTTCAGCCGGTTTCAAGAGACCTGTGGTCTTATTCGGCCCCATAGCAGATATAGCAATGGAGAAGTTGGCAAATGAGTTACCTGACTTGTTCCAAACTGCTAGTAAGTCTGCCAGTGATGTTTTCTTCCAAAATTTTTATTTTGAAAAATGTCTAACATACATTAAAGTCAAAAGAATAATGAACATTCTCATATCCTTCACCTGACCACGGGTTGTTAGTGACATTTTGCTGCATACACTGTTTCCTGTACCCCCTGTCCATGGAAACACACACACACACTCTCTCTCTCTCTCTCACTCACACACATACACTCTCACACTCCCATACTCGTCTTTCTGAACCATTTAAAAGTTTAAGTTGAGAACATTATAACACTTTATCCCTAAATTATATGCACGAATCTCCTAAGAACATTCTCTTAACAGTCACAATACCATTACTATTTCAGTGGCCAAGAAATTGAACATTGATACAATGATATCGCAGGTTGAGAAACTCTAGTTTGAAAGTCTGAAATCTCAAATGCTCCAAAATCTGTAGCTTCTTGAGCACGAACATGACCTCACAAGTTGAAGATCTCACAACTGACCTCCTGTGATGAATTACTAAAAATAGTGCACAAATTACCTTCAGTTTATGTGTAAAAAATAAATATGAAACAAATGAATTTTGTTTTTAGATCAGTATTCCATTTCCTACATATTTTTGTTATGTATATGCAAATATATAAAAACCCCAAAACTTCTGGTTTCAAACATTTCTGATAAGCAAAACTCAACCTGTATGCTATATATAGTCCATTTTTCAGATTTCCTCAGTTGTCCCAATTGTGTCTCATTTAGCTTTTTAGGAGTGAAAATGCAACCAAGGATCATGCATTACATTTGATATTTATGTTTTTCTTATGTATATCTTTTTTTTTTTTTAACCTTACTTAATATATTGATAGTCTGAAGAGTCCAAACCAGTTGTCTCATAGAGCATTTCTTATTAGATTGGCCTAACCACTTCCACCTGGTTAGATTTCTGATAAACAAGTGTCATGGTCCTTCCACTGCTACTCAAGAGGAGCCACTTAATGTCAGGTGTCCCATTGTTGTTGATGTTAGATTGGAACATTGATTGTCACTTATTTCTAAAATATTACATAGCTCCATTTTGCTTTTACAGAAACAGAACCTAAAGATGCAGGATCTGAGAAGTCCAGTGGAGTAGTTCGGTTAAATACTGTGAGGCAAATTATTGAGCAGGTGAGAAAATTCACTGGAAGGCCATGTTATGAGAAGGCCATGAAATGAGATCATGGTTTGCTGTAATCTTTTATAAATAGAATCTAATTTAATAATTATTGAATGTTAATGGTAAAAGTTAATGTAAATGCAAGCTGTTTCACTGTGAGGAAACTAGTAACGGTTTTGTGGCAATAATGATTTGCCTTTTCAGATTTCTCAGCATAATACCAAATAACCTATTAATAGTAGTCCCCTTTTTTCCAAGGGAGATGCCTTCCAGGGCCCCTTGTGGGCAACCGAAACCATGTATAGTGCCAAACTTTATATACGCTATGTTTCTTTCTATACATACATATCTATGATAAATTTTAATTTATAAATCAGGCACAGGCTGGGTGTGGTGGGACACATGCATAATCCCAGTGGCTCAGGAGACTGAGGCTGGAGGATCGCTAGTTCAAAGCCAGCCTCAGCAAGTTAGTGAGACTCTGTCTCAAAGTGAAAAATAAAGAGAGCTGGAGATATGGCTCAGTGGTTAAGCACCCCTGGGTTCAATCCTTGATATTTAGATAGATAGATAGATAGATAGGAAGGATACAGACCTGGTAAGGTGTCACATGCCTGTAATCCCAGCTACATGGGAGCCTGAGGCAGGAGGATCATAAGTTCAAAGCCAGCCCAGGCAATTTAGTGAGACCGTCTCTCAAAATAAAAAGGACCAGGGATGTAACTCAGTGGTAGAGTGCCCCTGAGTTCGTTCCCCAGTACCACCAAAAGGGAAAAAAAGGCACAGTAAAGAATTGATAACAATAACAACAAAATTGAACAATTATAACAATATACTGTAATAAAGTTACCCGAATGTGGAGTCTCTCCATCCCCCCCACCCACCCAATGCCTTATTATACTGTACTCACCCTTGTTTTTACTTGCTCTTGACCTGTGGTTTTATTCGGAAACTGCAGAAAGTGAAACTCCAAATAAGGAGTGGGAGGACTCTTGTAATTTATTTTATTAGAAGTTAATAAACAATTGATAATATTAAAATGGATATAATGTGAAAGGAAATATTTTCTGCTTTTTGGTTCAAATTTACACTTTTTACCTGATATTACTTATTAAAACAAATTCTTTGATGCTGTGTTGCTTGACATAACCACTTAATATAACTTCCCCCACCTGTCACAGGATAAGCACGCACTGCTGGATGTGACTCCTAAAGCTGTGGACCTGTTGAATTATACCCAGTGGTTCCCAATTGTGATTTTCTTCAACCCAGACTCTAGACAGGGTGTCAAAGCCATAAGACAGAGGTTGAGTCCAGCATCCAACAAAAGTTCTCGCAAGTTATTTGATCAAGCCAACAAGCTCAAGAAAACTTGTGCACATCTTTTTACAGGTAAGTGAAATGTAAACTCAATGTTCAAAAGTGAGAAAGAGAATTGAAAAAATGGAGGAAGTAAGAATAATTTGAATGTAGAGTTTGAAATTGTGCTCATGACCCCTTCAAAAGTAATTAATGCTATAGGGTATGTTAGACCATGGCATTCGTATATTGAACTTTATAATTTTGACTACTTGGAAATGATCATAATGATCCATGATGTGGTTATAAGTGGTCATTTTGGAGAGGTTCCGACTTTCATGGGGGACTGCAAGGCTAGTTATTGAACCTACCTCACTGCCCAGCACCCACACCTCTAGATTTTGTGTCATTGTTCTCTGCTTACCATCAATGCATGCATTAACTTACAAAGTGAGAGGAACTTGTCTTAATTATTTAAAAATGTCCCCCAAACAGAAACTTGAACACTCTGGATATTGGATGATTTCAGCATTAATTTCTCTTTTTTATGTGTCTTGATAATGTTGTGATTTTATTTTAAAAAAATAAAAGAATGCTTATCTTTTAGAGATACATACTAAACCAAATATTAATGGATGATGTAGTAGAATGTCTAGATTTTGCTTATGTAATCTGTGGTGAGGGAAGAAGATGGGGCATAGATGAGGCAAGACTGGCTAGGAGCTGGTAGTCGTTGAAGCTGGTTGTTATGTATGTGAAGTTTCATTAAACTGCCCTCTGCTTTTGTGCATGTTTAGAATTTTCTATAATGGGATTTTTTTGTAAGTCCCTGAAATAAAGACCCATTGCAACTATTACTTGTGATAGTAAAATGGTCTAAAAATGTGGCATATTGTAGTAACTGAATATATATCCCTACCTGTATAAATGACTAGTTCCGTGAATATGGTATAATTAAGAGTTTAAATGAGTTACATAAAATTTTTGGTCACACAGTGCTGTTTTTTGTGGGAGCATCATGAGGATACTGCACAGATGTAATATCCATACAGTAATGGCAGCTCTTTAGAGTTCAGTGCCAGCTATCATCAACCTTTGTCATATTTGGCATTTCTCTGATACTGAGGAGGAAGAGGGTTTCTGCATGAGTCTGTGTGTGCACATGAGACTCTTGTTTTATTGTCACTTGGCTGCTTGTTAAAGATGGATTATTTTCACTCTGGTGAAAACTGACATTTCAACCAAAGGCATAGGAGGAAGTGATCCATCATAAACTAGATTTCTGTGAATTGTAGTCTTATGAGGTTGTACTTTTAGCATCTGCATGCATATCTTTTCTGTCTTTTTTTTTTTTTTGGTACCAGGGATTGAACTCAGGGGTACTCAACCACTGAGCCACATCCCCAGCCCTATTTTGTGTTTTATGTAGAGACAGGGTCTCACTGAGTTGCTTAGCGCCTCACCGTTGCTGAGGCTGGCTTTGAACTCGTGATTCTGTCTCAGCCTCCCAAAGTGCTGGGATTACAAGCGTGAGCCACCACGCCCGGCTTCTTTTCTGTCATTTTTACAACCACTAGTAGTAATTATTATCATTGTTGTTGCTATAGCAGCAGTGAACGGTGGTTCAGCCTTTCATGTGTGCTCTTTTTAGGCCAGAAGAAAGGCCCAGTGACGTCTGCACAAAGATCCTAGTGTAGAAGCCAAGCAGTGACACATGCGTGTAGTCCCAGCTACTCAGGAGACTGAGGCTAGAGGCTTGCTTAACAATTAAGAGTTTAAAAGAGTTACATAAATATTTTGATCATGCTGTACTGTATTTGAGGACAGCCTGGACAACCTAGAGAGATCCTAAAAAGCCGTACTCTGTAGTATCTATGATACTGTGTCAATACCATATATGTCTTATAGCACAAACATAGTATTCTAATGCCAAAAAAAGATCATATACAGGTTGATTATGCCTTATCTAAAATGTTTAGGACCAGAAGTGTTTTGGGTTTGGGATTTTGGAGTATTTTCTTATACATATTGAAGTATCTTAGGGATGAGACCCAAGTCTAAACACAGAATTAATTCATGTTTTATATATACTGTAGAAACATAGTCTGAAGGTGATTTTATATAATATTTTATTTTTTAATTAAAAAAATTTTTTTAGTTGTTGATGGAGCTTTATTTTATTCACTTATTATTTATATGTGGTGCTGAGGATTGAACCCAGTGCCTTACGCATATTAAGCCAGCACTCTACCACTGAGCTACAGCCCCAGCCCATAATAATTTAAATACTTTTTCTACGAAACAGAGTTTCATGGTGTGGAATTTTCCACTTGTGACATGATTTGGGCTCTCCAAAAGTTTCAGATTTTGGAGCATTTCAGGATTTTGATGTTTAGAACAGCCAGTAATGCAGCTCCTCCCTTTAACGGATAAGAAAACTGAAGTCTATGTGTTCATGAGTGATTAAATCTGCTCTCACTTCATTTTTAACCCTGCCTTTAAGTTCACTGAATGGCTAGAAGCTTCCCTCAGACGGTCTAATTCTGGGTTCATGTGAGGATCTGAAAAATGAGGAAGGGTAATAATGGGCTATAGAAGAAGAACCAGGTTGTTGAAGCCTGGATGAAATGGAGAGCAGGCAGAAGGAAGCAGCCAGTGACTGTAGGCACTCTGTTTTCTTATCTTTGGGTCAGCATTGTTTGCTCTTTGAAGCACAGGCCACAATCACTGAGTCTGATTGAGGATCTGGAGGGGCCTCCATGTATAGAAGGGTCTAGAAACCCCTCATTTAGCTCCAGTACACGATGTTTAAAGGCAGAGAGTGTACATTATCCAGTTCTGGGTGCCTGAGACCAGCATCAGGGATACCAAACAGGCAGAGTTCAAATGTGTATAACATAGGTTGGCATTCCTCTGGCACACCAGGCCATTTCTTGTGTAAGCTAGTCAGGAAGTTGAGAGCCAGAGGTTGGAGTGTAAATACTCTGTAAGCATCGAGTTCCATCTAGAACTTTGAAGGGACCTAGTCCCAGCATAAATTGCCAATCTCTTACATAGAATCATCTTAAGAATAAGTGCTGCAGGGTGCTGCACAACTTGGACCAGCAAGCCCCCATTTTCTGCCCGGTGGTCTTTTGTAATATTCCAAGTTTGACTCCTCAAAGCTGCACAATGGCCTCACCAAGCCTTGTGTTCCAATCAGTCTGACAGCCTGGGACTTAATGGTATGTGCCATGGCCAGAAATGCTGGTTTTCAAACCTGAATAGCAGAACCTTTAGGCAGAATTAATATTTTGGGTTTTTTAATGATTTTAAATTTAGGGTATTTTTATGAATTAATGAATGACAATAATAGAGTTTGCTGTGAAGAACTCAGCAATTTGAAGTCAAGCTTTATGTTTCATGTAGTCTCATTAGGCTCAATATCCTATTTTTCCCCTTTTTACATAGTAACAAGAAAACCCTGTTTTCTAAAGATGAGTATGTAGTAATGTCAATATTAAATGTCTTTCCTTATAATCTCGAGATACTCCCAGTTAAACAAGAGATGATTTGTTCTGAGATTTGCCCAAAAGCAAGTTGACTTGTCATAGTAAGTTGTTACACTTGCCTCCCCTACTTAATTTTAAAAAAATTATGATAAAATGCATTTACATGTACATGTCACAAAAATTATTTTTCAAAGATGAAGTTTGAATTACATGGGTTCTTAGGGTCTTCAAAGCACTGAGTTTATAGTTTGAAGACCACTGAAGTGGAATTATGGACTTAGAAACCCAGGCAGGGCCACCCTCCGTGTTCAGTTGTGGCTTTGTCAAGCACTGTGGGATATTCTAGCCTTTTGTTGGCTTTCCAGGCTTCAGTAATGTGGAATTTGAATAGTTTAGTCCTGGGACTTGGGAGGTACTGAATAAATACTACTGATTATTATGAGTGGTATTTACTTTATACTTACCTTTCATCATATTGTAAACAACAAATTTCTGTGTCTTTGTCTTTTAAAAAGCTGGGGGAAAAAAGTGAATCTTGTACCAGCGGAGAAAATGCAAACAGGGAGTGTAGAGTCTGTTGACCACAGGAAACAGACAAAGATGAGAAGTTGTGCTCCTGGCAGGCGCCTTGCTGTTGCCTGCCCACCTAGCACTTCCATGTTGATGTGGCCACAGGAATAGCTTTATGGAGATATGACTCACATATTAGTGTCCCCATTTACAGTATCCACTTTATGTTTTTTTCATATATTCAGAATTGAGCAGCCATCACCATAGTCACTAGGGTGTTTTCATTACCTCAGAAGGCACACTTGTGCCCATGAGCAGTCACTCCCAATTTCTTTGCAACTCAGCATTGCATTACCTTTTTCTGCTGCTCTTTGTGCTTCCATCCTCTCTGGCCACGGTGGGATAGCATGGACCACACACACAGCAGGACCGGGCACAGATGCTCTTGAAGTCCCAGTGCTTCCAGCCCAGGAAGCACCTGAGTAAGGATGCTTTGAGAATTTCACTTTCTTAGTTTGAAAGCCATGGAGGCCTATAACAGGTCAAGTGCACACTTGGTTGAGTATTACCTTTGTATGGGGCCCAGGAAATTAGCTTCTGGGAAGCTCTTTTTTGTTCTGTACACATGACTATTAATATGAACAGGTTTTGTGACTTCATTCATTTTATCAGGGGGCATGAACATATTTTCTGCATTTCTTAAATGGCCTTTTCAACTTTAGATTTTCTTTATGAGTAAAGAAAATGATTATGATTAAGAATACAGACTGTACTTGTAACCAGATCACTCCAACAGAGAGTTTAACATTCTTTATACACTGAGTACAGGTCACTTATTTTGTCTCTGGGGTGCACAGTCTCACTTCTGTATTTAAGTGCATTGCATCATATTTTAGCTATGAGCACAATAATCTTTGTGAAGTACCACGATAAGGACACAAAAATCCATGGCATCAAGGTTAATTTTCATTGGGTTGCCTAATGTATCAGTTTGTTCTAATGTTGTAAATAATTAATAACCAAGGAAATTGTAAGCTCATTCAGGATTTTCCAAGGTCAGTGTTGAAACTTCTTAAATGAAAGAAAACTGTATGTTACTCTGAAGGAAACTTGAAGTTGCTCACATAGTTGCTTAATGGTTCTTTTGGGCTTTAGAAGTGATATATATTGCTATGCCCTCTAAGAAAAAACCATGGCAGGTTTTGTTTTATTTTCTATTCTAACTCACCTACAGTCTGATAATTTTAGGCCTAATTTAACCTATTATTTTGGACCACTTTACTTGTCTGGTTTATCTCTGTTGGGTTCATAAATACACACTGGTAAAGAGCAACTGCATGTGTAGCATTTTAAATGTATGGTCTAAATTTGTGTCTTTAGATGGGCTGTGTGGTGTGGTGGCTAAGGCTATAGGTGCCAAGGACAAACTTCTGAGTTTGTATCCAGGCTCCTTTTTTATTTGATGTGAAACCTTGTCTGAGTGAACTTCACAACTGTGCCTTGGTTTCTGATCTGTAAGATGGGCTTGACAGCAATACCTCCCTCACAGAGTTTATGTACTCAGAATAGTTTCTGGCTGACCCAGAGTAAGTGCTGTTATGTGAGGTGTACTTTGTACTGAATAGAAAAAAATACATTCTTTGAGTATATACCAGGCAAGCTTGGTTTATATGTTTGTATATTCTAAAATGTTGATGACTCCCAAAATGATATAAAGTGTTCCATTAAGTATTTTATTAGAGGTAGACAATAGTATATATTACTATTTATTTTTCTTATTTATCATATTCATATCTTTGTGCTTTTTCTTTTCTTATTTTTGAGTCCAGGTCTTGCTAAGTTGCTGAGGCTGGCCTCAAACTTGGAATCTACCAGCCTGAGCTTGTCAGTCACTGCGATTATAGGCATGTGCTACTGTGCCCTACAGTGATCTTTAAAATATATTTTTATTTGTGTTAGATTTGCTGTGCTCCTGAAAACATATTGTTTTAAAAATAGAATTTTTAAAGGTAGCTTTTCTAAAGAGTAGATGTTCTAGAAATAAACCCATTATTAGTTTTTTTTTTTTTTGGTACTAGATATTGAACTCAGGGGTACTCGACCACTGAGCCACACCTCCAGCCCTATTTTGTGTTTTATTCAGAAACAGAGTCTCACTGAGTTGCTTAGCACCTCACCATTGCTGAGGCTGGCTTTGAACTCACAATTCTACTGTCTCAGCCTCCCAAAGTACTGGGATTACAGGTGTGCACCACCGTGCCCGACCATTATTAGTTTTATTACACCTGTCTATAATGTAAGTTGTAATAACTAGATGGTTAATAGCTTACATTACATTCATCTTAAAGGATTTAGGGCTCAAATATACATAGACTTTTTGAATTTACCAGAGTTAAATTCAAGAAAGAAGTCTGAATTATGTCAGAGAGCTTCTTGAAAAAACATTACTCTGGAAATTGATGTAAATCCTTTTGTTTACATTTATACAGCTACAATCAACCTCAGTTCGGCCAATGATAGTTGGTTTGGCAGCTTGAAGGACATCATTCAGCATCAGCAAAGAGAAGCAGTTTGGGTCTCTGAAGGAAAGGTATGTGACCTAGATATGCTACTACGAGGTGAGAGTTCATGTTCTGAATCTTTCTCAAGAGGGCAGTGAATGTAGTAAAACCATAGCCAAAGTGATTCCAATAGGTATTTTCCTCTAGTCTGAAATTTTATAAATTCTCCAACAAAGTAGCAAAATAAGCACTTTCATTTTTTTTTTAGAAAGAAATGCACAATGTGATGTTTGTGGCCCTACATTCACTCTCCTTTTACTTTTAATGTAGTAACTAGTATTGTATTTCAAGTACACTAATCAGAGCTTACAAGATCTTGTGCTGAGCTTCACAGCTTACTAAGGACATGGGAAACAGAGTGGAGATGAGAGGCAAGGTTGAGGACGATGGAGAATATGATTAAAAATTAATACCCAAAGAAAAACTAATGGAGTCAGAATTATTTGCTTAGAAAAGAGATTGGTAGAAAATGAGCCATAGTTATAGGAGTCTGAATAGGTGATATTAAAGTGCTAGGGATCTTGTCTAGGCCTCTAAAATTGAGTAGCATCTCATCCATAGACAGAATTTACACATGGCTATACTAGAGAGATATTGTAGAACCTGTGGTCCCTTTCATTCTGGGAGTCTTTGGTGCTAGCGTCCTGTACTTCAGCTGAATTGAGGTAGTTTGTGATCCTTTCTAGTGATGATTTTGTTGCAGAATCGATTAAGTCTTGCACTTTGGGAACTGGATGGTTAGTCTAGGTATCTAGCATCTTCCAGGTGCTTCTAGTCTGCAAGGCTTCTGGGGAGGACAAGTCACACAGGACATAGTTTCTGCTCGCGAGGATCTGAGAATCTTGTAGATGAGTGGAGATGTGTGTAGCACAGGGCAGTGTACACTTATTACTAGGGGACAGGTACCAAGAGAAAAGGCTGGAGTGGAGCTGGATTATGGAAGAAAAGCACAACCACCAGAGGAAGTGTGGCTCAGTTGTGGATGGATAGTAGCAAGGATAGGCTAGAGGGTTCCTAAGTAGAGTCCCTGCACCACACTTGACATAGTAACAACATTGAATCAAAGCCAAATGATTTCAGGAAAATAAAGGTATCCTCCTTGTCTAGTGTGTGTCAAGGTTTCAGACACATGGCCATGTCCCTGGGAGTTTTCTTGAGTCCACACTCCCAAGAGCCATGTCAGACCCCACTGACCCTCCGAAACAAATTCCTCTAGATGGAAGGGATGGATGATGACTCCGAAGACCGCATGTCCTACTTAACCGCCATGGGCGCGGATTATCTGAGTTGCGACAGCCGCCTCATCAGTGACTTTGAAGACACGGACGGCGAAGGAGGTGCCTACACTGACAATGAGCTGGATGAGCCAGCTGAGGAGCCGCTGGTGTCTTCCATCACCCGCTCCTCCGAGCCGGTGCAGCACGAGGAGGTGAGGCAAGGCTGGCACCGGGCTCCAAGGCCTCGGGTAGGAAAGGAAAGTCTTGCATTGTCTCACTTGAATTCTTCTGGACACCTGTTAACTCAGGCGCTGTGGAAGGTATTCCTAAGGGTTGGAGCAGACTGCCAGGGAGTCTCACTCAGAGTCAGCGTCTGCATCACTGTGGCTGCAATCCCTGGGAAAGTGGGACCCAAAAGTGCCATCAGCAGAGGTTGAGTGTTCAGTGCTCATCACACCCCTCCCCTCAGGTGTGATGGATAAATGGAATGGCTTTATGTGCCAGCTGTGCAAATTACAAGTGGAACATATTTTTTAAATATGATATTGCTGTAATTACTTGTAACCTTTGATTAGGTAGCTCTCTCTTTGTACTCTTAGGAGCCCTTGCTTTTCTTCTCCACTCTACCTTTAACCTTCTAATCTTGTCAGAGCTCCTGAGTTTTTCCACATCAGTTTCCTTCTCTCTTCTATTTCAATTTTTAATTGCAATTATGATCAATTATGCATCTAATTATATGTACCGTGCACCCAGTATCCAGTGATTTGACAACTTATGTGGTCCTAGAAATTACATAGATAGGCACTAATTTAGGACCAGAGCAATTATTAGTTGCACCTTAGAAAATATCAGAATAATGATCTGTGTAGACAAGGTTACCTAAATATATTTGGATAATTATTGCTGTAAACTTCCCTTTGGCAATTTAACTCATTCTGATGAATGATACTTTTCTTTTCTTTTTTCTTTTTTTTTAAATATTTATTTTTTTTTAGTTGTAGGTGGACAGAATATCTTTATTTTATTTTTATGTGGTGCTGAGGATCAAACCCAGTGCCTAACGCAGGCTAGGCGAGCACACTACCACTGCGCCATAACCCCAGCCCCTGATACTTTTCTTTATGAAATAGATTTATTAAAAAAAAAGTTGAAGAGGGAGAAAAACCCACCACCACCACAATAAAAAATTAGTATATATTGCTAGACAAGTTGTAAAGAGTTAACTTCTGGCCAAATGTGATGGTGTACACCTGTAATCCTAGTGGCGAGGGAGGCTGAGACAGGAGGATCATAAGTTCAAAGCCAGCTCCAGCAACTTAGTGAGATTCTGTCTCAATAAATAAATTTTAAAACAGAGTAAAAGAATAACTACTGAACATCTACAGATATAAATGAACTAATGCTTAGTAATGTTAACAGTTATTGATGACACACTAGATATTAGACTTCAGGAGTTTTTTAATTTTTATTTTCATTTTTTAAAATTGTACTTTAAAGGCAGCATCTACTACACTGGACGCAGCTAGCGCCATAAATGTGTCTCAAGCTCATGGGAGGATACCCAGTATCTATCTGCCTTTTCAGTAAAGGAGCTCTGGCTCACACTTCTATTTCTGAACTCCAGCAAAGCAGACAAGTGCTCTCTGCTCTGTGCTTGGATGTTCTTGTTGTGAATGAATGTTTATGTTTTGTAGAGCATAAGAAAACCCAGCCCAGAGCCACGAGCTCAGATGAAGAGGGCTGCTAGCAGAGATCAACTTAGGGACAGTAGCCCGCCCCCAGCATTCAAGCCTGAGCCGCCCAAGGTACGTGGCTGGGAAGCCCAGGCTGGGAACCAAGAGGAAACAGGTGCTCCCAGACCCGCCCTGGATAGCCAGCGGGGGAGTACACACAATGAGATGGTGTTGGATTACGGTTTTGACTCACTATGTTCTCTATTAGAGAGACTGTTCTCTGGGCTGTTGGGCGAACCCCCAAATTAGGGAAGGGCAAAAAAATAGGAGGAAAAAACAGCATTAGGAGAGTATACAATTCTAGAACTCTTGAAGTTTTTGTTTTTGTTTTTGTAGGAAGAGTAAATTTGACAGATGCTGCATGCCTAGAATCACCAGTCTTAGAATCTCTGTTTTTCTTTTTCTGTCCAATTAAAGTTTTCTGCCCACAATCTGATTTGGATGCACCAGAAAATCCTTAATGGTGATTTTTCTAAAGAAAACAATCATTACCATTATTTAGAATGCCTCTCTGAGAGCAACTTATTTGTTCAATAAATTGTCATCAAGAACAAAATCAACGTAAAGACACAGAAGCATATGTCATTTGATTCTTCATCCCTGATTGGAATCAAAGCTTTTCCTTACACTGCAATAAAAATTTCTCTATTTAACTCAATAGTATAGATGAGAAGAAAATGCTCATCAGTTGTGTGAGCTGAGAGGAGTAATTAGTGACTTTATACCGTGTATCAGTGAACATTTGCAAGGAGGTCTAGGCGCAAAGTGTGAAGGAGAAGTGGCTGTCAGCATCACGTGCTGCCCTTGTGGCTCCATGCCCCAGTCTCTTTCCCCTCTGGCTGCCACAGGTCTCACCTTCCGACCAGGGCATACACACACAGTGCAGACTGACCTCAGAAACCCACTCCCAAAGTCGACTTGTTCTGAGGCCTTCTCCGAGATTCTGTTGTCCTCTGGTACAAAATTATTCAAGGTTCTACATGTAGCAATGAGTGTCCTCCCAGCACTTCCCTGACAACCTTGGTAGGGCTTGCGATGCCCAACAAGCGGGTGTTTGCCCTGCCATATTTGATTTTTCATTGGAATGGTATTTGTTGACCACCTTTGGAAACTGATCAGGAAATGGAGTGTAACAATCACTAATATAGACTTGAAAATAAACTAAAAGCCCAAGGTAAAAACATATCATTACTTTTTGCAGGCCAAAACCCAGAACAGGGAAGAATCCTACGACTTGTCCAAAACCCAGGAATACAAATTAAACCCCTCTGTCGTGGCCGGTAACGAAATTCCAGGGGCATCTACCAAAGGTTGTCCACCCCCTGTTGCAGCGAAACCTGCCTTTGGACGATCTATTCTGAAGCCTTCCACTCCTGTCCCTCCCCCTGAGGGTGAGGAGGTAGGGGAGAGCGGTGAGGAGCAAGACAACACTCCCAGATCAGTCCTTGGCAAAGTCAAAATATTTGAGAAGATGGATCACAAGGCAAGATTACAGAGAATGCAAGAGCTCCAAGAAGCACAGAATGCAAGGGTAATTTGGGGGGCAGGGGAGTTCATTGTTTTCAAACCACCAGAGGATCTGGGTATGTCAACAGTAAGTTTTGAATAGGTTTGATTTCAGTGTAATAGTGCACAGTTCTTTTTCCATTGCCACGAATGTGACCGGGATGTTCACACGCACAGTGCTATGTGTTGCTTCTGGATTGCCAGCTGTCGGCACATTCCTTTTTCTTCCAGGCAAGAAGCCTAACAGTCCAGGTGAATAAGATTCTGTCCAAACTTCATACTTATGTTCTTCTTGTATTGGGGACTATGATAAGAGAATCAGCACCTCCCAGAAGTAACTTTAATTAGAATGTTTATGATGTTTATTGGGTAACTGAGTCTTCATTTGCTCCCAGATTTGCCAGAGAATCCTACCCTATGTTGGGTGCTAAAATGAAAAGGCCTATCGATTATACTTTCTGAGGCATTTGAACTTTTGTGCTGTCCGCACATATAATCTTTCAATGTCAAAGAGGAATTTCAGGGGTGGTGTTGCACACCTCTAGTCCCAGTCACTCAGGAGGCCAAGGTATCACTAGAACTCAGGAGTTTGAGACCAGCCTGAGAAACAGTGAGACACTGTCTCAAAGGAAAAAAAAGAGAGACTTAAGTAAAGGTCCATAATGTGTAATCTGTGCAGCAGATGTTTTTGTCTTTGAAGTCTGTCACAACAGCATCTAAGCATTTTTCACATTATTTTCTTTATTGGGATAAAACATATTTAACATAAAATCTACCATTTCAACTGTTTTTAAGCATATAGTTCATCGGCATTAAATGTAACATTGTACAACCATTACCACCATCCATCTCCAAAGTATGTTCGTTCTCCCCAAGTAAAACTGCACCCATCAAGTAGTGACTCCCATTCTCTCCTCCCTCCAGCCCTTCATAACCACCATTCTCCTTTCTGTTTCTGAATTTTACAATTTAGGAACCTCATATAAGTGAAATCATAAATATTTGTGATTGGCTTATTTCACTTACCATAATGTCCTCAAGTTTCCTCCGTGTTGTCGCGTGTGTCAGGTCTCATTCCTCTTACATGTTTTTCCTATTTGACACATACACAGAACTATGGAAACTGGAGTTCTATGGGTGAAGAAGTAGGATGTGGGGGGCTAGCAGGAGACCAGCAAGCGAATTGCCCAGTGGTTCATTTTTTCATTCTTATTCTTTTTTCCTAAATGCCACAGATTGAAATTGCTCAGAAGCATCCTGATATATATGCAGTTCCAATTAAAACACACAAGCCAGATGCCAGCCTGCCCCAGCACATAAGGTAAGAGCAGCTCAGCAGGTGAAGGTCTTAAGGAGGGAGTTTCTTAACCCTTGGACTTGAAGGAAGAATTTTCATTACCTAGATTTCAGAACAAGAGGTTTCCCTTCAACCTCTGTTCAGTTGTTTATCTTGCCCATCAATATTTCTTTTTTTTTTTTCTTTTTTTGGTACCAAGGATTGAACCCAGGCGTACTTAACCAACGAGCTGCATCCCCAGCCCTTTTTATGTTTTATTTTGAGGCAGGGTCACACTGAGTTGCTCAGGGCCTCACTGAGTTGCTGAGGCTGGCTTTGAACTTGTGATCCTCCTGCCTCAGCTTCCTGAGCTGCCATGATTACAGGTGTGTGCCTGTAATTGCCCATCAATTGTAATTGTAAAGATTATAGTCAAGAATTCATGGTAATTTTCCTTGTGTGTTTGGTACTCTTTGACACATTGGAGCACAGTTTTGTTAAATTGTGTCAGGATAGCACATGAGCAAAATTCCTAGGGCTTAACCCTTTTCTGTCACTAAACTGTTTTGTGCCTCTCAGCCAAGCTCCTTAATTCCTTTGCATCACCCAGCAGAATCAGGCCACTTGTACCAAACTAGGTCTTAAGGGACTGTGACAAGCAATTGACCAGTATTGCTAAGATGCTTCCTATTTAAAATGCTCACAAGCACTAGGGATTACCACAGTGTCTTCCTGTTGAGGTTTTACACGGGGTGATTTCCTGCTTCCAAGGATAGAGAAAAAAAATCACATTTTTTTGTGGTCATTTTGACTGGAAGCTAGAGCATAGTTTTATGGTTTTATGGCAATAGAAAGCTGGAGGGACATTTCTTCTTTAGTAATTGGAAGGTAACATGGCCAGGTTGCCTCTGGTAACCAAGGGGACTTGGTGCCTGACATTGACAGAGGCTCCCTCTACTGGGTGAGGCTGTAGCTGGGGAGGGTGGGGCAACCTTAGGTCAGGGAGCACCCAGCAGGTTTCCTCATTCACTGTACAAGTGGGCTGTGGCCATGGCCTTGACCTTGACCTAACCCTGTCTCTGTCCCCACCACTCTGTGGACGTGGAGTGGAGCCAGAAGTGTCCTGGTTGATGGGCAGAGTGCTCAGAGGTAAGTGATCTGCCTTGGATACTTGCCGGCTGCACTCAAGCTTCACCTCTGCCAGCAGCCAGAGGGCATGGAGGTGCCCTGGGAGGTGTGTAACACCCGCACTTTGTCAGTTCCAGACCCCCTGAGCCGCAGAAGGGTCCCTCAAGACTCTATCAGGATGCCAGAGGAAGTTACGGCAGTGACGCGGAGGAGGAGGAGGAGTATCGCCAACAGCTGGCGGAGCACTCCAAGCGTGGTTACTATGGCCAGCCTGCCCGGTACCGCGACACTGAATTGTAGGGGTCTGCCAGAGCAGGGACTCTTCTGAGCCTGCAGCCACTTCCAACAGACACACCTGTGAGGCCACCAGGATGAATCTTTTTCAGTTAAAATGCACTGTGGAGGTGTGGTGGTAACGGAGCTCCTGCTTCCCATGCGAACGCAGGTGGGCCGTTTTTTTTGAGATGGGGTAGAAGAGTTTATTATGGCTTTTTGCTCAGAATTAAGAGGAACATTACAGTCCAATACTGTTACTTGCTTCAGTGGACCAACATCTGTATTAATCCTGTATTGTGTATTTTTAATATGTATATTAAGAAGCAATAATTATTTTTTCTCATTTCATAGCTGCCTTTAAGGACTGCTTCACTGTGAGGCAGACCTGGAAAAAGGAATAAAAAATGCTGTTGACTCAAACTCCTTTCAAAGAAGTATTTTATTACAACTCTCTAAGTGCCTTTGATGAGAAGTGTCTTAAACTTTTCTCTTTTGAAGCTTTATGCAAAGCCATAATGGACTAAAACTGTATTTTCACTAAATTTTTGTACCAGTTTAATATCCGGTCTTTGCTGTGCTGGGTCATCTTTTTAAGGCATTCATCTTTATAATACTTTCCATAAATTCTGACTGTACATATAATAGCTGTACCTGGTAGTTTGGCTGTAAGTGCTAAATAGCTTGAAGACCAAGAAGTTGGTATGGAAATATTTTGTTTCAAACCATGTGTTCCACAAAAGCAGATACTTGAGAAAAAATTATTTTATTTCCACAAGTGTGTGTACTGGCAGCAGTTTTATAATTTAATAAAAAGGAATACATTACAATCAATAATTTGCTTTGTGGTGAATTTCTACTCTCTTTTCTTTTTACAGTGCTGGGAATCCAACCCAGGGCTTTGCACATGCTAAGCATGTACTTTACCACTGAGCTACACCTCAGCCTTACTTTTAAGCACAACTTTTATTTTATCTATCTATCTATCTATCTATCTATCTATCTATCTATCTTTCTTTCTTTCTTTTGGATACCAGGGATTGAACTCAGCTGCACTCAACCACTGAGCCACATCCCCAGCCCTATTTTGTATTTTACTTAGAGATAGGGTCTCACTAATTGCTTAACATCTCGCCATTGCTGAGACTGGCTTTGAATTCGTGATCCTCCTGCCTCAGCGTCCCAAGCCACTGAGATTACAGGTGTGTGCCATTGCACCCAGCAATTTTTATTTTAATTATTTATTGTACAAGTGAAAATTTGTTCTTTACTGAATGTTGAGGCATGAAGACACTTATGAAAAAGGAAAAATTACCCACAATCCCCCCACCCCGTGTCTTTTGATGTCCTTCCTTCATGTTTGTGGATGTCTTTGTGTGATACTTGAGTGTGTACTGCATTTGCAGTTGTTTCCTACATTTTCTCTTTAATGTTCTGTCAAGAACGTTTCTCTCAGATACTTAAAATTCTGTGTGAACATCAATGTGAAACACTGCAGAATGATAATATCCCATGACCACTTAGTAAGTGAACAGTTCCCCTATTGTTGACTGTTTGGATTATTTCCATTTTTTGTCTATTTTACATGAAATGTTCCTCTTTGTATATAATCCCTATTTTTGTATATCAGTGATCAACATTTCAGTCCTTTTCTGCAAGTAGGTTCTCAGAAGTACAATTACTGAATGGAAACATAGGAACATTTTTAAGGCTTTATTTTTATGTTTTGCAATACTGGGAATTAAACCCAGAGCTTTGCATATGCTAGGCAATCTCTGTACCACTGAGCCCAAACCCCAGGACAGGCTTAGGGCTCTTGATGTTTATTGTCAAATTGCTTCTTCAAAAAGTTATATCATAGCCAGGCACAGTGGTGCATGCCTATAATCCCAGCACTTTGGGAGACTGAGACAGGAGAATCGCGAGTTCAAAGCCAGCCTCAGCAATGGGGAAGCGCTAAGCAACTCAGTGAGACCCTGTCTCTAAATAAAACACAAAATAGGGCTGGGGATGTGGCTCAGTGGTCGCGTACTCCTGAGTTCAATCCCTGGTACCAAAAAAAAAAGTCATATTTTTATTTTCTACATTCATTCCTTTTTAATTTTTTTTTTGTTATACATGGACACAGTCTCTTTATTTTGTTTGTTTATTTTTATGTGGTGCTGAGGATCGAACCCAGTGCCTCACACATGCAAGGCAAGTGCTCTGCCACTGAGCCACAACCTCAGCCCCTCATGTAAACCTCAGCTTTTACATTCATTCTTGAAATACTAAGATAAGTTTAAAAGTTACACAAGACAATTTAGGAATTTAGGCTTATACAAATCAAAATTAGATTGAATTTGAGAAAAAAGCCTTCGTTCTATTAGGACTTTCAGGATATGAAGTAGAGGCCTTAATCCTGTGTTCTGATAGAGTTAGAAATTCAGTTCACTCATAATTTGAGTTAGATTATCAATGAGTCCTTGTGTGGATCTCTGTCAATCTGTGTGCTGTAACTCTATATTCTGCTATATCTTGAATTTCTGAGCAATACTCAAAGCATTGACTAAAAATTAACATATTCCATAAATAAAATCTATCTGTAAATGGAAGAAAATATACACTGGTTAATATATGATGACCTAGTTTACTTTTGTCCTGTAAATTCAGAAATGAGCCCTTTGCAAACACAGGAAGGGTGGATAGGGGCTTCTCAGAAGCTGTCATCTTTCTCCAGCAATTTTGTGATACATTCAATGGTACAGACAGGCAGGGCCTCTGTTCCCAATAACATCCAGAAGTGTGCCCGATGACCACTGGTGCCTCCCCCTGCCTTTTTAAAAATTAATATCCTGCTTTTTTCTGGGAAGGATTTGAAGCTGCCTACAATATGTTGGAGTAAAATTTAAAAAAACAAAAAAAAGGTGGTAAGCAAACAATATCAGAAAAGGGAAGAGAAAGCCATGAGCAGGGTTTAGTCACTGTGTGTGCTCTCAGGTCTGCAGCTCTTTGCAACATGAGACGGAACTGGGCACATGATTTCTGTAAGTGTCAAGGGAGGGTTTCAGGAATTTTCTGCCCTCCAGTTTTATTCTGTGGCATCTCATGTGGCAACAGCATACTTGCAAGGACAATTTTAGATCTTTGTTCCTTACCATGTTCTTTATGTATGGCAGTAGCACAATTCCAAGGCTCACACAGTAAAAGTTCTGGAGAGAGGACCAGAAATGACTAAGAAGCATCACTCTGCCATCTGGCTTAATCCAGACATCCATTCTAGAATAACTAGGGCCAATTACTCCAGAATAGGAATGTGATAGGCATCATACTCCACGGGAAATATATTCAGGCAAGTGCATTCAACCACTGTTGGGAGAGGGGCACTATACATTCACAGATCGTGTAGGTGAATGCAAAGCTAAAATGCATCTGTAGGAATAAAGCATGAGACTTAACTGAAGTTTTGAACTCTCAGATGGACTTTGGGCCACATCCTCCAGTTTCTCCCTACCTGCCAGCTAGCTGTTATACCTCGTAGAGAGCATGCTCAGCTTCCTCTGCCAAACAGAGACATGCTACGTGGCTTTTGGTACATCTGTGAACTTACTGATTCTTTCAACTATGACTTGGTTTGGTGAATACACAGCAGTGATGGGGGTGAGGAAGTTTGAGAGAGATGGTAATTTGGGTCACTAACCCCAAGACCAGGCTTAGCATATAAGTGGTTTTTGTGGAAGTGCAGAAAACTGCAGCAGGAGACTAGAACTAAATATCATCAAGGAATGCTGGTGGTGGTATAAAATGAATGACTGCGTTTTCTCACCCACACAATGGGTGGGATGGGCTATTTTATCAGTGGCCTCCAACCTTGTCTGAGGGCTACTCTGTGTGTGTGTGTGTGTGTGTGTTGATGGGGCACAGGATGTTCCCAATGTCCTCCCTCAGGCAAAGAAATGCAGAGATTGGCATGTGAAAGGGTGGGACACCCCTGAGGACCTGTGATACCGACTTCACTGAGGTTTGTGATAAAATTGTGCTCTATTATGGTTTGGATGTGAGGTGTCCCCCAAAAGCTCACATGTGAGAAAATGTGAGAGGGTTCAGAGGGGAAATGATTGGGTTGTGAAATCCTTAACCCAATCAGTGAATCAATCCCATGATGGGATTAACTGGGTTGTGACTGGAGGCAAGTGGGGTGTGGCTGGAGGAGATGGGCATCGAGAGTGTAGTTTTGAGGTATCTATTTGGCAAGTGGAGTCTCTCTCTCTGCTCTCTGATTATCATGTGAGCTGCTCCTCTGCCACACACTTCCACCATGATGTTCTGCCTCCCCTGGAGCCCTGAGGAATGGAGCCAGCCTTCTGTGAACTAAGACCTCTGAAACTATGAACTATCCAATGAACTTTTCCTCCTCTGGTTGGGTTCTGGTTGGGTCTTTCAGTCACAAGAGCAAAAATGCTGATTAAAACATACTCCTAAGTTGGTCATGGAGGTGCATGCCTGGAATCACAGCAGCCTGCAAAGTTGAGTCAGGAGGATTGTAAGTTCAAAACCAGCCTTGGCAATTTAGTGAGGCTCTAAGCAACTTAGCAAGATCCTGTCTCTCAACATTAAAAATAAAGGTAGAGCAGAGCAGTGGTGGGATTGGGGTAGGGGGCGGTAGGGATGTGGCTCAGTGGTTAAGTGCCCCTGGGTTCAGTCTCTGGTACAAAACAACAACAACAAGAAAAACAGCATTGTGCTCCTAACCAGGTAGGTAGATGGGTAACAGCTATTCCAGAATGACATCAGGTTCCACCATTTGGCACTAATATTCTATATATGAGAAAAGTTCTTTGGGAATAATTCCTTCAAGCAATTACCTCTGTCTAAAGAGAAAGGAGAAACATGCTCTTCCTTTTCTTTTTTTTTTTTTTTTTTTGGTACTGGGGATTGAACTCAGGGGCACTCGACCACTGAGCCACATCCCCAGCCCTATTTTGTGTTTTATGTAGAGACAGGGTCTCACTGAGTTGCTTAGCGCCTCGCCATTGCTGAGGCTGGCTTTGAACTTGCGATTCTCCTGTCTCAGCCTCCCTAAGTGCTGGGATTACAGGCT